>JASPKZ010006464.1:20000-492500 GCA_030220185.1 Diploptera punctata
TAAGATTAAATTAGCTTTTAAGTATACTAAACATTACACCAAATTCACAAATAGCATAGACTTAAAAAAATTACAATAGAACATTACTTGGAATATACTTTAAGCAACTGTAAATCATAAAGTGATAGAACTAGATAATAAGTGTTAGGATTAGAACATTATTTAACGAAGTGTAAATATTGATCATGACTTGTTAGGATTAAGTCAGTGCTATATGTAAATAAGGAACCTAATAGCCTAAATTTTTAGAAAACTTTCAATAGTAAATTACTCATAAAATGTTAGAATTAGTCCGTAACTTAAGTGTAAATAGGAGCTATATCTTCTTAGATTAGTAATGGATAGAACATTAACTAGCGGTGTAAATATAGATTAATAGCTGATAGGTTAGTCAATTTAAATGTAAATAGGAACAATATTTTGTTAGGAATAGTCATGAAGAATGCACTATTTAAAACCCTTAACTTACAATGTATCTTATAAAAAAATTGATTTAATTTATTTGTTATAGTTTATTAAACAGTAAAAATAAAACAAATTATCATAATTAACCTAAGATTGTTTCAAATTACGTAAAATACAGTAATAACTTACGTTTAACATGATTTTATCTTTCTTTTGCGGTCCGAAACACTTGAATGTGGGCACATAAATTATTGTTGGTCGCCAATTAAAAGGGTTAAGTAAGTGCTAATAGGAACAATATCAAGCAACTGTAAATATTAATCATAACTTGTTAGTGATCAAGAGGAACCATAACTTGCTTAAGTATAATTAACAGAGAGCATTGTTTGAAATGCAAATAACAACCACAAACGAAATAGAACAATTTAGCGTCACACATAACTCAAAATTATATTTAGTAAGGAATCGAAATAGGAAAAAAGATAATAATTTTCAACACATTAGAACGTAGTAAATAACACTATAAATGCATAGTCAGGAACATCAACACACATAAAATGATAGAGATATTTTAATATTGCTAAACCAAAAGCATGTAGTACTCTGCAGAAAACTGTAGTGGAGCATGCTGGTCATATGAAGAGCTCTAAATAAAAAAAAAAAAAAAAAAATACATACATACATACATACATACATACATACATACATACATACATACATACATACTACATACATACATACATACATACATACCATACATACATACATACAATACATACATACATACATACATACATACATACAAATACATACATACATACATACATACATACATACATACATACATACATACATACATACATACATACATACATACATACATACATACATACATACATACATACATACATACATACATACATACATACATACATACATACATACATACATACATACATACATACATACATACATACATACATACATACATACATACATACATACATACATACATACATACATACATACATACATACATACATACATACATACATACATACATACATACACATACATACATACATACATACATACATACATACATACATACATACATACATACATACATACATACATACATACATACATACATACATACATACATACATACATACATACATACATACATACATACATACATACATACATACATACATACATACATACATACATACATACATACATACATACATACATACATACATACATACATACATACATACATACATACATACATACATACATACATACATACATACATACATACATACATACATACATACATACATACATACATACATACATACATACATACATACATACATACATACATACATACATACATACATACATACATACATACATACATACATACATACATACATACATACATACATACATACATACATACATACATACATACATACATACATACATACATACATACATACATACATACATACATACATACATACATACATACATACATACATACATACATACATACATACATACATACATACATACATACATACATACATACATACATACATACATATACATACATACATACATACATACATACATACATACATACATACATACATACATACATACATACATACATACATACATACATACATACATACATACATACATACATACATACATACATACATACATACATACATACATACATACATACATACATACATACATACATACATACATACATACATACATACATACATACATACATACATACATACATACATACATACATACATACATACATACATACATACATACATACATACATACATACATACATACATACATACATACATACATACATACATACATACATACATACATACATACATACATACATACATACATACATACATACATACATACATACATACATACATACATACATACATACATACATACATACATACATACATACATACATACATACATACATACATACATACATACATACATACATACATACATACATACATACATACATACATACATACATACATACATACATACATACATACATACATACATACATACATACATACATACATACATACATACATACATACATACATACATACATACATACATACATACATACATACATACATACATACATACATACATACATACATACATACATACATACATACATACATACATACATACATACATACATACATACATACATACATACATACATACATACATACATACATACATACATACATACATACATACATACATACATACATACATACATACATACATACATACATACATACATACATACATACATACATACATACATACATACATACATACATACATACATACATACATACATACATACATACATACATACATACATACATACATACATACATACATACATACATACATACATACATACATACATACATACATACATACATACATACATACATACATACATACATACATACATACATACATACATACATACATACATACATACATACATACATACATACATACATACATACATACATACATACATACATACATACATACATACATACATACATACATACATACATACATACATACATACATACATACATACATACATACATACATACATACATACATACATACATACATACATACATACATACATACATACATACATACATACATACATACATACATACATACATACATACATACATACATACATACATACATACATACATACATACATACATACATACATACATACATACATACATACATACATACATACATACATACATACATACATACATACATACATACATACATACATACATACATACATACATACATACATACATACATACATACATACATACATACATACATACATACATACATACATACATACATACATACATACATACATACATACATACATACATACATACATACATACATACATACATACATACATACATACATACATACATACATACATACATACATACATACATACATACATACATACATACATACATACATACATACATACATACATACATACATACATACATACATACATACATACATACATACATACATACATACATACATACATACATACATACATACATACATACATACATACATACATACATACATACATACATACATACATACATACATACATACATACATACATACATACATACATACATACATACATACATACATACATACATACATACATACATACATACATACATACATACATACATACATACATACATACATACATACATACATACATACATACATACATACATACATACATACATACATACATACATACATACATACATACATACATACATACATACATACATACATACATACATACATACATACATACATACATACATACATACATACATACATACATACATACATACATACATACATACATACATACATACATACATACATACATACATACATACATACATACATACATACATACATACATACATACATACATACATACATACATACATACATACATACATACATACATACATACATACATACATACATACATACATACATACATACATACATACATACATACATACATACATACATACATACATACATACATACATACATACATACATACTACATACATACATACATACATACATACATACATACATACATACATACATACATACATACATACATACATACATACATACATACATACATACATACATACATACATACATACATACATACATACATACATACATACATACATACATACATACATACATACATACATACATACATACATACATACATACATACATACATACATACATACATACATACATACATACATACATACATACATACATACATACATACATACATACATACATACATACATACATACATACATACATACATACATACATACATACATACATACATACATACATACATACATACATACATACATACATACATACATACATACATACATACATACATACATACATACATACATACATACATACATACATACATACATACATACATACATACATACATACATACATACATACATACATACATACATACATACATACATACATACATACATACATACATACATACATACATACATACATACACATACATACATACATACATACATACATACATACATACATACATACATACATACATACATACATACATACATACATACATACATACATACATACATACATACATACATACATACATACATACATACATACATACATACATACATACATACATACATACATACATACATACATACATACATACATACATACATACATACATACATACATACATACATACATACATACATACATACATACATACATACATACATACATACATACATACATACATACATACATACATACATACATACATACATACATACATACATACATACATACATACATACATACATACATACATACATACATACATACATACATACATACATACATACATACATACATACATACATACATACATACATACATACATACATACATACATACATACATACATACATACATACATACATACATACATACATACATACATACATACATACATACATACATACATACATACATACATACATACATACATACATACATACATACATACATACATACATACATACATACATACATACATACATACATACATACATACATACATACATACATACATACATACATACATACATACATACATACATACATACATACATACATACATACATACATACATACATACATACATACATACATACATACATACATACATACATACATACATACATACATACATACATACATACATACATACATACATACATACATACATACATACATACATACATACATACATACATACATACATACATACATACATACATACATACATACATACATACATACATACATACATACATACATACATACATACATACATACATACATACATACATACATACATACATACATACATACATACATACATACATACATACATACATACATACATACATACATACATACATACATACATACATACATACATACATACATACATACATACATACATACATACATACATACATACATACATACATACATACATACATACATACATACATACATACATACATACATACATACATACATACATACATACATACATACATACATACATACATACATACATACATACATACATACATACATACATACATACATACATACATACATACATACATACATACATACATACATACATACATACATACATACATACATACATACATACATACATACATACATACATACATACATACATACATACATACATACATACATACATACATACATACATACATACATACATACATACATACATACATACATACATACATACATACATACATACATACATACATACATACATACATACATACATACATACATACATACATACATACATACATACATACATACATACATACATACATACATACATACATACATACATACATACATACATACATACATACATACATACATACATACATACATACATACATACATACATACATACATACATACATACATACATACATACATACATACATACATACATACATACATACATACATACATACATACATACATACATACATACATACATACATACATACATACATACATACATACATACATACATACATACATACATACATACATACATACATACATACATACATACATACATACATACATACATACATACATACATACATACATACATACATACATACATACATACATACATACATACATACATACATACATACATACATACATACATACATACATACATACATACATACATACATACATACATACATACATACATACATACATACATACATACATACATACATACATACATACATACATACATACATACATACATACACACACACACACACATACATACATACATACATACATACATACATACATACATACATACATACATACATACATACATACATACATACATACATACATGCATACAAGCGTACGCACATGCGCACCTATATGCGTACACACATGCATACGCACATGCGCACGTGCATGCATACGCACATTCGCAAGTACATGCATACGCACATGCGCACGTACATGCATACGCAAATGCGCACGTACATGCATACGCACTTGCGCACGTACATGCATACGCACATACATACGTGCACAGATGATCAAACGCACGCACATACGCACGCGCGCATACACGCACGAACGCTGGCGCGCACGCGCACACGCGCCCACGCGCGCGCACACACAAACACAATTAAGTGAAGTTAGTTTGTACCTGAAATTCTGTTAAGAGTGCGTGTTGAAACATTCTTTGTAACATAATGTGAAATTTATTAATAGCATGAAGGTAATGTATCAAAATCATTTCGCGTCGGAAATGTCCTTATTGGTTTGTTAAACTCCTAAGGGTTACGTCTTATTCATTTGGAACATTAAATTTGAAAATATTTGGAACAGTATGTTTTATTTAATACTTCTTAAAATCAACCCATGTCTCTAGTTTTTAATGTCAGTAATAACACGAATAAGTTTAGTAGATAGTTACAGACCTGGAGGAGATTCTAGAAGAGTCATTGCTCATTAAGAACCCTGTGAACAGCTCGATTCGAAGCATGTTTCCTCACTAGTAACGGGTTAACAGAGCACTTGGATGAGGATATATACTACTCAAAAAATAGAGGAACACATATTTAAACCAAAACACGAGAATGAATATTGAAACAATTTTATGTTTGATCTTTTGTGATTATAAATTAAAGATTTATGTAAAATTAGAATAGATATTTAAACAGTATTCTCTTGTACAGTGTTAGCAATACGAACAAGTTTTCATTTGTAACAGAAATAAAAGTGGAAATTTGAGATTTACAATTTCTGGAATCAATTTTTCCATGGTTATTTCAACACCCAGTATTTAGTGTGTCCTCCGTGAACCTGAATTACCGCATTACACCTAAGAGGCATGCTTCGCAGAAGCCCTCTTACAGAAACTTGTCAGATTCTCTCCCATTCCTCAATGAGTGCATGTGAAAGTTCTGAGTTACAGCAGGACGCTTACGAAGAAGTTCTTCCAACTTATCCCACATATGCTCAATCGAATTAAGGTTCGGACTGCATGCAGGCCAGTCCATTACGCGAATTTGGCATTCTTGAAGGACATCTCTTGTAGCCTGTGGTGTATGACATCTAGCATTATCTTGCATTAGAAGAAAATTAGGGTCCATACCATAAGCAAAGGGTACACACATGTTGGAGGATAATGTCATTAATGCAAATATCAGCATTCGTGCGCTGTGGGACAACGACAAGCTCTGTCCGAGACTCAATAGTAATCCCAGCCCAAACTATAACCAAACCACCTCAAAATCTGTTGTGTTCAACAATTGTGGCTGGATCAAAACGTTCACCAGAACGTCTCCATTCACGCGTATGACCATTATAAACTGTTAGACGAAATCCTGATTCGTCCGTGAATAAAACACATTTGCATTGGCTTAGTTGCCAGTTGACATGATTCTGAGCAAATCGCAGCCGGGCTTTTTTTGTGCTGACGTTTTAAACGTATGGCCTTAAAGGGAATTCTGGACCTCAACCTTACATTTCTCTGTCTATTTCTTACAGTCTGATCAGAAATTACAGTCCCATTTGCTGTGCGTAAATTATTTTGTACATCTCTGGCTGTAGATTTTCTTGTGCGCAAAGCTGATAAGATAAGAAATGTATCCTGTACATCTGTAGTATTCTTCTTACGACCTTGCCCGGGTCTCCTCTTGTATCCATATGTCTCTGTATATCGCCTCCACAGACTCTGGATGACGGAAGGGCTCAATCCTAGAGACATGGCGAATGGAACGACTATCTTCAATTAATGCAACTGCTCGTTCAACTGATGTTTCATTCACATGCATCATTGCTCTGTATTAGCTTCAGAGAACACAAAAATAGCAATTCCCTGCCAAAGATTATTCTTCAAACCTGTTTTTGAAAAGATAGATCAATACGAACTCACTTTGGTTTCAGCAACTCTTGGAATTTCAATAACATCTTCAATCTGATTTAAAGTATTACTTGAACTCAAAATATCTGACTCTCAAAAATTAAATTGTTACAATATTCATTTTGTGGCTTCTGTTTAATCAAGTATCCTCTAATTTTTTTGAGTAGTGAATATATATATGTGTGTGTATGTGTATGTGTGTGTGTGTGTGTGTGTCATCATCATTATCGTCATCGTATTCTTTAATACAATTATAAGGTTCATGGCATGTTACGATCCTGCTGTATTTTCAATTCATCTCTTCCTCGGATGATCCAATGACTTCTATCTATGTGAGCGGAAGTGAACAATAGCTATTGGGTTTCAGTTTTTGTACATGCGTTGTGCATGTGCTTTTCAATTGTTTATAAGATGTATAATTGATTTTGATTCAAGTTCTTGCACTACCTCTTAATTTCGTTTGTGATCCCATCGGAAATACTTTATCTCATGAACTATATCTCGATGACGTCTATAACTAATGATGAACTGTATAAAGTTTCGTTGTTGCTGTTGTTGCTTATCCCAAATTCTTCTAAACCATGTCCATGATTTTTTTGTGTTCAACTAATTCTATTACATCTGTAGATATTGAATAACACTAGCCAACAGTGAAAATGTAACTGTAATGAGGTAAATGTTTCGTGAGTATATCGACCATACTGATAACGAAAATGACAATGAAAAAGCTGGAATTAGCTCTTATTTCAAAGATAAAAGGTTGCATTGGACCCTTTTAAATTATGATTTTGTGTAGGTTAAATTCAGGTAAGCAGCTACAGCAAAATTACTATTTATCCTAGGATCTTGTTTCGAACCTCATTCTCTTCAGAAAAGAACGGTCTTTAAATGGTACATTCAAATGTCCTTATCATGTACCCAAGGCAGGAAAAATTGATGCAAATTGGATTTTTTTTTCTGAAAATCCCTTGTTTCTAAGTTCGGTCACCCTGCACTCCCCTGTGTTAACGTACAGATCCCAAAATCAACTGAAACATACTGAGAGGTTCATGCAGTGTGTGTGTGAAAAATTTCAATCTTCTATGTGCAAAAGTAAGGCCAAAGTGATGTCGTCATTACCTCCTATGTCTGGATGCAGAAGAGCGTATTACTCTACGTAACGTGTTTTACAATGCATCCACGCTTAAAAAATAAAAAAAAAACTTTAATAGAACATTTTAAATCCAATGCTTATATTACTCTCTTTTGGGACCAAATAGCAGATATGGGCATTAACTATAAAAGTGTGAGTGGAGGTAGTTCATCGACTCCTCCAAAATAAGTCTCAAATTTCTCCTACAGCATGGAAGGTGTTACCATCGATTCCGATTGGGTATGCACCTTACATAAAAGAAGCATATGTTAACATGAAACAATCGTTATTGCGATTGAACTATGACAAGTGTAAATGCCAGATTTTCTGGGGATCTGAAAATCATAAGCATACTACTTGGACTACAACAGGCCTATACCAATTTCTGTTCCTGCCAGTGCCATAGTCGCGCCATAGCACTTCATTATAAAGAGAAAGATTGGCCTAAGTATTAATCACTTGAACCAGACCTTACATTATTTGCAAAAAAGCACTTGTCGAATCCAAGAACGTAATTCTCCCTGCTCTTCATGTAAAATTGTGCCTAATGATAAACTTCGTTGAGGCCATGACCACACCTGGGGTAGCATTTAGCTATTTGCGCCAGATATAGCCACTGCTTAGTGAGACAAAAAAGAGGGGATTTTCGTGGGTCCCCAGATACAGAAAATGTGCAGAAATGAGCATATCAACACCATCCTGACAGGGAATGAAAAGTTAGCTTGGGATGGCTTTCTTCAAGTGTCAACAAACTTTCTAGGAAATAAGAGGGTAGGATACTACAAGGATCTTGTGGCAAATCTTATGCACTGCTACGATAGACTGGGGTGTAACATGTCCTTAAAGTTACATTTCTTAGATTCCCACTTGGATTTCTTTTTCTTGACAAGAATGGTGCTGCAAGCAACGAGCACGGGGAACGCTTCCACCAGCAAATTTCGAAGATGAAAATGAGATACCAGGGAAAGATGAGTGCATCAATGTTAGCCGATTACTGCTGGACACTAAATAGTAAATCACCAGCAGAAAATTGCAAATGCCAGGCAAAGCGGTTGCACCTTCAGTGACCTACCTCCAAGGGATAACAAGAAAGTAAATACATGCATACGCTCATATAGGCAATACCGTAAAGTTAGCATAACTTCAAGACGAAAGCTAGTCTTGCATTTCATTAACATTTTTGTTATCAGCACAACCAAAAACATAAAGATAAGCTGTTTCCATGCCAGCTACAAAAGAAGTAAAATTGTGTTGGCTAGTGTAATGTTTCTGACTCGCTCATTGGCTCTATCGAACCCGTAGGTTTATATCAGCGCGGACATCAGCTCTCCATACATTCCTATCCTCAATTAATATTTTCCAATCATCCCCTGGATAATATACTTCCATCAAATCATGGATAATGTTATTCTCCCACCTCATTTGTGGTCTACTAGCTTCGCGTTTTCCTCCTGGTTTTCCAACAAGAAGCTACTGTGCACCTCTTTCATTCCCCATTCTTGACACATGTCCTTCCCATAGCAGTTTATGAGACTTGACTTTTCTTATTATATCTGGCTTCCTATTGAAACAATATTTCACTCAGCCTCTCTGAAATTGAGGCATTAAAATAATTAATTAATCAGGACGAGTATTATTATCATACATAGGTTAAATCACCGTAGGACGAAATGATCGTCGGAGATATACGAAATGTATATGCAATCGAATCGTGCGAACACGAAGGATTCGATTTTTATGTACTTAAATAAAAATAAATTAAATTATGGAAGTTGATAGGATTCCGAATATACTAGCAGTTATTTATTACGGAAAACATTTAGCAAGTACATCGTACCACTATTGTCAAGTGACAGATACTTGAAGCTGTGACAGAAGGGCCAAAATTTGAGGAAATACCTTGTACTAGCGGATTACCAGACGTTTCTTCGTAGACCAGCAATCTATGATCTTAAACCGAGCTTCCCTGACAGGTTCGGAAAACTACAGCGTCGAAGTAAACAGTACTTATAAGGAACCAGAAAAGGTGCTTAAACGCCAAGCTAGGAAACAAGCGGGAAAAAGGCCACTGAACTAAACAAAATCATATAACAGACTTAGATCGGAATTCCCCAGAGTACAAACTTAATGTAAAACTGTATTTTAGAAGGGCGCATCTAGCTAAAAAACTTGATGAAGTCTTGTCCAATCAAAAGACTGCGATCCCTTCCTATGACATAAAGAACCGTTGTCAGCCAATATAGTAAAGGGTTATATCACAACAAGGTAATGACGACATAACCACGGTGAGAGGGTAAACGAAGTTTTCCTTATATCTAACTAATTCATATTAAATTAGCACTGCGCAACTCACCGATGCGGGAGTTCTCCACAACTCACCGATACAAAATAGTTCTGCGTAGCTCACCGAGATCGGAGTCGGAAGAGACTCACCGTCGTAGCTGTTAAACGGCAAATTAGTTGAAATGTCACTTCGGGAATTTCATACTTAGAAATACTTCGGTCGTGATAGAATCTCAGAAATTCCATTCTGAATTCCAGGCGCGCGCCTGTGGTCAATGCCTTGTCTACATCAAGTGTCTATAATTATACGTGTAACCAGTGTCCACTTCGAATAATAAATCATATTTATTAAAATTCAACTAGCGTAGTCTTGCGCCGGCCAGTTCCTTGCTATCCCTGAATATAAAGAACCTCAGCTCTACCTATCTTCCAATGTGAGCGACCCAAGTTGTCATACATGGTGAATTCCTTTGATACTCCTGTCGCCCACTAAATCCCATCTTCACCTCTTTACCATTATACCAAGAACCATTTAATCCCGTTTTAGATGTCGCACAACTTTATGGCTGATTAATAATCCTTCTTTGAATGTCGCCCAAATTAATTGGCTGACTAAAAATCCTTCTTTAAAAGTCGCCCAACTTTATTGCTGATTAAAATCCTTCTTTATATGTCGCCCAACTTTATGGCTGATTAAAATTCCTTCTTTAAATGTCGCCCAACTTTATGGCTGACTATAAATCCTTTTTTGAATGTCGCCCAACTTTATGGCTGATTAAGAATCCTTCTGTTCTAAACATAACATATAGCTCACTATATTGAAAAAAAGCCGTTATTGAACAGTCTTCTCCATTCTCCTCTCTCTTCATCACTTTTGGGCCCACAAAATTTCCTGAGAACTCTATTCTCAAATACTCGTAATCTTTTTTCCTCCCTTAATATAAGAGTCCATGTTTTGCATCTATTTAATATAACTGGGAGAATAATATTTTTATATATTTTTCAGTTTAACGTTTTTTTGAAAGGAGTAGGGACGGCAATAGTTGAATGATGTTTCACATAGGCTTATTTCCGTGTGCCTTTTTACTATTGTAGATTTCATAATTTTGTTAATTTAACCCACTGTTTAATTGCATTTACATGTTCTATCAGTGATATCCAATCCATATCCATCCATAGTAATTCTGCCCGAAGGCAGGTCCTTCACTAGCATTTTCATGCTATGCTTGCAGCTTTACTAGGGAATTTTAGGTGTGGTAGCTTCCCGTTGCTTTCCACACCGATGAAGGATGATGATAATGATAAGGATGATAATGATGGCCATATGATTTCGCGGACCGTTTGGGCCTTAAAGTTTTCCTTGCATTTGTCTTACACATGAGGAAAAACACCGGATAAAAACCTAACCCAGAAAAACTGCCCCGACCGGGGAATCGAACCCGGGCCCGCTGCGTGACAGGGCAGCACGCTACCTCGAGACCACAGCCAATCCATATAAGACTACGATTTAAGTTCTAGATAAGACACGAACATTCATATCTTTATTCGATTTTATATGTAATAATAGGCTACTATGAAGATTAAAAATGTAAAAAAAAAGAAGTTAATATTTCGTTGTAGATTTACGACACGTAAAAGAACCTGAAGTTCAAAAATCAAGGCTTTTAGCCTTGTCTACCTATTCACGCCCAGATTTAGATTGTGACGCTAATAACTTAAGATGTGGAAGGGTGTCACTAACTAAAGTACTAATACTACTTACTTAGATCTTTGATAGTGTATATTCGTTAGGAGTGGGAACTTAAATACTACCTTTTAGAACCGAGCAGCAACTTATATCCTCTAAAATGGTAAACAACCCGCACATGGCGCAAGTTACATCGCCCTTTCTTATTACATTCTACCATTCCCGTAACACATGTTAATAAAATAATTACATAACTTCATCACAAAAGATAATAACGTTGGAGAATGCACCCTTATTTGGCTACGCAATATTTCTCTTATCCTAAAATGATAAATAACGGAAGGAAACCCAGTAGGTGTATAATAACAACGTTGAAATTAGTGTCTACGAATCTGAGCGTACTTTTATTGCAACGGCACGGGTTGAAGTGTCAAATTTCAACACTCCAATATTCAGCTTCATTCAATTATATTGCTTATTATCCTGTTCATTATTTCTGATACTGCTGCAAAACTGTTTCAACTGCAAATCCTCTAGCAGAACTTGAAATTATTTTCCCTCTGTACTGAGTTATGAATAACAGCCAATTTAAAAAGATCACGAGTATAATATAATATATTTTCGCTTGATATTAGACACTAAGAATAATTAATTCAATTATCATCACGTTTACACACTACTCAAATAATAGAGGAGCATACGTTTTAACCATCATCATCATCATCATCATCGTGCCAGGTATTAGTCCTAGAAGAACTGTTACGGCCTGAGAAAGCGGTTTTCGTGCCATCTTTTCATAGGTCGTCCAAGTGACCGTTTCCCAATTGGACAGTAGTTCATTATTGCCTAGGGGATCCTGGATCTAACCATTCTTGAGACATGTTCCTTCCAATTTAGCTGATATCTGGAGATGTAGTCCAGTTTTGGTGACATATTAAGTTCTTGAAGGGTTTCTACATTTTTCGTTCCATCCCATTTGGTGTAGCCAGCTGTTCGGCGCATAAATCTCATCTCACAAGCTGTTAGTCTGCTTTCATCACTCGTCCTTATAGCCCACGCTTCACTCCCATAACATAGGACTGGTCGAGCCATTATTTGATAAAGACGAGTACGAGTTGATTTTTGCACTAATGAAGGTTTTAAAACTCTATTAATGATTCCCATTGATTTGTCGAATTTCACAATTTTCCCTGATAAATCCAAATTTTCTACAAAAGAGAGTTTATATCCTGTATAAATAAACGCATTAACTCTCTCTTAAATTTTGTTATTTAAACAAATTATGCTTGGTATTGGGGATTTACCACAAAAGGCCCAAACCACAAAATAAATAGGTCTATTGAAACAATTTAATTTTTCAAATTTCGTTGTTAAGAATTGAAGATTTATTTAAAATTAGAATAGATATTCAAACAATATTTTATTCGGAACAGGCAACTCTTGCCTAAACCAGGAAGTGAAGAAGACAATATTTTATTGTACAGTATTAGAAGCAAGTACAAATTATCATTTGTAACAGAAAAGTAACTGGAAATTTGAGATTTATTATTTTATGAATCAATGTTTCCATGGTTATTTCAACACTCAGTACTTAGTTGTGGTAGCGTGAGCTTCAATAACTGCATTACACCTACGAGGAATGCTTCGCAGAAGCCTTATTACAGAAATTTGTGAGATCCTCTCCCGTTCCTCGGTGAGTGAATTTAAAACGTCTTCCAGATTCTGTGGCACAGCAGGACGCTTAGGAACACGTTTTTCCAGCTTATCCCACATATGCTCGATAGGACTGAGATCCGGACTGCATACATGCCAGTCTATTACCTGAATTTGACATTCTTGCAGGACATGTCTGATAACATGTACTGTATGGCATCTAGCATTGTCATGCTTTAGAAGAAAATTAGTGTCCATACCATAAGCAAAGTGTACGACATATTGAAGAATAGTGTCATTAATGTAAACAACAGCATTCATGCGCTGTGGGACAATGATATGCTCTGTCCATGACTCAATAATAATCTCAGCCTAAACCATAACCGAACCACCTCCAAATCTGTCACGATCAATAATTGTTCACTAAAGGTTCATCAGGACATCTCCATACACGTGTAAGACCATCAGGATCTGTTAAATGAAATGTAGATTCGTCTGTGAATAGAAAATTGGCGAAGCTGCCAGTTGACGTGATTCTGAGCAAAGCGAAGCCGTGCTTCTTTGTGCTAACGTGTTAAATTAGGAACTTTAAAGGGGATTCTACGCCTTAAACTTTCATCTCTCAGTATATTTAGTACAGTCTGTTAAGAAATTACCGCCCCAGTTGATGTTCGTATATCATTTTGTAGACCTCTGGCTGTAGATATTCGTCTGCGCAAAGCTGATACCACAATAAATCTATCATGTACCTCTGTAGCCTTGTTCGTACGGACTTGCCCGGGCCCCCTATTGTATCCGCGTGTCTCTCGACCGTCGAGAAGAGCGGACTTGTGTTTGTTACAGTGGTTGAAGTGTGCAGGGGACAAAGCATTATGGAAGAAGTTAGAAAGCTGATTGAAACATTGTCAACTGAAGTGAAAGAGGGGTTTGAAAAGTGCAACGTGGGGGAAAAAATTCGTGATACTGCGACGAACATGCATCGGATGGAGGACAGATTGAAATGGCTGGAATCTAAATTAGACTCTCTCGAAAACCAGAGTCGCCGTAATAATATTGTGATATATGGAATACATGAAGAAGACAGGGAGTGCTGGGAGGAAACTGAACTTATAGTTAAAAGAGTAGTGGCGCAAATCGGGATTGATTTGGTGGACAGTGATATAGAAAGAGCGCACAGAGTAGGTCGTTGGAATAGTGGAAAGAGACCGATTGTATGCAAATTGTCACACTACAAAATAAAATGTTGGATCCTTAGAGACAGTAAATATCTTAAATGGACCGGTATCAATATTGCTGAAGACTTTAGTGAGAAGGTGCGTCGCGAGAGGGACTTTCTTAAGCGACACATGCTCGAGGCGAGGAGGCAGGGCTGCCATGCATTCCTGCAATGTAATAAATTGATTATAAATGAACGAATCTGGAGCAGGGAACAACTACAAAATATGGACAATCCTGAAAATGAATTTGAAGAGGTCATTGACAGCGAGTCCCCAAAATCAACAGGGTACGCTACAACAGCAGGTGGTCTCCTTACATCAGAGGAGGGACAATATTCTACACGAGAGAAAGAGAGAGGGAGTACTACGATACTAACTCCGAGGGATCCAGCAAACGTTCAGCACAAAACAGCCGAACGCAAACAGAAAAACCCGCCTCTAAGAGGTGAACGACCGGCGGACACAAGAACGCAAACGAGAAAATCACTAAGACTGCTGAATTTACCCGCAGAGAAGGAACTATTGAGAGGGGGAAGTTCAAAAAATACAGGTAACACTAAGGACAATGGAACACAATAGGAGTTTTGACAGTCGGTACATGGAACATCGAGGGGTTACAATAAAAACTTTCAATGGACAGATGGTAGGGTGTATTGAGACTTTTGATATATTAGCTCTAGTTGAAACATGGTTAAAGGCTAATGAATGCGTAAATCTATGTAATATGAAAGGTTATTTCAAGGGCAGTGAATCCAGAGAGAAGAGAGGTAGATATCCAGGTGGTGTTGCCATTTTATATAAAGCTAACTTAGACCCATATATTAAAAAGGTAAATATTGCTTTAAAAGAGGCCATTTGTATATATTACCATGCAGGAAGAGCAGAAATGTGTCTGTTGTCTATTTACCGCCAACCACTAAATTCCAGGTATGCCAATCCACTTTTTTCGTTGAATTGTCTGACTCTTTGGCAGAAATAAAAGATAAGTTTCCGGAAGCGGGAATAATAATTTTAGGGGACTTTAACTGTAGGATTGGGGAGGAAAATATCACTATAAAATCAGATGATAATGAAACACGAGGTGAGGGTAGGAGAAGCAAATATAAGATTATAAATTCAGAAGGAAACCAACTGTTAGCGTTTGCGATGCATTTGAACTTGAAATTCTGAATGGGAAATATGGGGAAGATAAAAATGGAGAACTGACATTTATTAATAAAAATGGAGGTAGCGTAATCGATTATTCAATATGCACACAAGACATGATTCCAGTCCTAAGTAATTTCTGTATAGTTTCCAGAATCGAATCACACCACTTCCCAAACAAACTAATTTTAAGTATGGAACGTATTAGTGAGACAGTTACTGATGAGGTGGCAAGAATATTGAGGCCAATTACACGTTTCAAGTGGATCGAGAACCGGAGAGAACAATTTATCAGGAGTTTGGAAACCCTAATACAGGATCTGCAATTGAATGATCTTAGCGGGGAGGAAATTATTAATCTTTGACAGAATCTTTTCAAAAAGCAGGGAAAATTCAAGGTTAAATGCGCAATGAACCAGAAGGACAAAGGGTGGTACAATAATGCATGTAGAAAGAAGAAAAAGTTTGTCGAAGGTAGTCTTTTAAAGTTTAGAAAAGAAAGCACAGATGAAAACAGAAAAATACATGCGCAAGAGAGAAAGGATTATAAAGAATTACTGGGAGAAACAAAACTAGCATGGTAAAATAAGAAATCCGAAGAAATGAGAGTCGCGGCTGAAAGTGGGAACATTGCGAACATATGGAAAGCGATAAGGGAACTCAAAGTAAAGTCCATAAATAGGACAAGAATAACGCCCGGGGAATGGAAAATTTACTTTGATAGGGTGCTGGGAAATGAGAGGTTAAGATATAATCAAGGAAATATAGTTGAGATTCCTGACCCAATTCATATTCAATTACTGGATCAGGATATTTCGGAAAATGAAGTGGTTACTTCCATTAAATGTTTAAAGAATGGTAACGTACCTGGAATTGATGGAATACCAGGGGAATTCTTTAAAAATATGATATCATCCAATAAATTATTAGACGTTTCGAAAACTGCGTTCAACAAACCTTTTTAACGGAGGAGATTATCCGGAAGCCTGAGCGACAGGTGTCATCCAACAGCTATACAAAGGAAAAGGTGGAACACAGGTACCAGAAAGTTACAGGGGAATTTGTCTCTTGTCAGTGTTCGGAAAAATATATTGTAAATTACTTTACGAACGAATAAGACAATGGGCTAAAGAGAACTATAGGCTCTCAAAATATCAGGCAGGTTTTAGAGAAGGGTACTCCACGGTCGACAACGTATTTGTTCTGAGAACATTAATTGATGACAATCTGAAAATGAAAGGAGATAAATTATTTTGAGCATTAATTGATTTTAAGATGGCATTTGATACTGTGGAAGGAAGCGCACTTTGGGAAAAATTAAATCGGAAAAGATTGTCTCATAAAATGATACATGCCTTAATGTCAATTTATAAATATATTAAATTTTGTATGAAAGTAGACAAAGGACACATTACAGAGAGCAGTGAAGCCAATCGGGGAGTGAGACAAGGTTGCATTTTATCACCAATGCTATTTAATCTATTCGTTGATGATATTGTAGACGCAATGCTAGAAGGAGAAGTGGAGGCTCCGTATATAGGAAATGTTAAAATCCCAGTCCAGTTTTATGCAGATGATTTAATTATCTGTTCCAAGACAATCAAGGGATTGCAAAGAGGTCTTGACCTACTGGAAATATACTGTAAGAATTGGAGATTGGCTGTAAATGTTAGCAAGACAAAAACAATGACCTTTAAAAATGGGACGGTTTATGGCAGAGCAGAGGAATGGAAATACAAAGATCAAGTACTTAAAAACGTCAAATATTTTGAATATCTTGGTACGACGTTGAAAATGAAAGAGAAGTGGAAAAACATATTGATATAGCATTATTTAAAGGGAGGGGACAACTTAACAGTGTACTCGGTATTCTGGGTAGAGTGCCTGATATTCCAGTCAGCACAATAGAAAAAATGTATGGAGTGACGGTCAGGCCAGTAATGCACTATGGTAGTGAGATTTGACGTTTCCAAAGAACGGAAATACTAAATAAGGAATATACGCATTTTCTAAAATATATTACAGGACTTAGTAAGGCCGTTTCTAACTGTGGAATTCTATATGAATTTGGGTCATTCCAGGACGACATAAACTGTAAAATTCGTGTACTCAAATACTGGTTGCGAGTAATCCAAGGTGAACAAACAATGCTTAGAGCAATTTGTTACGACCACCAAATTAAAAACATAGATGTTAAATTTTGGGCAGACGAGGTTAGGAGAGAACACCAAACATTGGGATGAGCTGGATATGGGAAAAAGGGACTGAAAATCGCAAGAACGTGTGGAGAAAAATAAGGAGGAGGTACTTAGATATAAACCAACAAGATACTTTCGCCGAATGTACAGGAAAACGCTCACTGTGTTTACAAAGAGACCTAAAACACGTCTGGGGAAAAGAATCGTATATACTCAACCTTGGATTTAAAGAGAGATCAGGGCTTGCTTGGTTTAGGCTAAGGGCATGGAAAAAACAAAAAAATAGGGACGATCACGATATGCGAATATGTCCAATGTGCGCGAAATTTGAAGATGAGATACATATATTAGGACAATGTAATGATTTAGAATATTGGAGACGTCAGTTATTACCGGAAAGAATTCTAAATTGAAATCGGGAAAGATTGGCATGCTACGAGTTATAGGTAAATCCAGAAAATTGGATAAACTTGGGTAAATTTCTGGACAAAACGCGGATAGTAGGAACAACACTCATTCATGAATAAATATATGTTATCAAAATGCAATAACATTAATTCTTAATAATTATACATAAATTAATTAGTGTATAATGCTTTGTGTTATTATTTGATTGTAATATTATTGTGTTTTCTTTATGTAATTGTAATGTTATTGTTTTTAGTGTATAATGCTATTGTGTTATGGTTTAATTGTAATATTATTGCATTTTCTTTATGTAATTGTAACGTTATTGCTTTTTTTGTTTATTTTTCTTCACAATAGTTGCAATTATTACTTTATTTTAACGGACTGTCAACAGCACGTACGGCTTATTGCCCGAGCTACCCATATTTGTAAATAATATTGTAAATATCTTACTTTTTGTCTAATAAAGTTCTACTATTATATCGTATCCACGGCCTATAGATGACGGATGTTCTGACATGGCGAATGGAACGGCCACCTTCAATCGATGAAACTATTCGTGCAACTGATGTTTCATTCAGATGTCTCATTGGTCTGCATTAGTTTCAGAGAACACGAAATAATTTTGTACCACAGATTATTCTTCAAACCTGTTTTAAAAAATACTCTGAGTACTCTCTTTGGTTTCAGGAGCTCTTGGAACTTCATAATGCATTAAGAGAAAAGTTAATAAAACCCAGAAGATCTTCAATTTGGTTTTGAATAATACTTTAAATAAAAAAAAATTACTCTAAAATATAATTTGATTCAAAATTTATTTTGTGGATTTGGTTTAAACATGTGTTCCTTTAATTTTTCTGAGTAGTGTATTAAATGAACTAGTAGATATTTTAAGATAATACTTAATTCAGACTCACCTCTAACCACAACTGTCAGTTTTCGAGGTATTAATTTAAGTGGGATTGAAAATGCCGGCAATTAAGAAAAATTCAAGCATTCAAAATAGCTTTTCACATTTCCAAGAAGGTACAGAATCTGAAAAGAAATGCGAAGCTTTGAAAATAAATATTAAATCATTATATTATCTCAGAAGTCACATTTTCGAAACCAGAAAATATAGTCCATATTTGAAGTAATGTTGAAATGTTTATTTATTTCTATACTTATTTACTTACTTACTCACTGGCACTATCGAACCCGTAGGTTCATGGCCGCGCGGACATAGGCTCTCCATACATCCCTATCCTGAGATAATGCTTTCCAATCATTCCCTGTATAATCTACCTCCCTCAAATCATAGTTAATATTATTCTCCCATCTCATTCTTGGTCTACCAACTGGTCGTTTTCTCTCTGGCTTCCCTACAAGAAGCTTCCATGCAAGTATTTCATTCCCTATACGTGCAACATATCCTGCCCATCGCAGTCTACGAGACTTAACTGTTCTTATTATATCTGGCTTGCTACAAAGACCATGTAGATCATTGTTATGTATAGTCTTCTCCAATTCACCTGTCTCTTCATCTCTCTTTGGTCCAACAATTTTCTTAAGTACTTTATTCTCAAATACTTGTAATCTCCTTTCCTCCCTTAAAGTAAGAGTCCATGTTTCGCACCCATATAGTATAACTGGTTATTTATTTCCATACACTTGAAATCAATAATAGTTGGGATTGTCACATAAAAAATAATAAATTACTTCAAATAATCTTATTTGTAAACTTACGACAGATTGTTATTCAACCAATGAAAAAGTATTTTTCTTATGGGCTTAAATTATATACGAGGAGGGCTATATATATCAATTCGTAGTAATTCTGCCCGAGGCAGGTCGTTCACTACAATCATAACATTTTCATGCAGTGCTTCGCAGCTTTAAAAGGGATATGTAGGTATGGTAACTTCCCGCATCGGTGAAGGACGGCGATGATAGCCCAATGATTATCGGGGACCGTTGGGCCCTAAGCTTCCCGAGATTTGTCTTACATGTGAGGAGAAACCCCCCAAAAAACTCATCGAGGAACCTGTCCCTACCGGGAATCAAACCCTGGTCAGCTGCGTGACAACGCAGCACGCTACCTCGAAACCACAGCCGTGGACATATACAGGTGTTTCATAAAGGATGGCGCAAACTTAAGTGGTTCAATGTACACGATAATAGAAGCAACAATGTCCCAATAAACATGGGTCCGCAACGAGCAGTTTGCGAGATAATTACGAATGTATAGTTACAAGCCGCCACTGACTTCATTTTAAACATCGCCCTAGTTAGTACAAATTAATTTGAATTTATACTTTACTATTAATTTTTCATCTCATTTAGTTCACATTTCATAGTTCACTTCACTTGTGAGTTACCTGTTAAAGGAGATGTTAAAGTGCCTTCCTTGCATCTGGATGCAATACTAAGTTCGTCTCTGCAATGAATGTCGAATTATATTGAAAACCCCTCGATCATTACTGAATTTTTGACAAGCATGTACAACTCTGCTCCAGTTCTTCAATCGTGTTAACGGGTGTGCTGTATACTTAGCTTTGAGGTGACTCCAGACATAAAATTCCAAACGATTTAGATCAGGTGATCTTGGAGGCCAAGGTACAGATCCGCCTCGAGCTATCCATCCTTGGCCGTATCTGCGCGTTAGATGCCGTCTCACAGAAGCAGCAAATTGTGCCGGAGCTCCATCATGCATGTACCACAAACTGCGACGTTGCTGAAGGGAAACATCATCAAGCAATTCTGGAAGATGATGCCGCAGAAACCTAAGGTACCTCCGTCCATTAAGTTATAATCACCTAGTACGATGTTACAAAGAATAACGTCAGTGGCGGCTTGTAACCATACATTCGTAATTATCTCGCAAACGGCTCGTTTGCGGACCCATGTTTATTGGGACATTGTTGCTTCTATTATCGTGTACTTTCAACCATTTAAGTTTGCGCCATCCTTTATGAAACACTCTGTATATATATATATATATATATATATATATATATATATCGATTTTTTTACAAGTAAAATTTGAAGTATTTAATGACTTGTTATATTTGATATTTCTAAATATTATTTATTTCAGGTGTATAGAAATAACTGTATATTTCGTCATTAAGTTCGAATTTTCTGATTTGAAAATTTGACCTCTGACATAATGTATTGATTTTAAATATATTTTCAGAGCATCATTATTTTTTTTGCGATTTTGCACTTCCTA
Source organism: Diploptera punctata (assembly GCA_030220185.1). Taxonomy (NCBI): domain Eukaryota; kingdom Metazoa; phylum Arthropoda; class Insecta; order Blattodea; family Blaberidae; genus Diploptera; species Diploptera punctata. Next base: position 43,660 of record JASPKZ010006464.1, read on the forward strand.
CGAAATATGAAAACCTATTTTGGACGCTTGAATTTTTCTTGCTTCCCGGCATTATGAATCCCACTTAAATTAATACTGATACTTATCATGGTTTTGTATGATATTATTATTATTATTATTATTATTATTATTATTATTATTATTATTACTAATTATTATTATTATTATTATTATATAGCCTATTATTATTCTCCACTGGATTAATTCTTTGCGTATGTTAGTGAGATTTGTATTTTGAAATGTTCTCCTCTATTTATTTTGCTTCCTATTATTACCTAATGTATTTAATAACTTCATTTAGTATGGTATTAATTTTTTATATAGCGTTTTGTTTATATTATTCTACTTTGCATTTATTCTTTGTCTTTCAGAGTGAGTTTTATATTATGAAACTTTCTCCTGAATTAGGTTTTGTTTATATTATCTTCTAATGTTTTAATTGCGTTCTTCCCTCTAGTATTAATCTATTATTTATTGTTTAGTTTATTTTGTTTTCAACTGTATTTTTTTAATGTGCCAGAATTCATTTGGCTCTCAAATTTATATTTTTTCCCCTCTCTCTTTAACTAAAACTTTGTAATATATATATATATATATATATATATATATATATATGTGTGTGTGTGTGTGTGTGTGTGTGCGTGCGTGCGTGCGTATGTGTATTAATTCTTTAGCTGAATTGTACACTACAAGTGCACTTGCTCATATCGTGTGTCAGTAATCTATATAACATTGATAGTTTATTTACGGTTGCGAATTTAACAGAGTTATATACAACGTTCTTTACCGGAGATTTTCATTTATCTCCAATCATCTGAATTATATTTTAATATTATAACACTGAGTGATAAAAATAATACTAACGTGCTAAACTAGAATGGCAGAAATAATACTCCGGGCATTTTTTTAATTATGATACGGCATTAGTGGTGTTTTTTTGGTTAGAGGCGTAAATTTTAAAATTGTATTTCCATAACAATGCAATGCCTGCGGGCATGGTTTGTCAGTGGACTGCACATTCTGTTGTAATAATTACACTCATTACTCCACGTCATAACGAAGCTCAACAAAAAGAGTGCAATATGTGTTTTTTTGTAACTCGATATTATGTAAAACAGATTAAAGAACGAATGCGCAATCCGGACAGCGCGCAACCAAAACTACTCAAACAGCTGTCGGCCTGTTAATTTGACCGTCCCCTATTTTAATCAATCAATAAAACAATTTTGTACGCTGTACATACACGCTGAAATGTTTATAAACGCTAGCTTTCGCCCCTCTCCTCATAATAGTTGTAATTGTATGAACAATTTGCTTACATTAGCGTCTGACACATTGTTTAATTTTGCGGCGATTGCATTTTGAAGGCACAGACTAACCCTGGTAATTTGGTGCTGGCGGTTACATGGTATACGAAGCTACGATATTTTTTTAGTAAGTTTACAAAAGTTGCACCCACATAGATCTAATATACATGGTACAGAGACAATAATAATAATAATAATAATAATAATAATAATAATAATAATAATAATAATAATATTAATAATAATAATAATAATAATAATAATATTATTATTATTATTATTATATTATATTATTATTATATTATTATTATTATTATTATTATTATTATTATTATTATTATTATATTATTATTATATATTATATTATTACTATTATTATTAATTAAACTCTTTACTTTACTTGTTAAATTTAATGCAGTAAGGTCTTCTCTTTTAATTCAATAGTAAAAATTATATTAATTACGAAATAAGTGAAAATATATTAACACGTAAATACACACTACAGATATGACATAGAAAGTAGGAAATATATTAAAATAATAATATTAATCAAATAATAATAATAATAATAATAATAAAATAAACTTTGAAAATTATTAAACTGACTGAGTAGTGGCAATGACTAGCATAGTTCCAGTGCGCCTCATCTGGCCAGTTGATGCTCATTGGCAGCCAAATTCCATTGTGGTGATCGGTATGGGTTCATCCATTTATTCTTCGTGTGTTTAGCGGCATTTTGCGTTTGACCGAGTGCCGACGCATATAGGGATGAAATGAGGCGTTTCCTCTCTAAGTAGGACATCATAGACCGCACGGCCTGATAACAGAGAGTCCGAAACCAGCGCTACTCTAGCTGTAGTACAGCGCTCATTTCATGTAATTGGGACCAACAGTGCGGGGATCCGGGGAATATTGTTCGGTTGACAGTATGTTGCTGTAGCATATTTCCTATATTACGAACTATCAGGTTGCGATGATTAGTGATGAGGTGAAAATTTGAGGTTATAACACAGTCATTTATGGTCGCAATAAGGACATTTGTGCCAAGTTGTACAGCTCTCCGATCCTCGTATAGCGGGGCCAAATGTATTATTTTGAAAAAAGTTATTTTTTATGATGTGGACTTTCCTTTCCCTGCAACCTGACAGGATACACCATGACTCACATCCGTACAGCAACATACTGCGAATCACAGCTTTGTAAAGTGCAAACTGATACAACAAAAAACTAAACAAATAATAAGGACATGTGAAATGAAGATCTTAAGAACTATTCAGTGGAAAAATTTTTGATAAGATACACAACACAGAAATTAGGGGAAAATGTCATATTTAAGACATAACCAAATTTATTAAAAATAGACGAAAATATTGGAATTGTCATATAGAAAGAATGGAAGAAAACCTGCTTGCAATAGAGCTGAAGAAGATAGACCAACAGATGGGATGAGAACAAGAGGTATATCAGCCAATAATTGGACAGACAGTCAATGCACATCCTATACGTCTTCCTCCGAGGAGGGATTTTGGAATTAAATAGTATGAAAGTCCTACAAATTATGAATAAGAAGAAGGTAGTGGTCAAGTGCACGATAAGAAGGGAGGTGATATACGATGTTTTTCAATTCAGAAAACCGTACATCAGGACGCGTAAGGTGTTACAGGTGTCTCAAGAAAAATACTTACAACTCGGTGCACCTCACATTGATGTGCATGTGCGGAGAGAGTTCATGAGATCGGAACGCGTCTGCGAGATTATCAGCTTAGGACCTAGGCTTTCTCATTGGCGAGGTAATGTCAAGTTTGACTGTACAACCGAAGGAGGCGGAGGAGATGCACATCTTCGAATCTGTATATGTTTAATGATTTTCCAAGGGGAGATTTGTTGTATGAGAACCGCTGGTGATAAGAGACCCAATCAGCGTTCTTCAGTTCTCGCACACAGGTCTGTATCAGATGAGTGTAGTGATTGTATTTTTATTTGTGGTAATGGGCGCCGAAATCGCGGTAGAACTTAAGGTAACGCTGTTTGGCATTTAAATAATTTTGAAATGTGCGATCGGTTTTATATGTTCGTTCAATGTGATTTGATCTTGTTACAGCTAATGTAATGGCTGTTTTAATAGTTGCCTAGAAACTAAAGACGACCTGTACTAGTTGGTCTGTGGACTGGACAGAGAGTTTAGGCTTAGCCCATTGGTTAATCATGTTCGTGTAACTCTGCAAGTGATTGTGATTACGTTGTACATTAATTGCGGAGGACAAAAGAAATGAAGGTGAGATTTAAATAATATTGGTGTGTGATTAGAGTCGAGTGCGTGTGTAACAGTAGTGATGAGGGACATTTTTCGATAAAACTGTGTCTAAAATATCGAACCGAATACCGTAAGCAGAGTTGTTGAAGAGTGTGAGATCACTTGGAGAAGAGATTTATTTGTTATGGAGATGGCAATATACTTGAAGTATGGTACCAGAAACATTCTGGACACGACAGTTCGAGTATAGATACTTCGAATTAAAATACCCCGCAAACAAGTAGCTTTTGGAAGACAAATGTGAGGATTTCTACGTCGTACCTTGACAGAAGCCTGGTTGGAATCGTATCGATGGATGCTATGAAATTGGTTTCCCGATTTGAGAAATGTAGGTAAATGCCCTTTGCTCGGCGCGGAATTGGGCCCACTCTGTGACCAATATATTTTTTTAATACTTATAGATGTTCCTCCAACCAGACGGTCATTTCTATATGTGCAGTAATTTCGGGATTTGGAAACGATCTCCACGTTTTATATGAGTTTCGTTAAATAGAAAGAAAGTCGACATCTCTCTCTTGTACACATGTTATTAACTCCTGAATCTGTCTATGTGCACTATTGGCATTGCAAATCAAGTCATTGTGATAGTTTTCTAGAGTGAACCTACATATCTCCGACATATATATTCACCAGATTTGACAGGAACTTAAACCTCTTTATAGGAGACAATAAACCTGACAGCTTGGGCTGGATATCATGGAAAAATTTCTGTCCCGGCCCGGACAGAGGTATTTGAAGAACAGACCTTGTCTGATCATGTGCAGTGCTTGTAAAAGTTCTTGATGCAGTGGCATCAGAGGCAACAGTCTTACTGTAGGATATATTTGGATTTATGGATTTTGACTGGAAATTTTTTGGTTGAAGGACTGTAGGTTTTGGAAATAGATTATATTATTTTGTCTCTAGACATTCGGCACTAGTATTTTTGTAAGCGGAGCAGCCGCGAAAGGATGCGAAATATTCCGACTCACAATCATTAGCATATTTTAGTATGGATTATTCCTTGAGGGGCACGACCTTGAATGGGCAGTCCTTGTAGTGGAGCATTTTTGCACAAATGAGGCATAGCGGAGTCACGTTACATCCGCGATAGTATGATTGAATTTTTGGCACCGGAAGCATTGCTTTAGGGCTGATCTAGGTATAGGCGACAACTGTGTAAGTGTAGTCTACATGAGGCGGGTCTTCGCGGATTTTTTTGGGAAATATCAGATCCAGGCGTTCTGGGTAAATTTCGGTAACATTATTTTGGAGGGAAGCCGTTTTAGTACGATCCTGAATGGGAGGTCTTCTTTCAACTGACAATTGTAATGCTGTTTACCAGCATTAGTGAATTGTTGTTTCAAAATTTTGAAAAGTGCCGTTGAGGCTGCATAATAGCCAAGTTCTTCACGTTTGTTAATGATCTTAAGGTCACCAGGAAGTTTTACCATGAATTCTGTATTCATGTGGAAGAGATCCTCGTGACAAATCACCGTAATAGGTGGTGGATGTGGATCTAATTTCGATTGAGTTGCTCGCATACGAGATGGCTGGATAGGCTTAGTCGCCACAGCTGTAGCATTACTCCCCTGTGATGGCAAGTGATAACGGTCCAGAGGCTCAGTGGTGGCCGGTTCACAGCCAGAACATGAGGCTGGGATACTTCTTAGAATTAAAATTAATTTGGTTATTTTTTGGGACCACACAATAAGCTGTTGTTGTTATACAGTGGTAACTCAAGGGTTGGTAGGTACATGTACCTAGCGAAGCGAAACTAATGTTTATTATAAAATTGTAAATTTAATTGGCATCTTTAATATGGTCAAATTTGCAAAACAATATATTTTGTTAAAGGGAATACTTAACATTAGTAATTCCTAGAATTAATTTGGTTATTATTTCGGACCACAAAATAAGCTTTTGTTATACAGTGGTTAATGGTATCTCAAGGGTTGGCAGGTACATGTACCTAGCGAAGCGAAACTAATGATTATTATAAAAGTGTAAATTTGATTGACGTGTTGAATATGGTCAAATTTGCAAACAATACATTTTTTAAAAGGTATACTCGAGCAAATTTTAAAACGTCCTTGGGAAATGAATATAAAAGGCCAGAAGAATTTTATTGTTAACACAATGTGGTTAGAAGCTCATACACAGACATAGAGTGTGGCCAGTAGCTCCCATACGAGTACATACAGAGTGTGGCCAGTAGCGCCAATACGAGTACATACAGAGAGGAGCCAGTAGTTCCCTTACGAAAAAAGAGTGGGCTAGTTTATCATATTACGAGTATTCTGAGGAGCCTGTTGCTCCCATATTATTACCTAAAAGTGATAATCAATCTATCGTACATAAAATATACTAGGGAAGTCTAGACTCGCTCTATCATTTACAATATTATTAATTAATTCGTTGTGAATAGTCATACAAAAACAAAGTAAACCCTCTTTCAATTTACACTACTTCATCACAATCTTACTCAAAGCTCGCTGCAAATGGTGTAACCTACGGTGTGGCCCGAACATTAGATTCATCGCTGGGTGGTAAAAAATCAGTGACAGTGTGAGCGAGAAAACCAGGCGACTGTGACCAACGTGACGCTAGCTACAGTGTGGGTGAAAGGTGAAAAGTTCGAGGAAAAAAAGAGAATCAGCTGCAGACGCTCAGCTAGAAGCAGTGAATGGAACCAGAGGCAGATCCGATCGGCAGAAGATGGCAACTCCGAAGAAATCATCGGACGAGTAAGTCTAGAGTAAAATAAAATAAATGAAGAATAATATAATTAACTAATATGTGAAGGGTAATAATAAAATATTTGTTTTAATGTAGAAAGGGTAATCATATGTATTTTAATGAAATGTATGTGGAATTTGAAATTTCATACGTGAGATTTTTGCTGTTTTAAATTATTATGAGCCCGAGATAAATTTAATTTGCTTTCCTATCTAAAGTACATTAGAGAATATGATTATTAAGTAATTATATGTACTGGGAATACGATAATTGCACGTGTTTTTATTGAAGTTGATTGATATTAAAATAATTAAGATAATGTACTCCCTAAGTAAATAGGGGCATGAATTAAGTAAAGTAATTAATTTATAAAATATAGGTTATATGAAATGATAAAAAAGGATTCATAATCTAAAGAGAAGCAATGAGTCCTTAATAGATTATTATACTCAAAACTGAATTGAAATGTTTAATTTGCTTATATATAAAACAAATGATTAAATAAAAAAAATAGTACATTAAGTCTCGGGTATTTAATGAATATGGAATTTGCAAGTGCAAATGATGTTAATTTCAAATGGTATATGTAGTGAAGGCTCCATGTCGGTAGCTCAAGAGACAAATATGAGTGTCCTAAATAAGGGTGTTGAAACCCAAGGGTTTTCATTAGAACTTAGTTCCCCGATAGATTTAAGATACTCAGCTGAATCAATACAAACGGTTATCAAAGATGATCTAATGCAGATAAACAAAGCTATAAAAGATAAATTAATAGAGCCAATTCGAGCTGAAAGAAAAAACGTTGAAAATGAAGTGTAACAATTTCAAAAATATTTAAATGAAAATATAAACTGTTCGAAAATAGTGGCAAACGAACCTAATAAAAATTCCCTTGAAGTAGAATCTGTGACCGAGGTGGAGCAGAACAACACACTGTTGTACGAGAAAATGAACATTGCTGATATCAATGCGACTAAAAGATTTAGTCTCAGTTGAAGGCAAGTTTCAGGTTCTCAAAAAGATAAGTGAAAATATATTTGTAGATGGAAGCTTGTGTACAAATCATACAATGCCCCAGACCATTGATATGTCATTGCGCGTTGATCGCGAGAAAAGTGAAATTTATGAACGACAACTGAAAAGTAACCAGGAACTTAACAATTGCGTATTCAGGGATACGGACGGGAGGAAAGTTCCCGAGTATTTTGTGACTTAAGTCCAAAATGTTACACAAATAGAACTCTCTCAATCTGATGCTGATGTGATATAGTTAGTTATAAATCGAATTTCTACCTTAAAATCAAATGTACTAGATACTGTTCCTAGTATAGAGCACACTGTGCAAATTTGTGACCCTCCGAATGCGGTAAAGCCAAGTAAATTGATCGAAAGTCAGGTAAATTGTAGGGTCATCCAGAATAAATATACAGAAATGGGTAGCTATAGGGTAGATAGGTCCCCTATCAATAAATTAAAAGTGGACGAGGAGTCAGAAGCCTCGTTCAAAAGAAGAGATTGTAGGATCAAGAAATCGAGGGAAAAAAGAATAAGTAATAACAAATTCCCCATCAATTATAAATACGGGAATTCTTTAAATAGGTAGAATAAAGTTGGTTTATACGGCAGTGTACCTTAAGAAATTTGCAAAATAAAAATATGCATAATAGGGAAGAAGTTAGTGATTGTAGGCGATTCGTAAGCCCCATTTGATCCAGGAGTTAAAAATAAATTAAAGTCAGAACGTAATCGGAAAAGTCCTGGACATGTAAATATGAACACGCTTCCCTCTAAATGTTACACAAAAAGTATGTATGTGAATGTACCAGCAAGATGTATGCTGTCAAGTCGAATGATACAATAATTAAATAAAGTGTAAAAGAAAGTGTCGGAATAAATGGTAATACATGTGTTTAAAAAAAATCCGGAAACTCCATATTGCTTATAGGTCTTTAAAAAATGAGAGCATTTAATAAGAACAAAGACTAATGTTTAAAGCGGAGATGACTATTCCATTATTACTATAAGTATAAGGGTTTATATTTTGTATTAATGCTTTAAGATTTAGAAAATGGTTATAAAAATTATTGTTATATGTATTGAAAGTTGTATGTACCTTGTTTTCAAAGAATGGTCAGAAAGTGGAAGTTGAATCAAAAGAAAACAATGTTTTCAATTTTGTGTCTTTGGATTCAGGAGGCATAATGAGGCTTGGGTACTCCTCAGATTTAAAATTAATTTGGTTATAATTTAGGACCACACAATAGGCTTTTGTTATACAGTGGTTAACGGTAACTCAAGGGTTGGTAGGTACATATACCTAGCGAAGCGAAACAAATGCTTATTATAAAAGTAAATTTGTTTGACATGTTGAATGTGGTCTAATTTGCAAAGGAGTAAATTTTGTTAAAATGAATACTTAACATTAGTAATTCCTAGAATTAATTTGGTTATTATTTGGGACCACACAATAAGCTTTTGTTATACAGTGCTTAATGGTAACTCAAAGGTTGGCAGATACATATACCTAGCGAAGCGAATCTAATACTTATTATAAAAGTGTAAATTTGATTGATGTGTTGAATATGGTGAAATTTGCAAAACAGTAAAATTTTGTTAAAAGGAATACTTGAGCTAATTTAAAAACTTCCTTGGGAAATGAATATAAAAGGCCAAGAAATGTTATTGTTAACACAGTGTGGTTAGTAGCTCATACACACACATGGAGTGTGGCCAGTAGCTCCCATACGAGTACATACAGAGTGTGGCCAGTAGCTCCAATACGAGTACAAACAGAGAGGAGCCAGTAGTTCCCGTACGAAAACAGAGTGGGCTAGTTTATCATATTACGAGTATTCAGAGGAGCCTGTTGCTCCCATATTGTTACCTGAAAGTGTTAATCAATCTATCGTACGTAAAATATACTAGGGAAGTCTAAATTTGCTCAAGTAGTCTTCAAGATACGAGTATTATTAACTTGTTGTGTATTGTGTTGTTCATAAGAGGTTAACAAAATAAACCATTTTTAATTAATTACACAACTCATTGTTACTGATTATCGAATTCCTTGTCCTTCACACCGGTACAACCCAGAAATAAGCTAAATCCAAAATACGCCCTGAAGAGACCCTTGTGCCTTTTCCGGCTGCAAACAGAGAACTTGTTATTTACAGGAATCACCATAAACTCTGTTACGTTTACTTTCACTAACAGTGTAGATTTGTTTTGAAATTGTTTTTTATGTTTCATTGTGTTGGTCTCTGGGACTTCTTTTGGGTTTAGAGTGGTTGATGGATATTTATCAGCCTGTACAAAAAGCGAGAGATTTGAACTGCATGGCTACAGTTTTTAATTCACTTGATTATCCATCAAAGTTGACAAGCTTTGAAATAGTTGAATTCCTCACTGCGTATAGCTCGCGGATTCAGTGCGCAGTGATATCATGCGCAGCTTCTGTATCAGATAACTGAGGGAACGTTTGCTAGTAATTCGATATAATAACGAATGTACGTAGCACATGATTTGCGATCCTCTAATATTTGATTCTGGTGAAAACTGTAGATCATTGATATAGTTTCCAAACTTAATTAAAGGTCTTTCCCATAATTATGTGGCACAAGGCTCCTATTACTCCATATGCAGATCTGTATTCATTTATGCGGATGTTGTTTTGCTTGGACGGTTTAAAAGATTTAGTCCAGGCGCGCACTAATACTAAACACATAACGAAATAAACACTAGCTTAACGGAAGCTGTTATAAAGTTAAGGTTATTTACGCAGTGGTTATACTCCAGCCGCTGTGCACAATAACACTTAAAATTCACGACCAGCGTGAAGCTCTAGTGAGTTTGGTTGCTAGAGCCTCACTCGATGTAAAACGCAAACGACTCAATACGGTCAATAAAGCACCAATCAGCACAACACTAATCAATAGGAACACTAGCAACAACCTGAGCTGATGAACCCACTTGGGAAGTTCGATGTACCAGATATTTTCCCACCGTTACACGATATTTCTTCACCAATGTTGAATGATATCGTGTATTAAATTCATAATGACAGTACAGTGTAAATATAAAATTACATAATTCGGAAACTGCTTCAACTAAGCGAACTACTCAGCAAAACGAATTTATGGACCTTTTTTCTTATTGGTTTAGGGAATATATCTTTCGTCTGTTAAATAAATTGTATTATTCCAATTATATTACGAGAAACTAATATGGTAGCCGGTAGAGCGATTTTCAGTGTATCGATTACACTTATAGCTGACTCCTAATCGTCGGATTTCCCTAGTTATTGGAGATTACCCTTCTCATTTGATTTGTATGGCTGAGACGAAGTCATGTTGCGAAAATGCTAAAATTTTGGTCGATAGAGAGAATTTTATATTTTCGTTTTCAGTGAACTCCCAGTCTTAACGTTTCCATTTTGCTGGATAACGATCTCGACCTTACATATTTATTTGAATGCTTTATGCCGAGTTTATATCTAAAAAAGTTTAATTGCACTCGCTAAAATTTCACACACGCACACACACACACACACACACACACACATATATATATATATATATATAATATGTGTGTCTGTGTGTGCGAGCGTGCGTGACGTGTGTGTGTGCGCGCGCGTGACGTGTGCGTGTGCGCGTAAATTTATGTCCTGTATTTTCGTGAGAACAATGTCAATAGCTACAATGCTTCGGAAACCGCTAGAAGGTAATATCACTATTAATATTTTTTCATATTATTTTAATATATTTCTTTCTAATTTCCCATTCTACTTTGTGTATTATGTGTTATCATTCACAGCTATTTTATAATTATTAATATCTGTTTAATTAACCCCGGGCGAAGTGGAATAGAAGATAATACAGACTTCATCAGGTAAAAGAAGGAATTAAATAGCACTGGACTACATATTTCAAACCAAACGTATATAATTTCAGTATTCTAGCAATTCTTTATGTTTTTTTGTCGTAAATGCAAGGATTATTATGAAAGAATTGTTCAGATTAAATACTTTCGGGAAAACTTAGTCACTAATTTCCTGATTTGTCATGCAAAAAATTGAAGAAATATAGAAACACATTTTTATTTTACTCACATTCTAAAAAGTTTTTCTGGAACATTTTTGCTTGTGCACAACATCAGGAACATCCCTTATTAGCTGCCAACAATAATCATGTAACATGCTGGGTGACCATTGCCCTGTATCTTCTTTCCATGACAGATATGTCTTGCTGAAAACGTTCTCCATGTTCATCGCTGCTCTGGAGGAAAGAAGTCCAGGAGGGAATGTAGGAAATGTATTTTCAATGACATATTAAACTCCAAGTTTATAATTTTTTTGTAGTTTTCGTCCCTTACATTTCCCAGAAAATTAGCACATACCGTCTTGAATTCCACCCATCCTGCTTTCTCACTGTCCTCTAGCACGTCATCAAACTTCTTGTCTTTCATCACTTCACGAATTTGTGGACTAATGAAAATATCCTCCTTCAATTTACCTTCACTAATTATAGAACTATGTTTCTTTCAAATACAGAAAACTTTTATCAAATTTGTTCAGAGCCTTAACAAAATGTTCCATTAAGCCTAGCTTAATGTGAAGGGGTGGCAGCAATTTTTTTCTATCTTAGCTAATGATTGGTGTTTAATACTCTTGTCACCTGGTAGCAAAGCACCCCTTAGAGGCCACTCTCATACTACATGATGCTTTTCTTTAGCTCTACTGTCCTACTCTCATAAAAAAGAACTTGGTGCAACCATTGTGCATTCCAAGGCGTATCCCTATGACTTTAACATCTACATATATTTTCCATTCATATTTTGTGTAGTTAACACTTTTAGAAAGCAGATTCATATTCTTGTACTTTTTTGAATGAATAGTATGAGCAATATATATAGGCAGAGAATGGTAAACATTACATTGATGCAACAACACGTGATTAAACTTAACTTGGAAGAATCAATGAAAAGGCGCCATTCTGGTGGATTGCAAAATTTACCGCTCAATTGTTCCATTAGGTCATCAACAACATTACAATAGACAAGATCAGTCAAAGAGTGCTCACATGCCCTATAAGTTATTTTGACATTGGGCTCAAGCAAGTAATAGTTCCGACAGACGTTTGTTAAATTGAAATCCCTTGGAAGATAAAATAATGTTTTAATTAATGCTTTTGCACTCAGCTTCAACAATACAAATGGAGAAGTTATGAGACCGTAATAAAATAAATTGTGTAAACATAAAATGTGTTGCACCATGCAATCGGTCATGACATTTATAGGCTCATAAATTGAAACAGGCCAACCAATGGGCTGCACTTGTTTCTTTCCCAGTAATAAAGTAATAATGTCTTGTCATATGCTCCTTCATGAACAAGGGTTCAATAGATGATGTATACAATAGCCCGCTACTTTGCGCTCGGTAGGGCCGCTAGTATAAGCATATATCGGCGATTACATTAAACCCGTAGGTGATAACGAAAAAGGGATTTCAGTTTAGAAATAAGGGCATAAAAATACGTTAGAAACATATATGTTTTGGTCAGGTGCTAATATCTGTGTTGGTTAGTGTATTTATTATTACTTAATAATAATAATAATAATAATAATAATAATAATAATAATAATAATAATAATAATAATAATAATATTAATAATACTAATAATAATGTTAATAATAGTAGTAATAATAATAAAAATAATAACAATAACAATTACAGTTGTCTACTAAAAAAAATTAAGTTTCGTCTATCCTTTAAAAATATAACCCATTCCTATCAAATTGAATCGAAGAAAAGAATGTGACACCAGATTTTGTTATTAGCTTTTGGTTGAAAATATGTCTGAACATTTCCCCTAGGACGCTTACTTATTAAACTATTCACTAGAGCGTTTCTGTTTTTTTATCTCGTGAATAATGACATACCATAAATAGTCTGCAATCATAGATAAGTTTTCTTTCCCTGGTTATATATATTTTTTTCATTGCTGAGCTGTCTTGATGGAAATGATTCCCATGCTCGTCACTCAAATCGCCATAATTACTTGGAAACAAGTCGACATACAAGTCCAAAAAGTGGATTTTTAGTGACATATTACAACCTATCTCTTGGTATGACCTCTTTGATTTCCAAAGTAATTGTGAATAATATTTTTTAAGGTTTCCCCATGCTGCTTTTTCTTTCCCTTCAAATAACCATATGAAATGTTCCAAATTTAAACAGTCACCAAATATACGGGCCTAGAAAAATCTCCTTTCGGATCTTAAAATCACTGAGATGTGGGGATTTTATCCTTAATTGCATGAAAGCTTCTCGTTCTTCATTCATCGTTTTAAATAAACTCATAATAAATCCTAGTATTAAATGTAAATGTGGCTATAAAAGTTTTTTCGCGGGAAACTAAGGGTATGCATTTGTGTATTACTTTTTCAGGCTCCATAATTTCCATTTCAGACAAGATTTTTTATATGTAGTGTGTTTTCCTGTCGCGGCTGTCCAAAACGCAAATAAACCAGCAATACCTGGTATATCCTTACAGCATTCCGAGTATTATGAAATACTATGGATCGCCATATATCTGCCATTGGTGAACTACTTAATTAATTTTATCAAAAACCAATTTTATACTTTCATTGCTCCCCTTCATATGCACAGCGTGCCTACAGGATCAGAGGGCAGTTTATTTCTGTTGTGAAGCAAAACAGCTTTTGAGCTTAATATAAAGGAGTCGATGAAAAGATTCGACTTCGGGGTTATGCTCCATTTTCATAGATGGCATCAGACCAATTAAATCACTGCAGGTAACAAAGTAATTTTCCATTTTGAAGAATGACATTAAGTCTCTTTCTAGGTATCTATATACAGACAGTTTCACATTCTTTCTCCAGGAGATTCCACTGCTGAAGCCTGTAGCCATGAAGATCCGTCTTGCTTTTTGGTAACAACAGATTACGTATAAAAGTATCAAGTTCTTCGTGACAAATTATATATGGCTTATTTGGCGAGCGTCCAGCGCCGTTGCCGAGTGGTTTAAAACATGATGTTTTGGTGCAAATATATTGGGATTTTTGTGGTTCAAGGCACCATTGAGAAATGCATTTTCTCATGGAATTTAGGCCAGCATGAGATCGGTGACCACGTAGCATCGTACAGTAATGCAGAATGTAAAAAAAACCGGTAAAGTCAAAATTTTTAATTTTCATTGGAGGGGGAAAACATGAACAGTCATCTAAACAAATAAATGCGATACTAATCTGTCAAGTAAATTATTCTCTATACTAATTATTAGACGTAATTTTCGGGCCGCGAAATTATGCATCATAAAAACGGAATTTTTTTGCCACATTTTGGACATATTTATTAACACTTTTAGCGATAATTATTTTAATGCCTCTCGCTATAATTGTATTAAATATACTTATGCCTTCTTGTTAATGCACAGATAAGTGCGCACATCTGAATTGCAGTAAAATTAATAACTTTTATTTCGGACTTGAAAAAACGAATATTATCTTCAGTTATAACACTTTCACCGCCATTTCTTACGACGATTTCTGAAGCAAAGTATAATATAAAGTGTTGCTAAACTGGCACGGGTGAAAACGTTTGCTACAATTTGCTACTTTAGATTTACGCAGAACATTAATGAACTCGTTTTGTGCAAATAACGCGTGACTTTGCCGCCCGTGAGCGTGTGTGTGCTTGCATTCAGGACGGGAATTCTGTCGCTGCAATAACTGACAGCTGATTCCAGTAATGCAATGCCCATGAAATAAGACAGTTCTTTAAGCTTGCTGATATCTCTACTTTCACAAATACTACCCAGTTTGTTCCATTTGCGGCGGTATCTTATGGCATTCTACAAATACCGAAGGGGACTGTACGAAGTTCTCCGTGAAAAATTATGTGAAGGTCGGAAAAATCAAATCAAACGTTTCATTCAATTTGTATTAGAGGAAAGAGTAATAATTTATAAATGAGAAGATAGTGAGCATAGTAATAAAAAATATAAAGAGGGTTAATCAACTTAAGGGTAAAATTTGAGGAATAGAAGAATATCATAAAATGATAAACATTGACAGTGTCTCTGAATATTGTGTGAAAAAAAATCGCGTGGAGGTGATGCTAATCTGCAACAAAATGCTTTAAAAAAGTGAAACGTATGAAGTGCTTTAGTTCCTAGTTCATCTACCCCTACAGCTCTAATAAGCATAGAAGACTCCCTAGTGTCAGTTTTGAAGATAATAGCGATAGAAGTACGTAAAAAAGAAGGACTGTAGAACTTCGACGTGAAAACCCGTTCAAAGAACTCCCTTTTGCAACTAAGGTACATTTAAAGGAGCATGGAAAGGAAAATACATCGGAATTAGTAAATGAAGCGGTTTTAAACAACTCCAAAAGAGCAGGAAGATTGGAAATATTCAAAATCACAACTCCAAATAAACCTTACAATGAAAGTGATGTTATTTCGTTAATTATTGAAGCCAATTTAAGCCAAAGTCAATACAAGATTATTAGAGCACAGGCAAAAGAAAGGCATGCTAATATTGATCAGTCATTTAATCGTATCCATAAGTAAAAGACGTTGTTATTTTAATAAGGATTTTTAATGAATCCTTTGCAGATGTACCGTTACAAAGTTTGTTGGATCATACAACATGACGTGTAGTTGCATTAAAATATCAAGTTTATTTATTATTATTATTATTATTATTACTATATTATTATTATTATTATTATTAATATTATTATTATCATTATTATTATTATTATTATTATTATTATTATTATTATTATTATTATTATTATTATTATTATTATTATTATTATTTCGTTTATTTGTCGCTGTAATGGTGCGTCAGGCGTGGTTGGCCTACACCCTTGTCATTCACAGGCCTCTACGTATAGAGGCTCATCTCTTCTCTCGACCCGACCCTGAGTTGGACACTAGTTGAGGATATTTATATTTTATTATTTATTATTATCATCATTATTTTCTAAATGCATAAGTATATTTGTGATTAAATTAATCTATCTTTCAGAGTATTTCCGAAAATAAATTGAGTTTGTTAAATCAGTCATAACGAATACTTTGCATATAACAATTACTAAAGGCCCTCGCATCACGTATGCAGACCCAAATAATTTTTACTCTTAAAATAGTTAATATAATACATGTGGAGTGATTTGGAGACCAAATAGTGACTTCCAGATTTTTGCCGATTTTTTCGCATTCTGGATCACTGTGCATTGTGAGGAATATGCATAGCTGTATTAGGTAGAGTGTTCAGGTTGAGATGACCATCAATAACAACTGGGAACCACTCATGCTGACAACGTCACCCTATGGTGGCTAAATCATCGTCCACCCTTGTAATCAACAAATGTGAATGTAAGGTCAAAGCCGACTGGTAGGCTAATGATCTTCTAGGTCTCTTGTGCCACGGAGTTTTTTTTTTGGTCGAAGTTGACTCTGTTATATAATCTCGATTAGCTGTGGAGACTCAGGGTGTTGCTTGCATTCATCTTCCATGCATTCATAAGATTATAGAAAATAATACTCCGGAGGACTAGGAACGGCAGACCTTCTCCGCGTGGCACTGGTCGAGTAGCTGATGTCGAAGGTGGACACGTAATGGTCCTCTTTTTCTTTCTCCAAATTCCATATTTAATAGGAGGCATCATACAAAAATAATTTCAGTGACAAGGTCTGAAAATTCTGGCTATGTGATGGGAACGAGGTAAATCATTGCCCGAACTGTTTTGTTTAACCAACAACGAACATTTACTGCTCATGAATTACAACAAATATTTGATGCCCAGGGTTTATCCACATCTATTTTACAGTCGAAATAATGGTAATATGCTGTCGTTATTTATGGAGTTAAGTCCACCGCTGTGGCGTCTAAGTAGCGAGCTGCCTTGTCAAGCAGCGAGCCTTAACACTAGGACGCCCGGAGTTTCGGTTCACATACACACTTCGACAAAAAAATGAGTCACCTCATGAACGCACATATCTTCTAAGTCATACTCGGCACAGCGCGGGGTTCAAACTAGGAAATTAGTCATAATTGTTTAGTCCCTGAGCTACTGTGTTATGTGTCATGAACTGAAGACTCTTCTACGTGTCCCGATAGCTCAGCGGTAAAGCACGCGGTTACTGTTACTGTTAATGAAGATCGCAGGTTCGCGTCTTCAATTACGCAGTTTTTTTCGTGATATTTGTATTAAAAGTTTTATGAATTAAATAGGCTACATTTTATTTCGACATTTGAATTAATCTATACTTGTTCAGTTCATAATTTTTTTATACCGTTGAAGTTATAACAAGTTATTAAATTATAGATTTTTTACAAGCTTTATATTAGCTTCACCTGTATATGTCTATGTAACGAACCTGTATCTATGTAACGGAATATTTGAACACGATTTTCATCCACTTAAAAATATTGGATCGACTTGAAACTATGTATACTTGCAAAGGACCCATGACAATAGAATGATATCATAGTGTTTTCTAAACTCCTGGCCAGAATCATCGGAAAATCAAAAAAATAAATACCTGTGTAATAGGTTGCGGAGTTATCGATATTTTAGTCAATCGTTGTAAGAGCTCATTTAGTAAAAAGGTGGACTGTAGTGGTATATAATTTCAGCAATCAATAGGTCGCTAGTTCAAATCCGGGCCGGAGGATTTTTTTTAGAATAGTATTAAGCAATTAAATTTTCATGGGATTCCGGTTTATCACAATAAATTAAACTAAAAATTAAAAAAAAAAATAAATAATTTTAAAAACTGAAACAACACGGCATTATTCGATAACCAAACTAAAAAATAAAAAATAATTTTAATTTCCAACAGGCTTGGGGGAAAAAATTAAAGTGGTCAACAAAAAAATCATCTCTAACACATCTAGAATAATACTAGAGTTATCTCCAAAAAAAAATTACCATGAAAAGCGTTGGGTGCTATTTATGGTTTTTACGTTTTCTTCTTAGAGACTTTACTCTTAACAATATATGTTTATTATCAAATATACGTATTAATTGATATAGAGCACCCCACGCTTTTGATATTAAAATTATTTTTTTTGTAGATAAGTCTAGTTTTATTCAAGATGTGTTGGAGATTATTTTTTTGTTGACCACTTTAATTTTACCCCAAGCGTTTTGCAAAATAAAATTAGTTTTAATTTGTTAGTTCGGTTTTCTAATAAAGCGTGTTGCTTTAGTTTGTTTATAATATTATTTATTTTAACCTTGTATACTACCGTCTTCCTCAACTATCTAAAGTTTTCGTTGATTTCGCTCTAGTCCTTTCGATGCATGCTTCATCTTCTGGAGTTGTTGCAGTAGTATTGAATTAACTGTATGTCTAATAGATGGTTTTGCTTATTAGGCACATTTTCGTTGAGAATATTTTTTGTATTCGTGGCCTCCTTGATAATTTCGATTTCTATGTAAAATGTTAATTTTTTGTCTGTTTTTTCTCTGTGTATAATTTACATTGTATTATCGATATTGTTGGAACTGTGGCCGCTTTCTGAAATATGTTTAGCGAAATTTGATTTCATTGTTAAAGGAGAAGGCAAATCAAATTTCGCTGTTCAGCAGGTTGAATCCAATCGAAAATGTATGGGCTAAGATGAAAATAGAGATGAACTCTAATTAGCCTGCAGATGCACGAAAAACGAAAGATGGCTTATGGGCACAAATTCAAGACGCCTGAGATGCTCAAGCCGATCGTTCACGTGTCTGTAGAAATTTGATTGCATCAATGTCCCGCAGATTGAGGGCGGCAATAGATGCTGAGGATTCATACACCCCATATTGATTTTATTTTTGTTAAAGTTTCATTTTATAAGATATTATTTTCTCTTCATTTAATTATTAGAAGGTTTTCATTTATTGTTTTATGTGTGCATTAAAGAGATAAAACTCAAATATAAAATTAAATAAGAAACTACATTATAGGCGAAATGCTATCTTAACTTTCAGTAAAAAAAAAGTAGAATGGGAATCGAATCCGTCAGGTTACGAACGCAGATGTTGTGTGTTAAACCTCTCGACCACGGAAACACACAAAGGCAAGCTCTCTGTTTTATGTTACTTGAGTGTGCACTACGTTAACTAGCAAACACCACAGTACAATTACTGAAAACGTGTTAATGTGAATAAGGCTTCTGCGAGTGCTCATGAAGTTCCCCGATCGGTTGATAGAATCAAGAGTTGACTCATTTTTTTGTCTAAGGGTGTACAACGCCCAGATTGGGTCAATTTGTCCCACTCTATGAAAATATTAAAATATAAGCAAACTGTAGATACATTATTGTAAATATACTTATCTGAGTTACAACTACTAATAATTCATATGGGTAAGGTGGATAATGATACAGTTTATTAAAATTAAATTAAATTAAATTTGATTGAACATCTTTGGAAAGCAAATGTTTAGAATTGTTTTATTTTATCTACTTTAACAAAAGTTGCAATTTAAAATACAAATTTCACATGAAAAAATAATTAAAATTATGTATTACAAGCAGAAAAACTAGTGTTCTTACAACATTGATGCATTTCACAAGAATCTCAAACTTAATTGGCGCACGTGTATTCAAATTTTTTGTACATTTACCACACACCATTTTCTTGCAAATAGAAGATTTTGAATTACTTTTTTTTTCTTTACATAACTGTTTCACTTCTGTTTTGGTTTTTCATAGTCCGGACTCGTATGTGATTGACGTTTCAACTGTTCGAGGCGAATGTTCTTCTGCAAGTTGCTGAATATATTTCTTTTTTGTAATTGTTTGCCAGAGACTGATCTATATATTACAACTTATTACTGCCAAGTCCAGAATATTGTAAAGTGTATGCACAGGCCATCGTCTTCTTGAGGCCTTTACTGTAAATTGCCCGGCCATTTTATCTACAATATCCACACCATACTTGGTTTCAGGCGTTTTCTTTTCAGTGGTGCGAATATTTACTATTGGGGGAAAAGAGAGCTCATTACCAACACATTTTTAGATTTCTTCCCTTGATATACTGTCAGGGTCGTATTATCATGCTGCAGTATGGTGGTAGTATACAGAGGAGCTGTCAGAGATTTGATGGCGGATGGGACCTCTCTCCTGATTCTATTTACTGTGCCAACGATCTTTGCTGACTTTGCTGTCAGACTTTTAGTCAGGTTCATGGATGTGAAATTTTTATCAGTTGTGACGTTTCTGCATTTTTTGTCAAATATGGCTCCATAAGTTTCATCGCAATTATGATCAGACAAACGCTCATTGGTAGGTCGAGTATCATCTTTACCAAGATATGGCAAAGCGTTTATAATATATTTTGAATCTACATCCACGGCTAGCCAAAATTTTTGTCCATATTTATCTGGCTTTGATGCCTTGAATTGTGTAAATGGGCATCTGGTTTTACTGGGGAATAATTGCTCGTCGATTGTGATATTAGGTCCATATTCACAGTTTTCAATATTTGAAAACAAATATTTTTTTTTCGTTGTTGGCAAACTTTTGCATCAAATGACATTGTTCAATGAATAAACAGAAAAGAAATAGTAATTAACATTCAACAATACCAACATCATAGTTTTAAACTCTTATATACATATGGGTCGAAATGACCCGATTTGGGAGTTAAGTGTAAATTGTTTAATATACTTATAAATTAGAGGAAAATAATATTTACTCTTTGTGAAAGTAAAGAACCCCTAAATTGAGGAAAAGTCCTAGGAGAATGTAGCCCTATTTGCATTTTTAATACAAAAACAAATATGCTTTCCATTTCTCAGTTGGTCAATTTGACCCGATTGGGCGTTCTAATGTTAATTCGATTCTCCGTCAGGATTAGTTACCTGGGTGAGATATTTTCGGTGTTTTTCCTCGCCTGTAAGACAAAAGTCAGAAAACTGTAAGGTCCAAACGGTCTCCGATCATCATACGGCCATCATAATATTCATCATTCATATTCACCTTAGTTTGAGTGTAGGATTAAAGACTCTCCTGTCACACCACTCACCATCATCATCACCACTCATCTTATCATCGGGCAGCGTTACCCCGCCTTCCACGCGCCAGAACCTCAGAAGTGGGTTGGAATTACGCTAATATCAGAAGAGAACCCAACAAATATTGAAATTACAACCTGGGATATTGAATATAAATATATTAATGAAATTAATTCCCGTTTCTGAGATACAAAAGTCACTACACCGCACACATTGCAAACGTTATTCACACTGTTATCACATTTACGGGGCATCATAAAGTTTAATCAATCTCAACTGTAGACCAAATAATAAATCATCTTCAAGAAAATATAGGTTATAAATACGTGTTTTACTCCCATGAAGATAAATAAAGGTTTTTGCTTGTATGAACACTTCTTCATTACCTGTGAAAATTTAATTATAAACGTTGAAAATTACGGAAACATAAGAGCAGATGGCTTCATGAAGCACAATGATGTTTATGTAAACAACATTGCTTCTCTATGAAGTATGGTTTAGTTAATGATGGAAACCTATATTTCTAACAAGAAACAAAATATCAACATTACAATACATCTCTTTATCATAAAATTAAATCCTGTTTTTTAAGATAATGAGAGATAGGTTCATATTTTAACTTCATATTCGTTTATTTTACACCGAAATGAAGTAAGAATGAGCTATTTTTAACTCGGATAAATTTTGAGTGTAGACCAGAGTTAGTAATAATAATAATAACAACAATAATAATAATAATAATAATGATAATGATAATAATGACAATAATAATATTATTATTATTATTATTTTTATTGTTATATTATATTATTATATCATTATATATCTTAGGAAGTGTTCAGATACCTACCTACAAAATTTCTGAGGTTGATTAGAGATGTTAGTTGAGTTATATGTATTTTTCATTTTTCTTTATATTCTCGCATTTATAGTTCGAGTCTTAGATAAAAGGTCCCACCCATCTCGATCGTTCCATAATTCCCTCTCCATAATTTATTTCCAATTATTTCCTTTATTTTTAACATTCTTCCTCCCATCTGTATCCTGGCCGGCCTCTCGAGTTTCCTAGGGTGAAATTCCTACATGCCTGAAATAGGTGACGACTAGTTTTCATAAGTAATGTCTCACTTCGTGAGTCGTGTATTTATTGATAATTTGGAAATCAAGAGTGGCATTTGTTAGGACTATTTAACGAATAAAATTAACCTGTTTACTCACAAATCATTATTTATATACAGTTATTTTAAAATATTTATATATTTAATGTAAACGGCCATGTTTGAAAACAAATGAGAAACGATTGGTACGCTTCATTTGCTTCATTTGTTCATCACTGCAACAAGAACACATTATTTATTGCCAAAGGAACGCAATATTGTAAGAATGCACTCTAGTGGAGCATTAAACTGTATATTAATTCATTTCTGATGCCCTATGATGTAAATATAACAATTATATTTTTCTGGAATGTTATTACCTGGGAAAAAATACATTTAAGAAAGTGCAAACAGTGGTTTCTTTTTTTGATGGTATAATCAATTGCTATAAATGTTTTTATATTAACTCCCTCATGCACTATGTGTTGACACTCATGCACTATATATACAATCCGGTAGCCGAGTTTATAGAGGGTCAGTAACTGCAAAATAATGCTGTGACCTATTTAGAATGTTAAAATGGAGGTGCTTTCTTTATTGTGATAAACTTTAGTTGATAAATTCTACGCGAAACACGACTGTGATTGGTTGTAAATAAAAAATCATTGGTCATTGACTCCCATTTGGGGCATGAGTTAAATAGTCACTAATATTTGATACGCTTTTCGTTCTGCGATCATTCATATATTTTCGTTCTGCATACTAAAGTTGCATTAAAATATTATGTGATTTGATATCGATTAACTTACTTCTATCACTAGCTTTTAATTCCCTAAATATGTTAATTTTTTCATATCAGCGTGGACATAAATTATACATATAATCCTTTCTTGAATATATATTCTCCAAACATCATCTGTACAATTCCCCTTCCTCAAATCATTGTTAATTTCATTTTCCCATATCATTCTTGATCAACCCCCTTGGCACTCTCCCTCTGGTTTTCTTACAAGAAGTTCCCATGCTCTTTTTTATACCTCATTCATGCTACATATCTTGGCCATCGAATTCTACGAGAATGAACTGTTCTTAATACATCTTCTTTCTCGTAAAAAATGTAGTCCTCTGTTAGCAGTGTTCCCTATTCATCTGTCTGTTCGTCTCTTCACGGTACTTTTTTTTTCTAAGAACTTTAATATCAAATATTCGTAATCATTTCTACTTCCTCACATTAATTAGATAGGTTCCGCATCCCTATAACATAACTGCAAGCATAAGAGCTTTATATATTTATAATCTACGTTTATAACAAACCTATTTAGGAAGACATGAGCCAATATTCCTAATTCTACAAAAAAATACATGTCACATATGTAAAAATAACAATAATTATATGGGGGTTGATAGTATGATTGTCTGCTATTCCTTAAGAACCATGCTGCAGCTTCCTTCATCCTCATGTTATCCATCACAGCTATGGAAACCATCCAGATAATATAGAGGTATTAAAATGGTCAGATGTCGGGTGAGTGTGCCACAGCTGTGACAGCGGGTTTTTTCAACCTGCAGCACTATGTCAGTAGATTCGTAAATTATTCTCCGCTTCCAACTGAATACCAGTCTTATTTGCTGGCTAATAATTTATTAAGGCATATTTGTCTACATATTATCTGAGAGTGGGTCTACTTTTAAGTGCTCAAGTTGCAATGAATAATTTTCAAAAATTATTTATCATTTAAGACGAGAAGATATCTGGCGCAAGCCGTTATTTTTTCCCGTCATTCTACATAACTATTGCCTAACGTAAGTGTCCACTACATATCTCTAATTATGGATGACACGATGATATAGATTTACGATATTACCGTATCTAAGTTAAATTTGCAAAGTTCTCGGTAAACGCCGTGGGCAACGCGCGCACGCGCACTTCCAACTTGGGTTCCCAGTTCGAATCCTTGTGCTAACAAATAAATGCTTGGTGGTGAGCCACATCGGGATTACACTTTGTTTCTGGATTCTCCCTTTTTTCGAATTTCGTCCCACCAATTCTCTCCACCCCCTCCCTCCCTTTCATGTAATTTCATTTTCAATATTTGATTTCGTGTCATCCCTTACTTCATCTCACGTTAGCAAAACTAGTTTGGTAATCCACAAGTGATAAAATGCGTAGTTTTGGGGATCTTGTGGGGTCCCACAAGGGTGCTGCCTCATGACTCCGAGCCAGAGCAACAAAATCGACAGAAGAGGCCAACTCGAATGTTGTTGTCTCTCCTCGCGGTCAACGACACATCTCAATAATGGTGTACCAGTTATTGGAGAAGAACATGTAGTGTCGGATCTGGAAGACGACTACAATTTACGTAACATCATAGAATAGACTTTTGTTCCACTTATTTCCATAACAGTTGGATAGGGCAATAAATCTTTCAGGTCACAGTACATGAAGCAGTCTGCCCTCCCAGTCTGAATAAATAACTATGATCTTATAAATTCTCTTTGAAAACATACTTTTCTAATGGTACATTTTCTTCAAATTTTATAGACAGTTTATTAACTAGTTTCAGTGAAGTTTCAGTGCAAGATTACGAAGTTGTGAAGTGAGAAAAGATGTTTTAAAGATGTTGAATTAAAATCACAATCTTTAAATTGAGGTTTCTTCTTATTAGACTGAGTGTGCAAATACCAAAATCCATTAAAGTGTTTGTACTAAAACCTTTAAACTCTTGTTAATCTAAGTAACAAATTAGTTTTTATTAGAGTAGTAACTTGAAAGAGATCGTAAACAATCAATACAGTCATAACAGTAGGCAAGACACTTATTATGTGTTCGAGGTTCAGATTCATTTAATGGCCGATATGATATTAATATATTTAGAATATATTTTTTGTTCAATGCCACCTGTTTGTCATTCGACATTTCAGGTATTCTCTCTTGGCATTGGGATATTGTATCCCACTTCTGAGATGGGACGCCTGGAAGTCGGGATTACGCTGCCCCAATGATTATAATGGGTGATGACGATGGGTAATGATTCGCTAGGAGAGGCCTTTAACCCGAACTTAATCAAATGAGGTGAATGTGATAATGATGGCCAGATGATGTTCGGGGACCGTTTGGGCCTTAAAGTATCCTGACATTTGTCTTACAAGTGAGGAAAAACCTCGAAAAAACCTCACCCAGGAAACTTGTACCGGGCGGGGATCGAACCCGGGCCCGCTGCGTGACAAGGCAGCACGCTACCTCAAAACCACAGCGGTGGACATATTTGGAACATTACAAAGTATAAATACAAAAATTGAGTAATTGCTATATAACAATCCATTTTAACACGAGTAAAAAGCCTTCTTTAGTTGTAATAATCAGTATCTAACCCAATGTAAATACGAATTTGTAAACAGATGTTAACTAACTTGTGATGGATTTAAGGATATTATATGTAATGTCATACTGAACGACAAAAAGACAAGACTGTGAGGGTTCATGTGTGTATTAACATGCTCAGACCTGTTAATCTGCATTGCACTGTGTCAGTATTGAGCTGACTGTGAGCTTGTTAGCACGAATATCACTAGTAAAATATGTTTCCTTCCTTTTAGTTTAGAGGTGTATTGTGTGTGTTGTGTTTTCTTCTTTCATCATGCCACGAAGTGTATAAATCATGCAGATAACATCTGCTAAATTTGTGGTGAGTTGGCCTTCAAGTCTCAGTGGTGAAATTTCACACCACTTGTGAAAGAGTGTTATGAACTTTACTTTGGCTGTCAAGTGGATGATTTTGATAAGAGCTGGGCCCCAAATATATGCTGTGTTTCGTGTGTTAGACTGTTTATTAGGTGGAAAAATTGTAACGTCATTTATTATGCCATTTGCAATTCCCATGATTTGGAGGGAACCGAAGGATCATCTAACTGATTGTTATTTTTGTTAAACAATTATTAAAGGAATCAAATCTAAATCAAAATGTACAGTTAAGTATCCGAACTTGCCATGTGCAATGAGACCTGTCTTACATAATGAAGAGTTCCCTGTGCAAGTATATGCAGATGTGATCTTAACTCATAACTCTGATTCTCACCTAGCTCAAACTGAAAATGATTCAAATGCAAATAAAAATGATCTTACATATGAAGGCAGTAGCTGTTGATCATGAACCATACTTTCCCAATCAATAACACCTGGACGACCTGGTTCGGGAATTAAACCTGTCTCAACAGCAAGCTGAAGTTTTAACTTCCAGACTCAAAGGTTGGAATATACTTCAAAAAGATGTAAGAACATGTAGTTATCGTAGCCGCCATAGTGTTTTCAAAGACTGTTTCCCTGAAGAAAATGGTACTGCGTGACATAGTGGCAGATCTTCTACATTCTTATAAAGCAATGGGATGCAACATGTTCGTAATAATGCACTTTTTGGACTCTCATTTAGACTTGTTTCCGAGAAATCTTGGGGCTGTCTCTGATGAACGTTTTTATTAGAAAATTTCCACATTGGAAAAGAGGTACCGAGGCAAGTGGAATTCTAATATGCTGGCTGACTGCTGTTGGACCAACAAGAGAGATCTCCTAGGTGCAAAATATGCCCGAAAATCACTATCTACCACTTTGTAGGTAAGTCAGAATGAGTTAGAGTTAGATGGATTTTATTAAAAATTATAGAAAATTTAAATGAATATCACAGAAAACTCTTGCCTGATAGGAAAAAACTGAAATTATATTTAAGTTCAGGAGGCTAAATCGCATATTTTTATTCTTCTGAAAGAAAACAAAGTTCATTTTTGTCGACCAGTGTACTCTAATAGAAGGTAATGTTAATGAGGTGGTAATAAATTAGCGAGTGTTTTGTAAATTACTGGTGTGATCATAGTTTAGATTATTACTGATAATGACAAGTTAATCATACGAAATCATGAATAACAAAAAGTAAAAAAGTTCACCTAGGATATTATTTACGAACCTAAATCGTACAATCAACAGAACTACATACTAATTTAAAACAGGTATTATGCAGTTAAATGTCTCCTGTCATTTCAGAATCTATCAAAGAACCTAGTGATTAATATTTAGATAACGATCATCTACTCTGTGCTACCAAATGTGTGAAGCCCAACCTCTTATATTAACAGAAGAAAATAAAATTTTATAAGCTCGTGCTTTTATGCAAAGGGGGATGAGTTTCCAACTACCACTCAAACTATAACAACTGCATCCCGTAGCAAGTTTTACTATGGTACCGACAGTGCCGGTACATAACTAATTTTCAATTTTTATTTGAAAAACACACCACTCTTTGACCTACTGCCTTCAAACCTAGGTCATCATGGGAGACTAGTACTGCTGCTGTTGCTGATGCATTATCTGCTCGTAAACCCTGACTGACTGACTGAATGAATTAGGCGAAGTCTAGCTTCTTCCAGTTAGCTGCGCACTGTAACCAGCTGTGGCTCCTTGGCAGCTAAATACGTAGTGGCTATCATTGTGGGGTTAAGTTCACTTAACCTGAGCCTTCTTTTTGCGGTGCTAGTATTTGCCTGCAGAAAGTCATGAATCATGGACTGATATCTGGATGTAATGACCTGAAGCAGGGCATCAGGAACCACTCCGCCTTCAAGCCGACAGTCGGAAATCTGGCAGTGCGGATTGAGCCACGCTACTCCAGGTGAGAGCACATCACCAAACTCTGGCTGGGTTGAAGCTTGTGAATATATTTCTGTGTTCAGCACGCCGCTGAAGCAGGCGTCTCGTATTGTTTTCCGTAGCATTAAAGTGCAAGGATGCTTAATTGTTATTCAAGTATGGTATTAATATGTGAGATCAGCGCTACGTTGTATAGGTCTGTCGTCCTTGTATAAGGGGGTGCCAAAAATATTTTCTTTAGTCTCTTATTTTGAATTATTCGTATTTCCTTTTTATGCTCCAGGCCTCATATCCGTACGACTAATGCAAATCGACTTCAAGGAATTAACCTAAAAGTCGAGTTAAAAAATCGATAAAGTATGAGGAAATAATTGATTTGTAAACCATAAAATGTTACCCAACGTATAAGAGTATCCCGCCTTACACGTCTAACGGCAATTGGTCTCGGGGATCTATTCGAAATGAACAAAGCGTTTAAAACAAAAATAACAGCAGCATTCAAAATTATGATTACTCAGGAGGGATTACGCTAGTATGCAAATTCAGTGGCGATTGATAGATTTTTAAAGAATAATTTCTTACATTTGGAAAGCAAGATTATAAGTATTATTGTAAGAAGATCTGCCACTGAGTGTCGTGTACAAGAAAATTCCCTCAAACAATCCTACCAACTTCTTCACTTCAGACACCCTGTAAAATTCTTCAAGTAAATCTCCAGATATAATGGAGATAACGTTATTCGTATCCTATTATATATTGTAGAAATTGAAAATTCTTATTCTGCCCGAGAAATCTATAACATAACCAGTCTCATGGGCACGGTCGTTGTAGTAGAGGCATATACACCTGGATCTGGACTTAAGCAGTGCTTCAGTTGCTAAAAATTGGACCATATACTTCCGGGACGCAATCTGACACCAATGTGTATGATTAGACACATAGCAACAAGGAGAGTCAGGTGAAAACTGCGGCTCTTACCGACAAGTCAAAGTTAAATTGCGCGCTAAATGCGGCGAATCAGGTCATCCCGCGTCCTATCGTGGGGACCCGCTTATGAGGCAAAAATATTGATTACCTTGAAAAAACATAAGTACCCTCCCCTACACTATTGCCCTAAACCCCGGACTTTCACCTTAAAAGCCACCAACTCCATTATATCAATAAGCCAAACAGTAGCCGTTGGCACCTCCACAGCTGAACGGACTACAAACACTGCTCGAATCAAAACCAGGTCTGTCCCCCACATTTCCCTATCTAGATATGGATATCAAATTATGAAGGATATCCAACTCCATGAAGTGAATTTTATCCATGTCAAACCTTATGAATATATTTTTAGGAGACTATGTGCAGATTATCCCACGGAAGTTATCCCAATGTCGTTGTTTTAATGCCAATGGCGTAACTAAATATGTTTAAGAGCTAGTTACATATATCCAGGAGAAGGATATTAATATTCTCATACTTAATGAAACACATTTAACACTAGAAGGAAGGACTGGTCATTTTGACCCTAAAAATTTTTATTTTTCTTGCTGTTGGCCGCAATAATGTTAAGTTATAAAAGCTAATTTATGACTTTTCATAATTCCCAGTCATCTAATTGGATATATATATATATATATATATATCCATCCATAGTAATTCTGCCCGAAGGCAGGTCTTTTACTGCAATCATAGCATCTTCATGCTACGCTTTGCAGCTTTACTAGGGAATTGTAAGTGTGGTAGCTTCCCGTTGCTTTCCACGCCGGTGAAGGATGATGATGATAAGTATGATAATGATAAAATAAGGATGATGATGTTGGCCATATGATTTCGGGGACCGTTTGGGCCTTAAAGTTTTCCTGACATTTGTCTTACATGTGAGGAAAAACCCCGATGAAAACCACCCCCAGATAAACTGCCCCGACCGGGGATCGAACCCAGGCCCGCTGTGTGACAAGTCAGCACGCTACCCTCGGGATATATATATATATATATATATATATATATATACACTGCTCAAAACAATTAGAGGAACACTATGAAATATGCAAATATTTTTTCATTGGATAAAGGTACAATCATGAAATTAATAAAGTACATTATTTGTGGTTATTTATTTATTTATTTATTGCTCATGTCAATAAAAACAAATTAATAACGCTGACAATTATCTTTTCAAATAATTCCGCTATGTAAGCAATTAAATCTTGTGTTTATTTTTCAAAGTTAAACACTCTTTATATAGAGTTAGTATCGTGTATGGCCTCCACGACATTCGATGACATTTTGGCACCTTCGTGGCATGCTCCCAATAAGATTCTGGATTTCCTCTTGCGGGATATTCTCCCATTCCTCCTTCAGAGCATCTCCAAGTTGTTGCAGAGTTTGTGGAGCTTGAAGTCGGTTCCTGACCTTTCTGTCTAGAAGATCCCAAAAGTGTTCAATAGGGTTGAGGTATGGGCTGACCGCTGGCCACTCCATTACCTCAATTTCATTCCTCCTCAAGAAATCCCTGGCGACAGCCGCAGAATGTGCCCTGGCATTATCCTGCATAAACAGAAATCCAGGGCCTACTCCAATGGCAGCAGGTACTACATGCTCTTCCAGAACGTGCTCGATATACCGGACAGCATTCAGTCGCTGGGGAACAAGTACAAGGTCCGTACGATTGTTGTACATAACTCCGGCCCACACCATTATGGAACCTCCTCCGAATCTATCAATTTCCTGTACAGCCTCTGCAGAAAATCTTTCTCCTGGCCTTCCCCACACCCTCAATCGACCATCACAACGTGTAAGACGATACTTGGATTCGTCCGAGAAGAGAACAGACTCCCACTGGTTTAGGTTCCAATAATCATGGTTTTCAGCATACGTACGTCTTGCTGCCTTATGCCCATCTGTTAAGCGTGGTTTTTTAACGGGCCTTTTTGGACGAATATTCTCTTTCCTTAATCTGTTCGTTATGGTTTGGTCTGAAACCCGGATTCCGGAAGCTATCTGAAGGTCATTCTGCAGGTCATTTGCAGTTTGCGTACGCTGTCGAAGAGCAGAAAGAACAACGTATCTGTCATCCTGGGGGCTTGTTTTAAATTTACGGCCCTGACCACGTCTTCTACAATACTGACCTGTCTCTCTGTGCCTGTTGCGTAACTTGCACACCACGGAAGGAGAAACCCCAAGCTCTCTAGCCACTTGTCACAAAGGTTGACCTTGTCGTAAAAGATGTAGAGCATGATACACTTCAAACTCAATTAAATGCCTCATTCTGTCAGAGACTTCAATAAACAAGGCAATAATCAACATTCGTCACTATAGCAACATCAGGAAGCTTACCAATTTTGAAGTGGTCAGTGCTTTCCAAAATAAAAAATGCTCCATATTTGTTATTTGAGGTAATTTCTCTGTATTTAGGCCATGGATCTTTAAAATTTGTATCCAATAATAAAATTAATAATTCAATTTACATATTGTCCAACTTTCAGTATCACAGCTTTAAAAAACAATTACTTATTCAATTTATTACAAGTGTTCCTCTAATTGTTTTGAGCAGTGTATATATATATATATATATATATATATATATACTGATAACAGAATACAAGAGTTTTGTCCTTCTAACTTCACACTAGAACGCCCAGAGGGGTCAAAATGACACTTTTTCGTTTTTAAGTCTCATCTAATTTTCACAGAACAGTTAAAAGAAGATTTCTTGTTACGACTTTTATTCATTTTGGAGGTACTTTCAGTATTTAACATATCTGCACTTTTCCCACAATCCAATGTGAATGATGTAAGGTTTCACCTTTAACGCCCACAGTGGTCATAATTGAATCCTTCAAGGTAATATGACTATTTTCTTATTTTTGTATGCTTGACATTTATTTTGTACATTTTATATTGAAGCTATTTTAGTTTATGATGCAACAATGAACTTTTATTTAGATTATTGACATCATAATCAACAACAATGGGCATAGTAAGATTAATTTTGTCATACAGTTCCAAAACTCTGTTATATACATGTGATTGTGAGGTAAAGGTGGAAATGTATCAGAAACGTTAATTACGTGAGCATGAGTTGCTTTCTGACCTACAAAGAGTTGTCGATGACTATTTAACTCATGCCCCAAATGGGAGTCAATGACCAATCACGTTTCAATGATTTCTGTATTACAACCAATCAGAGACGTGTTTCACGAAATAATTATCAACGTTAGGATTATCATATATTAAGCAAAGCTCCTCCTTTTTAATATTCTGAACAGGTCTGACCGTTATTTTGCAGTGACTGAGCCTATAACAAATACGGCTACCAGATTTGTATATAATAGTGCTTACATGTCAACATTTGTAGCAATTGATTATACCACCAAAAAAAGAAACCACTGTTTGCACTTTCTTAAATGTATACGACATCAAAAATGAATTAATATACAGATTGATGTGTTTCATTTTTTCTCCACTAGAGAGCATTCTTACAATATTGCGTTCCTTTGGCAATAAATAGTATGATCTGGTTGCAGTGATAAACAAAAGAAGCAGTAGAAGCGTAGGCTACCTATCGTTTCTCATTAGTTTTCAAACATCACCGTTTACTTTAAATATAAAAATATTTTTAAATAACTGTAGTTAAATAATGATTTGTGAGTAAACAGCTTTATTTTATTCGTTAAATAGTCCTAACAAATGCCACTCTTGATTTCCAAATTCTCTAGATAAATTCACTCCTCACTTCGTGAGTCGTGAATTTATCGATAATTTGGAAATCACTCGTGGCATTACTTATGATAATTCAGATGGAGGTGAACTTTTTTTCTGATGACTCAGATGACGAGTTTTACCGCAAATAACTAGAGATGTAGTAGATGGATCGTCGAATAGTAATGATATAGATTCTTCAGATGCTGAAAATGAAAATACACAATCTATTAAGTACATTATGGAACCATTTCTTTCTAAACGCAAAAAACTGTCATTACAGATAATTATATCACTTCCCTCAGACTTGCCGATAAATTGAAAGGGAAGTCAACCTCCTTCGTGGGAACTGTGAATAGAGCGAGAAGGGAAATGCCATCTGCAGTGAAGACTTTGAAGACTCCTCTCTACTCAGCAAATATTTTGAAACATGACGATATTTCCCTAACGGTTTATCAAGGGAAAAAAGCAAAAAAAGAAAAAATGCCCTGGCAATGAGTTTTCTCCATCTTATTGTTGCTGTAGATACAAATGACAGAACACTATTGAAACTGAAAGTTATTACGACAACATTTTGGGGTTGACTAGTGAATAAAATGGCCAGCAGTATTCCACCAAGGCTTCCTCAAGAAGATGGCCTGTACACTCGTTCTACATCATCCTTGACCTTCTGGAATAAATGCATATGTAACTTATTATTGAGGTCCATTACTGGGAAAAAATTTAAAAGAAGAGAATACCTTGAGCAACATGCAGCGGAACTACGCTCTGAGTACTTGAAGAGTCTCCAACTACCTAGGAAAACAGGTGACAATGAAGAGAACGGCGATGAAGTTAAAGAAGAAATGACACCAAAACGGAGGAAATGTCAATTCTTAAATTCTTCAAACATAATAAAACTACCTCTAACTGCACTGTTTGTAAGAAAATGGCGTGTGGAAATTGTACAAAGAGTGTTCAGCACAAATGTGTCAATTGATTAGAAGGATGAACTATTCAGGACTTAAATTAAAATGAATAATATCATTACTATATTCATTTAAAACTACGTAAACTGGTCAATTACTTACTTTTGTGTTCGATGGGCTTTATTGATAAGATATATAACTATTGTTCGAATAATGTGAGTGCGTTATTTGTACATTAAGTGTTCATTTATATTCATGTAAACTTAATTAACATGTGACTAATGAGGAAAATACAGTAAAATACAATAACTAATTGTATTTTTTTAAATAATGATGAAGAATATTAAATCTATATACTAACGGTCAAATTGATCACTCTGGACGTTATTGGGGTTAGGGAAAATCTCGCGCCCTAGCGTTAAAGGACGACTGGGTCATTTTGACCCAAGTCATTTTAACATTATTGTTTCATTTTTTATATCAGTTATAATTATTTATTACTTCCCTAAATTATTTTTCAATAGTATATAAATGTTATAATAGTTAACAATACATAGCACATTGAAACATGAACTGTATAATTAAATTTTGCTTCAACAAATACTATATACTACGTAAATGTTCTGATACGTTTGTGTTGTCAAGTGTCAAAGATATGTTCTTATATTTCATTTGAGAGTCGATAATCTCAGTATCAAGTTGAACTTATACAGCTTACGTTATTATAAAGTCCACAGAAGAATTAATTGCTTTATTATGGCTAAAAGACAGTATTTGAGGAATGAAGATGAGTTACTACATGCATTATGTGATATTGTTAGTGATGAAACCGGTTGTAGTGGAATCAGAATATTCTCAGGCAGAGCAGTGGTCCAAATCCTTATGCGAAGAGGAATATCTCTCAGGAACATTTTCTTAGTGCCTGGCGTCTAACGAAAAGCGAGAATATTCTGAGGAATATAAAACGATGTACAGAAGAGGAAGCTCACTTAAAAACTGGAAATCCTACACGATCTACCACATTGGAAGACCTAGATGCCTTCTTTGTTATATTGTATACACGTGAAGGTTATGGTACCTGATCAATGTAAGACTTGGCGTCCACTCTTTTTGCAGAAATTATGGCGATGGACAGAATTTCAGAAATCATGAAGTACCTCTGATTTGACATCAGAGCGACACGCAAGTAGCGCTTGATTACAGAAAAATTTGCCCTTGCTTCTGAAATATGGAATAATTTTATACAAAATTGTATTGTCTGTCTCCTACCAGGCCCAAATCTTTATGTTGGTGAATAGCTGCTCCTAACCAAATGTACATGCCCATTTTATGGTATATTGCAAGTACATATGTTTCTATAAATATTTTAAATGTAACGAAATTAGGGATACATTTAGTATTCCATTCCATAGTAATTCTGCCAGAGGACAGGTCTTTCACTACAATCATTGCATTTTCATGTTATGCTTTGCAGTTTTGCTAGGGTATTATAGGCGTGGTAGCTTCCCGTTGCTTTCCACACCGGTGAAGGATGATGATGATATTGATGACGAAAATTATGATGATGATGACCGGATGATTTTCGGGGACTGTTGGGCTCTAAGGAAGAGCTTCTTTTTCCCAAATCCAGATGAATGGAATAAATAGTTTATCGTACCAATTTATAAGAAACGAGATAAAACTGATTGCAACAACTATAGGGGCATCTCATTACTTACAACTTCGTACAAAATTCTAGCAAATATATTGGTAAGCAGACTTACTCCCTATATTGATGACATTCTGGGAGATCATCAATGTGCATTTAGAAGAAACAGGTCTACAACAGATCAGATTTTGAGTATAAGAAAAATTTTAGAAAAGAAATGGGAATATAATGGTACCGTACATCAACTATATGTAGACTTCAAAAAGGCATATGATTCAATTAAGAGGGGGAAGTTATATAGTATCCTGCTGGAGTTCGGAATTCCTAAAAAGTTAGTTAAACTTATACGAATGTGTCTAAATGGAACAAAGAGTAGAGCGCGTGTAGACAAACCGTTTTCGGACACCATTGAAATCCAAAATGGGTTGAAGCAAGGGGATGCACTATCTCCTCTACTATTTAATTTTGTACTAGAGCATGCCATCAAATCTTTAGAGGATGAAGAAGGCCTACAACTCAATGGCATTAATAAGCTGTTAGTTTATGCTGATGATGTAGTACTATTGGCCGGTAACAAGGAGATAGTAAAGGACAACACGCACACACTATTGAGTAACACTAAGAAATTCTGACTAGAAGTAAATATCAATAAAACTAAATATATGGTCACACGTAGAAATTCATTATATAATGGAAATGGACAGCTAATGACAAATGAGAGAAATTTTGAGGAAGTGGCTGAATTCAAATACCTAGGAACAATAATCACAAATAGGAATGAGATGCACAAAGAAATTAAACATAGGCTCAATTCTGGAAATGCGTGCTATTATGCATTGCAGAGACTCTTGATGTCCCAACTCCTTTCAAAAAACGTTAAACTGATAAATATATAAAACTATTATTCTACCAGTTATATTATATGGGTGCGAAACATGGACTCTTACTTTAAGGGAGGAAAGGAGATTACAAGTATTTGAGAATAAAGTACTTAGGTAAATGTTTTGGACCAAAGAGAGATGAACAAACAGGTGAATGGAGAAGACAAACTTAACAATGAACTACATGGTCTTTATAGGAAGCCAGATATAATAAGAACAGTTAAGGCTCGTAGACTGCGATGGGAAGGACATGTTGCACGTATGGGGAAATGAAAGATATGCATGGAAGCTTCTTGTAGGAGAGCCAGAGGGAAACAGCCCAGTTAGTAGACAAAGAATGAGGTGGGAGAATAACATTAACTATGATTTGAGGGAAATGGATTATACAGGGAATGATTGGAAAGCATTAGCTCAGGATACGGGTGTATGGAGAGCTTATGTCCGCGCGGCCATTAACCTACGGGTTCGATAGTGCCAGTGAGTAAGTAAGTAAGTAAGTTGGGCCCTACGGTTCCTGACATTAGTCTTACAGGTAAGGAGGAACTCCGAAATAACCTCATCCAGAAGCCTGTCCCGACCGGGAATAGAACCCGGGTCCGCTGCTTTGACAAGGCAGAACGCTACCTCGAGATCACAGCGGTGGACGTATTTAGTATAGAAATATTTATAAATAGCTAGCTGACATCTTAGTCTTGTTAAACAAAGGTGCAACACATAATTAAAAAATATAAACAATGGATCAAAATTACCCGGTCGTCCTAATAGGTAGACTGCTTTACTCACCATTTCTAGTGTTATAACCTAAAGATAGATTACAATTGGTGGGTGCGCGTGAAAAAGGTTTAAGTCAGAAATTGAGAAAATTGCGATTTTAAATTACGCGAAAAGAACAAAAATTCTCTACAACTTGATCCAAGTGGGATTTGTCAAATCGTGCTCCTTAAGTTTCAATGAGGTTGTGGATTCTGAGTTAAGTGGCGAAGTAGCAGGTATTGCGCGTGAGAAAGGGGATAACGTGACATATCTCACTTGGAACAATGACCTTAAAGTAGCGAAGAGTGATAACTCGTCACTCTCTGTAGCCGCTGGCTGGTCAAAAGAAACGAGCTGCCACTCATTATTCCAGTCTGTATTATTGCCTGTCGTGCTTTTTAAGCAGTATTGATGCATCACAGCAAAATGCAAGAGTGTGCCTTCAAGAAAGCTTCAACCACTTCAGTTGTGCAGAATGAAGTGTAGTGATCGTGTACCTGATGAAGATAAGAATAAGATATTTCATGCATACTGGAACTTAGGTGAATATGCCAAGAGAGTATCTTATGTTGCAAGTCTGATGGAAGTAATAAATAAAAAGACAAGTAGGGTCAGGCCCGATAGCAACAATATTCATCACAACAGGCAAGTTACAGTAAAATATCACTTGATTTCGAATAATGGAAACGTTCAGTATGCAAACAATGTTTCTTAAAACATTGGGACAAACAAAAAAGTTCACTGAGACTGTATTGCACAAAAAACGAGCTGGTGAATCCGGGATTACTGCACCTGTTACTCGGGGAAAGAAACCTCCTCCTAACAAGATTGGTGATGACAGAAAGCAGAAAGTTAATCCATTTTTGCTTTATTTACCTACTCAAGTCACTCAAGGAGAGATTCAAGCATAAAAAACCTACCTCCTCATTTGACGTTGGCAGCATTGTTGATGATCGCAAACTTAAACATCCAGATTCTTTAGTAAACATAACATTTATTTTGAAAATGAATTTTAATAGTCTGAATTTGTCCATAAAGCGGCCAGAAAAAGACACTTGTCAGACTTGAGAGAAGCTCCAAATGTTATGTAAGACTTCAGATAACAGTGCTGTAATTGAGAGTAAACTAAAGGACCTCCATATGGAAGCAGACTTGGCTTATCAGACAAAGGATGCAGATAAACAGAGGTCTTAGAGTGATCCTACTCCAAAGACTATCACGTTCGATATGCAACAGAGTCTCCCCACTCCTGTTGTAAATGCTTCCGTGGCCTTCTATAAGCGACAGTTATGGACGTTCAACATAACTGTCCATTACTGCGATAGCAGCCAGGCTCATTGCTTTGTTTGGAATGAAACCATAGCCGGAAGAGGAGCCAACGAAGTTAGATCTTGTATATATAAGTTTCTTCTAAATTTGGATGAAAATGTTAAATAGGTCACCTTGTATGCTGATACATGTGGTGGCCAGAACTGAAATCGCAGCCATGTGTATGGTTGCTATACAAAACTCCCTAAGTTTGCAAACCGTAGATCAAAAAGTTCCTGGTGCCAGGCAACACCCACATGGAGTGTGACACCGATCACAGCATTATAGAAAAGAAAAGGAAGAAATTTGATATTCCTATTAACCAGCCGCATGACTGGGCTCAGCTTATGCGTCAGAGTGGACGAAAGAAGTAAATTGTTGTTATAGAACAACATTGTGAAGATTTCTTCGATTTTGCAGGGCTATATAAAGGACCCCTCCAGCTACGCAATTAAGACAGTGAAGGAAAGAAAATCAGGTGGCGTGAAATAAAATGGTTGCACTTTGAGAGAGATCATGGATTCGACAACATCTTTAAAACATCACTGAAAGAGGAGGATCCCTTCAGAAAAGTATCCTTTAGACGAAGAGGAAAATCTACCCCTCTCTTGAGACCTACCCTACGCTATGATGGACCACAACCTATCACCATACAAAAGAAGAAAGATCTATTGGACTTGTTACCTTTCATTGATCCAGTATTTCATGAATATTATAAGTCACTGAAAACAAACACTAATGTGCGTGATATTTATCCTGACTCTGCTGAACAGGAAGAAGACAATGCTGGTGATAATGAGTAATAGTGAACTTAGGGGGAAAAAAAAAAAAAAAAAAACATACGAATGCACTATTTTCAGTCAGTTAAAAAGATGATGTTTTTTGTGTTTTCAACATTAGTGACTCTACAAAAGAGATACTGTTTGCTTTGTAACTTACGTATTATTTTAGAATGTTCTCATTTGCAAGATTACTTACATCTAGGTTTGATAATTTTGGAGTTTTTATATATTTGTTTCCTATAACTTAAAAATGATTATTATTCAAATAATTTTGTATTGTGTTCCTAAATTAGTAGTTGCCATGCTATCTAATGACACTACACTGGAAATCTAGTAAAATAGAGCCTTTTTTCCTACAGTAATCCTGACAGTATGCTTCAAATAAAAGTCTAACTGAAAAAAAAACTAATATTATTCGAATACATGTTCAAAATGGGTTATGTCACAAAACTGTTTGAGCCAAAAGGGATAAGAAATATTTTCTATCGATACACAAAAATCTTCAGAATTAAAGATAATACAACATCACATATATTCGGAGCATTTAACTGTACTTTAAGCCATGTTTGTTATCGTCATGCAACTTTCACTAGATCTTGCAAAGTTATTAAACATTTAACTTTAAATATCTCCATTCACAATTTTCTTTTTCGCTTTTTCACGGGCACCCACCAATTTTAAAGTTATGTTTTTGTGAACACTTAGTAAGCATAAGAGTGTGTGGTATATACGTAATAATCACTACGCACGAGGCTGGGTTACTTAAACACGCGGTCGTAAATTATTTAAAAATACAAACAAATCAGGATGCATATATGTGATAATAATTTCAAGTAAACTGTATGGTGTTTAAAAGTCCAACTGAATAAATAGCTAATCAAAAGTTCTGTTTTGTCTATAAACAATCTCCCTTAAACAACCCCCGATTGCAGTGAGAAATATGCGAGTCTCATCCCTAAATCCATCACACCCTGAGCTTAAGATAGTTCGGCATAAACTCAAACAAACCCCACAGCTTTAACCCACATCCTAAATTATATATTATTACTTCTAGTTGGCGACGAGGGCTGACATCAGTAAGTGTACCGCTAACTGGCGCTACTTGAGGTTCGCTGGCAGTAAATATCTTTGTGGCTATCGAGATGGGGTTGCAGCATATAACACTAGGCTATTTTGCGCAAAGTGGTGTTCTGACTGATTAGTCGATGAATTAGGGTGAAATATGGTCTCTCCCCCTGTAAACACTGCTGCCGACGAGCCGAAATTCGGCGAGAATGAGATTCGCTATCACAGGCGAGGGTACCTCGCACATTTCAGATTAGTCAGTTCATCAATGGTCTCCATCATTTCTAGCAAAAACTTTCGATTTAAAACATGCTGCTGTGGCATAGTCCTAATATTACGAACTAGGTGGATAATATGAAGCGTGATGTGATTGTACACGTTAATGATTAGATTGTCTATGAGAGTTGCAAATAGTGAATTTGCGATACGTCACAGAGCTCTGAGATCGTCGTGTACATCGGAGCCAAGAATACAATTTACAGACATTTACTTTAAATTACTTTAACTTTCTTTTTTTTTTACAAACAACGATGATTTTTCAGGCATCACAGCCATACAGCAGCATATTGTGGATCACAGCTTTTATAAAGGGTAAATGTTGTCCTACGAGACAATGTTGGCGAATCGAAAAATGTATATAGTAGTGGAATTGCAGCGTTCAATTTTTTAGCCACGTGTCGAATATGAATTTTTAACATATGTCTGGATTCCAAACGGAGTATAATATACGTGACTGAAGGGTCTAGGTGGAGTTTGTGGGCTCTTAAAGTGATATGGACAGGTGACTCTTTGGGGACTTAATAAAAAGGATGGCCTGAGTTAGGTTTCATTTATACTGATGTTCCAATTTTGGAACTAAGATAGGATATAATTAAGGACCTCATGGAATATATGTATTCGTTGAGGAAGAGCTCGAACGGAGGATTGGAAGAAAGAAGCGATATGGTTGTGTGCCATAGTAGGAAATTCTGATACATAAATTGTGTACAGTATGGGATAAAGGACTGCACTTTATGTAACTCACGCCAGGAGTGGCTTGAAATGAGGATTATACCCACTGATCGCACGTAAACTGTCTATTAGTGAGGTATTTTGAAATAAGTTTAATAAGTGGAGCCGAAATATTTAATTTGAATAATTTATAAATACGTCGATTAATCCAAGTCATACAGAAGTCTTCCTCAATGTTAAGGAATACAGCCACGATAGTAGTTTTTACCAAAACCTGTTACAACATGGTAAACAAGTCTAAATAGTTGAAGAGAAGTGTTGTAGGAATTTCTGAAGCCAAATTGATGATTAGGAAATATTTGTTTCCTAGGTCTTAAGTTTTTAGATGAGCCTAAATACGTTCCTCCGTAATGCTGCTCAGCACTGATTGAAGACTGATTGGTCGCAAGTTTTCACGTTTGGAAGGATCTTTTCCAGTTTTGGGAAATAATAAAATTTCCTTTGCCTGTATCCAGAGGTCCCAGTATAAAATTTGAAGCAGTATTTGTAGTTAGGTAGGATATGAGGGTTAGGAATACTAGAGAATTAGAGACCATCTGGTTTACCTCAACTTTGTGAATGCACGTGGAAAGCTCGTGAGTGCGAAAACGATTTGTTATATGATTGGCAAGAACTTGGGTATTATCTTTTGCTTCTATGACAGAAGGGACAGGGATAACTCTGCTCGATTTAATTAGTTTTAAAGTTTCCCAGGGTGGGGTTTTATCATAATTAATGCCAGGAGTGTTTTCCATTTATCTAGAGAATTTGGAAATCAAGAGTGGCATTTATTAGGACTATTTAACGAATAAACGTAAGATGTTTACTCACAAATAATTATTTAAATATAGTTATTTTTGAGTATTTATATATTTAATGTATACGGCGATGTTTGAAACAAATGAGAAACGTTTGTTATGTTTCATTTGTTCATCACTACAAACAGATCTAAATTATATATTGCCAAAGGATCGCAATATTGTAAGAACGCACCCTAGTGGAGAAAAAATTAAACACATCAAACTGTTTATAACCAACATTATAGGTTGTTAATTAATTTATGACATTGTATGATGTAAATATGTAAATTATATTTTTCAGGGACACCTGGGAAATAATACGTTTAAGAAAGAACAAACAGTGGTTTCTTTTTTTGTGGTACAATGAATTGCTACAAACGTTTTCTATTATATCCCGCAATCAGTATCAGGTTACATTCGTGCACTATAGGCCTATATACAATCTGGGAGCCACTTGCATTCTAGGATTCTTACATCTTAATGTATGTATTGCCATATTCAATGTATTTCTTAGAGAGACAGTGACTGCAAAATATTGCTCTGGCCTTTTCAGAGTATTAAAAAGTAGCAGCTTTCTTTAATATGATAAACATAAGTTCATAAATGCGAGGTGAAACACGACTGTGATAGGTTGTAAATCAAAATTCATTGAAACGTGATTGG
This sequence comes from Diploptera punctata, assembly GCA_030220185.1. Taxonomy (NCBI): domain Eukaryota; kingdom Metazoa; phylum Arthropoda; class Insecta; order Blattodea; family Blaberidae; genus Diploptera; species Diploptera punctata. Next base: position 86,254 of record JASPKZ010006464.1, read on the forward strand.
TCATTGGCCCCCATTTGGGCATGAGTTAAATAGTCGCCGGTAAACTGGGTAACGATTCCGCAGAGTACATTTTAATATGTTTGCATTCATGTCCGCACCAAAAGAGCGTAAGAGTTGTATAGCTGTGTGTGTGTGTGTGTGTGTGTGTGTGTGTGTGTGTGTGTGTGTGTGTGTGATCCAAATTGACGGTATAATAAGGGTAATATCGGTTTTCAGTGAGACGCAAGAGAATTGCAGGGCCCGTGTATGTGTTATGTGTGTGACTAACTGTTTGTGTTGCTTTAAGTGATATGGCCGTTTGAATGGTAACTGGAACTGTGGTGTATAGTGTCATCAAGTTGTTCTGCAGGGGTCTGCAGACTGAACAGAAATTGCGAGCTTCATTTTTTGATTAAGCATGTTAGTATATTTCTGCTAGTCTCTCTCTCTCTCTCTCTCTCTCTCTGTCTCTCTCTCTCTCTGTGTGTGTGTGTGTGTGTGAGCTTTAGTTGCGACAGATGGTGCTGTGATTTTAAACACTTTGCTAATGATCAGAGTATATTGCATCTGTAAGTGTAGTGATCTACCGAGAGACAGGGACATTTTTAGATAAGACTATGTCGTGAGTATCTGAAAGATATCCGAAAGCTGTGTTTCTTATAGATTGTGTGTACTCTTGGAGCAGAGATTTCTATGTTATAATATTAACAGTAGTTGTGTAAAAAGACACCAGAGGCATTTTGTACACTACAACTCCAAAAAAATTAGAGCATAAACGTCCCGAAAGCACGTAGCTGCGAGAAAGCTACGTGATAATATTCAGGTTGTTCCTAGTAATTTCTTTAGTGGAGAATTGTAGACTGAAATAATATTGATACTAGTAAAATTCATGGTAGTTTCAGTTGAGTATTAGTTCATAGTACCGGTAAAATAATGTACGGTTAAAAACTAAAAATAGTTACCTTGTAGGTCCGTCTCCTCAACTTAGATTGTTTTAAAACTCTCTAGGAATTTCGGGACTGGTCCCATCATCAGCAGAATGCATTAGGTCCGTACTTGCTGACCCTTGTTGAAGCACCGACTTGGTTGTGAGAATTATGTATAGAGGATTGTGTGGACTGGGTGTGTATTCATTGAGTATCAGGTTGTTGTCGATTTCTCACCCAGTCCACACAATCCTCTGTACAAAATTCTCACAACCAAGTCAGTGCTTCCACAAGGGTCAACAATTACGGACCTAATGCATTCTATTGATGATGGGACTAGTCCCGAAAAGCCTACAGAGTTTTAAAACAACTTAAGTTGAGGAGACGGACCTACAAGGCAACTCTTTTATAGTTTTTAACCAACATTATATTACTGTGAAATAATATTATCAACATTAGAATGGGGAGATATAGGGAGAAGTATTCGGAAGGATTCAATAAATTTAAGCTGCGGAATGGTGGCGCAAAGGATAATTAGATACAGATAGCGGTTCTTCCAAAGGGATCGTCTAGACAGTAATTTCGTTATTATACCAGTAACACAACACCATTTTAATACAGTAAAATGATAGTGAACAGTGCCTGGCTTAATTGTTAACAAATTCTAATCCCCATACGCAAAAATATAACAAAATAAAAAACAATTGTGTCTTAGTTTCTTCGTGTGTAAAGTCTGAAAAATGAACATTTTATAAATTTGGTGGATGCAATTTGGGTACCATCTAAAAAAACTTGATATATAACTGATACTTTATTAAAACCGTGGCACACAACAATTTATTTCCACTTTGTATGCAATTCTTTACCAGTAGATCACAAAAAATTACATTGTTATATTGTTATTATTATTATTATTATTATTATTATTATTATTATTATTATTATTATTATTAATTCTCTATAATTTTCGAAATGTCCGGTCCACTGTATACTTGCGTATAAAATAGCATGAATTATATATATTCGAGTTCACCGCTGTGGTCTCGAGGTAGCGTGCTGCTTTGTCACGCAGCGGGCCCGGGTCCGATCCCAGGTTGGGGCAGGTACTTTTGGGTGAGGTATTTATCGGAGTTTTTCCTCAGCTGTAACACAAATGTCAGGAAAACGTTAAGGCCCAAACGGTCCCCGAAATCATATAGCCATCATTATCATCCTCGTAGTCACCCTTATCATCATCATCATCATAATAATAATCCTCCTCCTCCTCCTCCTCCTTCACCGGTGTGGAAAGCAACGGGAAGCTACCACACCTACAATTCCCTGGTACAGCTGCAAGCATAGCATGAAAATTATATGATTGGAGTGAAGGACCTGCCCTCGGGCAGAATTACTATGGATGGAAGAATGGATATATATTCGTGTGGTATATTCAAGATCTCTTATTTTCTATCTTAGATTGATCCCAGTAATCGATTCGTACAAGTATGCATGGATACTGTTAGTGCACAGTTTCGAAATCAGAGGTTATATGTAACTGATAAAATGAGCAATGCCAAACGAGACCTGAAATTCATTTTGTCCACCACGTGTTGAAATGGAGTGTTATATTAATTCATACAGAATTCGCCATTCGCTCTATCAAACTGTTAAATCAGATTGTTCCATTTTGCGTTACTTCCATATCAACAACTACGTGATACGCACTTGCTGGGTCAAAACGCATTATATCCTCTTGCTTGTTTGGTTCAAAACGCTTCATGACTCCAATAATTGTGCACTCCAATTCGTTCATTATACAAACATTTTCTCTCATGAGTATTATTCGCTTTTGCACTGCAGCAAGACTAACAGCATTTATGCTTGGGAATAGCAATTTGTTCCAAGTGCGACGCATTTGTTATGTACAGTACAAGAAAGAAAATTTAGTCCCCTTCCTGGAGCTCCCTTCAGAGAGCGGTATATATTGTAATATCTACATTTACTCCATTATATAAATGTAATTACCAGGCTGAAGACTTTAGTTCTTAAAAACTGTGTTATAGGCAGTCTTAATAGTCACTAAAATTAAAATAATAACTTATAATAAGCGTTATCATAATTTATACAGACTTTTGTCAACTGTTAGACTATACAGTAGCGTACAGTATGACGATATTAATCATTTAGGATTAAAATAAAACACAATTACAAAATTTCATTAAAATCAATTACGCGAGAACATCAAAATTCAAAGTTCCAGCCGTAGTCTGTCTATTGACATCATCTCCAAGAGGAACACACAGAGAGTTTTCTCTATGTTATCCCCACCAACACCAGCTATTTCGCTGCATATGGAGTAGCGATAACCCATTAAAAGACTGTACCTGCTAAGTTCAGCGACAACCCACACTAGACCAGCAATAACCCGATAGACATCGCTTGTGTCTTATTACATCGATTTTTATTGAACACCAGCTAGCTGAACCCAGTAACGTCACAACTCGAAGTATACAAAAGGTCGAATAACCTTCCGACTTATCGATTCATGAAACATTCATGATTGGCTGATTTGGAAAGCACCAGTTCCTGAATAATATAATTTTTAGAAATAACATGTCTTCATTTATATTTAATTTATGTTAATTAAATTTTTACAAAATACAAAAAATGAATACCGGTACATAAATAATTTATGTTAGTCATATTTTTACAAAATACAAAAAATAAATAAATAAAATTATGCCGTACATTTTGTCAGTTATAGCAACAACTTATTTCAAATAGCTTTATTCATATTATATATGTGAATAACAAAAACTTAATTTTTACGAACGTGTATGTATATCTTTTTCTTTTAAAACAACAGTTGAATTTAATATAGGCACTGAGTTTGTTGAAATGCGTTATTAATACGTTTTAAAGTGTTACTGATAAATGCGATTTGTCAATTTAGTAAAAATAATTGTGACTATAATTTATAATTTACATAGTAGATCATTTTCTTACAGACCTTTCAACGAGAAAAAATATATGACCTATACAACAAGGTAGGCCAACTCATGATCTGCCGTATCTAACACAAGAAAAGGCAGTAAGTTTTAATATCAGTTATATTTTCGTCATACAGCTGGGGTAATTGTGCTGACCCGCACGCCACTGAAACTCTATGAAATTAAATGGTTAACTCAACAATGATAGAGATAATTCTGCATTCCAAGCTCCAGTTACTGATTTAAATTCTGTGAAGACACCGATCTCTAGGTTCGATAGTAGTAAACCGTAAGTTATCATATGGTGAAATGCGTCATGATAATGAGATTCTTGTCTTAATGGCTCGGGAAAACTTGCACAAAACCACACGGATTGGACGTAAGCAATCACCGTCGTCCGGCGGTGAGGAAGGATATTCTATACACATCTGCGGCTTCGCCGGATGCCTGATGTTTTTCTCCGAAAAAAATAGAAGGCCAATGAGAGCCGGACACCGGACATCAAGCAGGTTGAATGGTCACCCTTACTGTTTTTCCCGCGGCGCATTCGTTAACATCGAGAAAACGTTTCCTACACTTACAATGTCTAACTTACTGAAGATATAACTAACTCACTGACACTATCGAAGCAATACCTTAATGACCGCGCGGACCTAAGCTCTCCATACATCCCTATACGGAACTAATGATTTCCATTCATCCCCTGTATAATCTACTTCCCTCAAATGATGATTAAAGTTATACTCCCACCTCATTATTGGTCTACCAACTGGACGTTCTCCCTCTGGTTTTCTTCAAAGAAGCTTCCATACACCTCTTTCATTCACCATTCGTGTCACATGCCCTGCCCATCGCAGTCTTCGATATATTATATCTGGCTACATATAAAGAACATATAGCTCACTGTTATCTGCATTCCCCTGTCTGTTAATCTCTCTTTGGTCTAATTTTTTTTCTAACAAATTTATTCTCAAATACTCTTAATCTCCTTCCTTGAAGAAAGAGTCCATGTTTCACTTCCATGTAATATAACTGGGAGGATACCAGTTTTATGTATTTTCAGTGAAACTTTTTAAAATGAGTAGGGATGACAAGAATCCCTGTAATGCATAAAATCACGCATTTTCAGAATTGAGCCCAGGTATACGAAATACATTTTCCCTCTTAGTTGATTCGTATGCATATTTTATGTCTACATATAGTTGATGTACAGTTCCATTTAATTCCCATTTATTTTGCAACATCTGTCTTATACTAAAAATCCGATCTGTTGTAGGTATGTTTCTTCTTCTAAATTCACATTGATAATCTCCTAGAATCTCATCAATATAGAGAGAGTAAATGTTACTAATATATTTGTTAGAATTTTGGACATAGTCGAAAGTAATGAGATGTCCCTATAATTGTTGCAATCAGTTTTACCTCCTTTCTTATAGATTGGTACGATAATAGATTTTTTGTCCATTCATTTGCATAATTAATATATATCTGAATGGGGATTTGAACCAGGCCTCTGAATTAATACTTCAGTGCGCTACCACTTACACTATCCAGGCATCATAGCACAAACATTTTTCTTTCCTTTTAATATATATTCTGTATCATGAGAAGTAGAGGCAACTTGGTCTACTCACTTCACTCTAGTGGCTACAATAACAAGTAAGGAAATAAGATACTTTTTAATGTATACCAATGACGCTTCTAAATTTCGATGTTATAATTAAATTTTGACTCTAAGCAATTCAAGCCTAATATGACATGAAAAGGAAAATAAACGCCTGAACGGGGATTTGAACCCGGACCATTGATTTGATTTTTCAGTACGCTACCACTTACGCTATCCAGGCATCCTTGCACAAACATTTATTTTTACTTTTTATATATTTTCTCTGTCATGAGAGGTAGCGGTATATATATATATATATATATATATATATACAGGTTTTTCCTCACCTGTAAGACAAATGTCAGGAAAACTTTAAGGCCCAAACGGTCCCCGAAATCATATGGTCGCCATCATCATCATCCTTCACCGGTGTGGAAAGCAACGGGAAGCTACCACACCTACAATTCCCTAGTAAAGCTGCAAGCATAGCATGAAGATACTATGATTGCAGTGAAGGACCTGCCTTCGGGCAGAATTACTATGGATGGATATATATATATATATATATATATAGGTATATATGTTTAAATGTCTGTTTAAGAGAATAAGTCATGTTTAATATTATATATATTAATATAATTAAGAATGATGTATTATTAATTAAAATTATATATACAAATTAAAATTTAAAATGATGTTTCAGGCTCATTAATAGGAATTTATATTTAAATAGGAGCTAATTGTCCAAATAGGCATTTATAATCACTAACAAATAACATTTTTAGTCATACTTTAACAAAAAACGTATTTTTAAAATCATTATTGACATTTACCGTTTTTAAGCATAATACGAAACAATCTAACTATAATTATTACTTATAGTTGTGGTGTGCCGCGTTGTTAAATAATCCAGAAAGCTATGCTGGTGTAGCTTTGTTACAGAATAAGTTACTCATGCCGGGCTGGTCGAAGGAGATAAAGCAAGAGCAAAATAGTACCTGGTCGATAGGGTGGTAATATTTCACCCTAAGAATACAACCGTCAAGAAGTGCGGGTATGGGTCCAACTGGGGTAAAATTTTCCGGAGGTAAAATTGTGCCCCTTTCAGCATCCCTGGTGGGGACTTCTTCAAGAAACAATGCCAAATGCTCAAACACAGGGACATGTTTCTAGGAACATGGGATGTTAGACACATTATTTAATACTGTGGCACTATAAATGTTAAGGCAGGAATTGACTAAATTACTCTTGGCTATAGCCGCTTTACAGGACGTTACATGACCAGGAGACGGTAGTCAGGAATTTGGAAGCTTTGCATTACTCTGTATACTACGGGAGTGCAGCAAGACGAGAATTTGGGACGGGTTTCTTGGTCCAAAGGATGATCCTCCCCGCTAACCGAGATATAAAGTTTGTCGGTGTTAGGCTATCAAATATAATTCAAAAGGGTAAACTACATGATTTTGTAATCGTGAATGTATAAGAAAGTAACTTACCAGACTGATTGATCAATACTGTAATAACCATTGTAATAAGTTGTTTACTCTAGAGTTTAGTTATTGCTGGATACAAATACAAACAAGATGTGTTGCATAAAAATGACAAACGACTACATACAATGCTTCCTCATTTCATTCTTGCTAAAGTACTCGGAATATATGAAGTTATAGAAACTTCTGTTCTTATTTTATGTAATACCTTACACTCTCTAAATAATGTATTCTTTAGATCTTTTGTAGATATATGACTGTATTGGAAAGTTATATAGATCCCAGAGAAGATAAGGGTGACAAGAGCAAGTATGAGCCTATGACGAAGTAGAATGCGTATTTTGTAATCTTTCACGATATCATATGTAAATGATCTTAGGAGATTTTAATGCAAATATGGGACGAGAAGATATATTCAGGCCAATAATAGGCAAATTCATTCTTCATGAAGATAGCAAGAGCACAATGGGTTTAGATGAGTTACCTTTCCCACTTCAAAGAATCTTACTGTTAAGAGCACAACATTCCACCACAAGAATATTCATAAATATACCTGGACGTACCCAGATGGTGAAACTCGGAACCAGATACATCATGTATTAGTGGAAAACGCTGGCACAGTAGCATTATCGATGTTAGATCAGTTAGAGGGACAGACTGCAATTAGGATCATATCTGGTCAGGGTGAAAATCAGACATTGGTTGTCGCTTATGAGAGCAGCAAACGCTAAAGATTATTCTGAAAATGTTGAATTAATAAACTGGAAAATGATTAACTGTAGAAAGTATACCAGAAAAAAGTTGCTAATGGATTTGAAATAATATATTCAGATGTAATTTGGGATCCGATGACGAAACTGATGTAAATCAAGAATGGGAGTCTATAAGAAATGCTATTAAATTGTCAGCGTTTGAAAACGAGCGCTATTTAAAAAAAGAGACAAAGCAGGAAATTATTTAATGAGGAATGTGCTGAGAAAAATTAATTGGTTACTCTTGCTAAATAAAATAAATGTACAACTAGGCAACATCAGACGGGAAACTATTAGCTTAGTAAAGGTTAAAACTAGCTAAAATTTGAGAAAATATTAATGATCTTGAAATCAATGCAAATTATAGGTACATCAGAAAACGTTACCGGGAAACTAGGTTAGAGAGGAAAATGTTTCAGGCTAGAAATAATATAATTAGTAATAAAATGGAAAATTCATAGCAGATCACAGAAATATGCCAAATAGATAGAAACATCTCTCCATGGTATCTTTACGTTGTCGTGGTGGAGTGGCTTGCGTGCTTAAATGATCCTGAGAGCTATGCCGGCGGTAGCATTGCTGCCGATAGGATTACACATGCCGGACTGTTAGAAGGTGATAAGCCAGACGAAAAAAGTACCTTGATTGAAAGAGTGACAATCTTTCACCCTAAAAATACAACCGTCAAGAAATGCAGACATGGGTTCAACTGGGGTAAATTTTTCCGGAGGTCAAATAGTCCCCCATTCGGATCTCCGGGCGGGGTCTACTTCAGGGAACCCATGCCAAAGGCTCAAACACAGGGACACGTTCCTAGGAACATGGAATGTTAGGACTTTATACAATAGCGGGGCACTAGAGATTAACGCGGGAATTAGATAAATCTCCCTAGGATATAGTCGCTTTACAAGAAGTTAGGTGGCCAGGAGAAGGTAGTCAGGAATCAGGAAGTTTTGCATTATACTATGGGGGTGCAGAAAGACCTGCATTTGGAACGGGTTTTTTAGTCAGAAGGAGGATCCTATCCGCTATCCGAGTTATTAAGTATATTAGTGATAGGGTATCACACATAATTGTAAAGGGTTAACGACATGATTTTATAATTGTAAATGTACATGCCCCCGCAGAAGATAAAGATGACAAGATCAAGGATGAGTTCTATGAAGAATGAGAATGCTTATTTGATAGCCTTCCCGATATCATATGAAAATTGTCTTAGGAGATTTTAAAGCAAAATTGGGACGGGAAAATATATTCAAACCAACTATAGGCAAATTCAGTCTTCATGAAGGTAGTAACGACAATGGGGTTAGATTAGTCACATTTGCCACATCGAAAATCTCATTGTTAAGAGCACAACATTTCAACATAAGGATATTCATAAATACACCTGGACGTACCAGATGCAGAAACTCGGAACCAGATAGATCATGTATTAGTGGATAAACGCTGAACAGTAGCATCATCGATGTTAGATCAGTTAGCGGGACAGACTGCAATTCGAATCATCACCTGGTCAGGGAGAAAATCAGACGTCTGTCGCTAATGAGAGGAACAAACGCTAAAGATGATTCTGAAAAATTTGATTTAAAAAAACTTGAAAAATGATGAAATGCGGCAAGAATATCAAATCAAAATTGCTAATATATTTGAAGTACTGGAATCTTCAGATGACAATGTGGCAAACGAAGATGAAACTGATATAAATAAAGAATGGGAGGCATTAAGATATACTATTAAATTTGTCAGCATCAGAAAGCATTGGTTGTTTAAAAAAGAGGCAAAATAAGAAATGGTTTCATGAGGAATGTGCCGACCTTGTAAAGAAAAGAAAGCTAGCAAAAATGAAATGGTTACAGGGGCCAAATGAGGTAAATTTAGAGCAATTGGGTAGTGTTAGACGGGAAACTACCAAGTTACTAAAGAGTAAAAAGAGGGAATATTTGAGAGAGAAGATTAATGTTCTTAAAATGAATGCAAAAAGTAGGAACATAAGAGAAATATATCAGGAAATTAGTGTAGAGGAAAAAGGGTTTCAGGCTAGAGCAAACATTATTCGGAATGAAAATGGGGATATGATTGCAGATTCTAGGAGTACATTAAATAGATGGAAAAGTTACTTTAATCAGCTATTAAATGTACATACAGAACAGGAAATTGAGGAGGATAAGTTACAGACAGCAGAAATGCTAGTCGCAGAGCCAAGTGCATTAGAGGTTAAAATGGCAATTGAAAAATTGAAAATGTTAAAGCATCACGTTCAGATGAGATGCCAGCAGAACTGGTAACATCAGGGGGAGAAAAATTGATGGACAAGATACGCTGGTTGCTTAGTATGATTTGGGAAATAGAAGCTCTTCAGATGAATGGAAGGAATCAATGATCGAACCAATTTATAAGATAGGAGATAAAACTGATTGCAACAACTACAGGGATATCTCATTACTTTCAACTTCGTAAAAAATTCTTACAAATGTATTAGTAAGCAGACTTACTTCCTATATTGATGACATTCTAGGAGATCATTAATGTGCATTTAGAAGAAAATAGGTTTACAACAGATCAGATTTTTAGTATAAGACAGATTTTAGAAAAGAAATGGGAATATAATGGTACTGTACATCAACTATATGTAGACTTAAAAAAAGCATATGATTCAATTAAGAGGGAGAAGTTATATATTATCCCGCTGGAGTTCGGAATTCCTAAAAAGTTAGTTAGACTTATACGAATGGTTCTAAATGGCTCAAAAAATAGGGTGCGTGTAGGCAGACAATTTTCAGACACTTTTGAAATCCAGAATGGGTTGAAGCAAGAAGATGCACTATCCCCTCTACTATTTAATTTTGTACCAGAGCATGCCATTAAATCTTTAGAGAATGAGGAAGGCTTACAGGTGAATGGTATTAATAAGCTGTTAGTTTATGCTGATGTTGTAGTACTACTGGCCGATAGCGAGGAGATACTAAAGGCCAACACGCACACACTATTGAGTAACACTAAGAAATTAGGACTGGAAGTAGATATCAATAAAACTAAATATATGGTCACATGTAGAAATTCAGTATATAATGGAAATGGACAGCTAATAACAAATGAGGGAAATTTTGAGGAATTGGCTGAATTCAAATACCTAGGAACAATAATCACAAATAGGAATGAGGTGCACAAAGAAATTAAACATAGGCTCAATTCTGGAAATGCATGCTATTATGCATTGCAGAGACTTTTGATGTCCCAACTCCTTTCAAAAAACGTTAAGCTGAAAATATATAAAACTATTATTCTACCAGTTATATTATATGTGTGCGAAACATGTACTCTTTATTTAAGGGAGGAAATGAGATTACAAATATTTGAGAATAAAGTTCTTAGGAAAATTTCTGGACCAAAGAGAGATGAACAGACAGGTGAATGGAGAAGACTATTTAACAATGAACTACATGGTCTTTATAGGAAGCCAGATATAATAAGAATAGTTAAGTCTCGTAAACTGCGATGGGCAGGAATGAAAGAGGTGCATGGAAACTTCTTGTAGGAAAGCCAGAAGGAAAGCGCTCAGTTGGTAGACCAAGAATGAGAAGGAAGAACAACATTAACTATGATTTGAAGGAAGTAGATTATACAGGGAATGATTGGAAAGCATTAGCTCAGGATAGGGATGTATGGAGAGCTTATGTCCGCGCGGCCATGAACCTACGGGTTCGATAGTGCCAGTGAGTAAGTAAGTAAGATAGAAAACTGTTATAAACAGGACTAGATATTTTAATTAATTATTTTAAATATTATTAATATTAAAGTTTTCATAGGTAATTGGTCTAGTTGTTAATCATTATTCATACAGTAACAGGATATAAAAGAATGTCAAACTATATTAGAAACTGGGAAAAACATTACTAGGTAGTCAGATTTGCCTTAGGTCTAAATTCACATCTCTACCAAAACAACATACAGTTAGGAAGAGAAGGTTCGGACACGAAGCCTAAGGCTGAGAAATTCAGGGTTTTCACATCTCAAAAGACAGACAGGACAAATGTACCGCTAGGGCCTATGAACTTACTATGCTTGGTGAAAGAGAGAGAGATTACAGTTAGGCCTTCAGAAAGTAGTAATAAAAGTTAGAGAGACATGGACGGCAGTGTTGAAAATGGAGTGGTTAAAGCAGTAACGGCTCTGGTGAGTTCCACACATGTTATTCTTAATAGGATTTTGGGGGCCTTTATAATAAAAATCAAGATGGATAGAAGTAGAAATAAATTTAAGTAGTATGAAGTAATATTCGTCACGAAATATGGGGTTGTTTAATACCGCAGTCTAAACTCTCTCTCATGATTATGGATTAGACTAAGTTAGGTTAATTTATATATTTGTAATTATTTGTCCTTATAATTTTTAAATATAGATGATTATTTAATTATTTATTTATTTGTCTCGAATACCCTCTACTATAAAGTCATCAGCCATCCCGCTCAGCTAACATAATCCGTAGGTAAATCACACGCTATCTTACCGTCACTAGTAATCTATGTTCCAAAGGTCCTTTATGCCCTAAAGTAGCTACCATAGGCGTAACAAAAACATACTTTAATCAGCCATTAAAAGTACATGCAAAACATGATATTGAACAGTTATGAATTATGATTTACAGACAGCAAAAATATTAGTCACAGAACCTAGCGCATAGAAGTTGAAATGGCGATAGAAAACGGATATTAAAGAAGTGCAAAGCGTCGGGTTCAAATGGTATACAAGCAGAACTGATAAAATCAGGGGGAGAATATTTTATGGAAAAGATGTAACGATTGCTCGGTACGATTTAGAAAAAACCTTCCAAATGAATTGAAAGAATTCATTACCGAACCAATCTAGATAAGAAATAAAACCGATAGCACCAATTTCAGGGGCATTTCATTACTTTCAACGTAATACATTATTATAACAAATATATTAGTAAGCAGATGTATTCCCTACATTAATGACATAATACATGAACATCAATGTGTAGAAGAAATAGGTGTACAGTAGATCAGATTTCAGTACATAGAAAGAAATGGAATACAGTGATACAGTACATTAACTATATGTAGATTTCAAAAAGGCATACCATTATATTAAGTGGGTGACGTTATATAATATTCTGCTGGATTTGAAATATCCTAATAGGGCTAAGTAAGTTAGAATAATTCGAATGTGATTAAATGCCATAAAGAGCCAGGTGCGTGCAGGCGAACAGTTTTCAGATACTTTTGAAATTCACAGTTGTTTAAAGCAAGGAAATACACTATTTCCTCTAATATCTGATTTTTTACGAGAGCATGCGATAAAATTTCGAACGAGGAAAAAGGTTACAACTCAATAATTTTTAATAAGCTATTAGCTTAGACTGATATCGTTGTGTTACGAGGAAACAGTGAGGATGTATTAAGGGCCAACACAAACATTACATTTATTAAGACCAAGAAATTGGGGCTGGAAGTAAACATCAATAATAGTAAATATATGGTCACACTTAGAAATACACTATATAATGGAAATGAACAGTTAATGAAAAATAAGGGAAATTTTGAAGAAGTTGCTGAATTCGTATTCATAGGGACAATAATTATAAACACGTATGTGGGTGCATAAATATATTAAACATAGGCTCAATTATGGAAATGTGTACCAGTGTGCATTGCATATATTTTAGTCGTCCTAACGTTTCTAAAAAAAACACGAAACAGAAAATATACAAAAGTTTTATTTTCTAAGTTACATTATATGGATAGAAAACATCGACTCTTACTTTAAGAGAGGATCAAGTTTACGAGTGTTCGAGAATGATGTTTTTGAAAAACTTTTGAACCAAAGATAGATGAACGGACAGGCGAATGGAGAAGAATATATAACAGTGAGCTACCGGAAACCAGATGTAATTAGAACAGTTAAGTCTCGTTGACTGCAATGAGCAATATATGTGGCAAGAACGGGAAATGAAAGTGGGGTACGGAGAATTCTTGTAGGAAAACCAGAGGGAAAGCCCGCAGTTTATAGGCTAAGAATCGGGTGGAAGAATAACATTAACCCATGCATGAGGGTAGTAAATTATACACAGGGAATGATTTGAAATTATTAGCTCATGGTAGCGATGTATGGAGTCCTTATGTCCGCTTGGTTATTAACTTGTGTGTTCGTGATTTATTTACTTAGTTAATAATAACTTGAATTATGGTCCACTGGATGCACTAGACGTAACTTCGTGTGAAAATATAAAGAGTGTCCATAAAGTACTGCTACCAAAACAATGTAAGCTTAGCTCATAAACTATTTGAGATAGAGACATGCGATTTTTGCAACGTATTTTACATATATTAAATTTTTGTTTACATTTGCTGCAGATAGTGATTTAAACGATAATGATGACACCACAGGAAAATACCCAATGTGTATGGTCGTATGCTGAGTCTGGTAAATCACTAGTAACTGTTCAGCGAAATTTCCGCCGGCAATATGGAAGGGATCCTCTGTCCAAATCATCCGTAATTAGATGGGCCGAGAGATTTCTAGCGACTGGCAGTGTAATGAACATGCCACGGAGCGGACGACCAGGTGTGAGCCAATAAAATATCGACAACGTACAACTTGCATTTTAACGCAGTCCTCAAAAATCGGTTCGTTATGCTTCACGGGAATTGCATTAACCAAAATCAACCTTTCAAAGCCCTCCATAAGCGATTGCAAATTACGTAAGCGTCGCTGCCAACTGACTTCGCTCGGCGTGCGGAATTTGCTGATTCTAATTTGAACGCAATTGACGAAGACAAAGAGTACGTGTAGATGGTGATGTTCTCTGAAGAAGCGAATTTATTTGTGTCTAGACATGTTAACCGCCTTAACATTCGGAAATGGGGGTACTGGCGATTTACCAGACTCAAGATACCACCATACACATAGGATATTTTCCTGTGGTGTCGTTATTGTCGTTTAAATCACAATCTGCAACAAATGAAAACTTTGAGAGATGTAGAGTACGTTGCAAAAACCGCATCTCAAATAGTTTGCAAACTAAGATGCATTGTTTTGGTAGCAGGACTTTGTGGACATACTGTACATGCCTCGCAGAAAATCTCCTATAATTATAAGCAGTAAGCAGGGCAACGATATTGGAGCGGCATATAAAAAAGCGTTAGGTGAACATGGTTCATTATTTTTCTTTATTTTTTACCTATTTTCATAATAAGTTTGTGTTTCTGTACTTTGTTCCATTGAAAATATTTGTTTTTCTTACTGTCAACTGCAATAAAGATGATAGCATTTTTTTACTTCATTATAATTACCTAAGATGGTTAGCCTACAGTACGTGCACTGAATATCAACCGGAGCAATTACGAGCTCAGTTTTTCGCGGATCTTTGTTTTATTACGAATAATTTCTAAAGTAACATTCAGAGAGTTCACGTTTTATAATTGTTTGAGATGAGAATTACGCAAAAATATATATATTTTTTTTTTTCGTGGAACAATATACAGAATCCCCCACTCAGTATTATGTAATAGAGAGAAGAAAGAAAAACGGTATCCCGTGGATCTAACACATTGTACAAAGGTCTCATGCGTGTATCGTATCTCTGATTCTACCGAGCAAAGTGTCAAAGAGTTCTCTGTAGTAGCCCTTATCCCTGGGGGAAAAAAAAGAAAATATATCTGGGGCTTACTCAAGACCTAGTCTTTATTTCAAGATTGGCAATTCTTTAAAATTTCTTGTTTTCTTTTTCAACTTGGTCCCGCGCCATAGCCGAGCGGTTTAAGGCATCATGTCTTGGCGTAAACCTACGGAATTTTCGCTGATTCGAGTACCATGGGGAAGGAATTTTCTCAAGAAATTTCTGCCAGTATGAGGCCGATGACATAACAGTATCGTCAGGAATTTTGGGAGCTAAAGTAAGTAGCGGCTTCAGGTTGAGAAAATAGTTAAAACGTCGCGGGACCCGACTTGCTGACCATATGCCAGCTCTAAACTCTCTGGATGATCCTTGACCTATGTGGATATTAAATGTATAGTTGAGACCAGGAGCCGTATGGTAGGCCAAGAGCCTTCTAATCCTGTCGTGCGATGGAGTTCATGTTTTCAGATTAGACTACACATTTAGTTAGGATTCAAATAATAATTATTAGGCGACCTGGTATACCTGATAATCACCTTCATCTCAGATCATCCTTCAAACTAATTTTGAATTTTGTTCTTTGGAGGAGCCCACTGGAAATATATTCTTCCAGATAATATTTTCGGGAGAAAAGAGACATAGTTTTTTTTCTCAATCTCATTGTATACAGCGGAATTATTCCATCGTACATTAACACTAACGGACCTGCTCCACAATGAATTATCCAGCACCAACATTACACATTAATGCGCGATACTTCGTTCCAAATAAAGATGATCATATTATGCTGCCGGGATCATGGTAGACTCGCAAGTCAATATATGCAATTGACTATTCTGAGAAAATTATTCTACAATCCTTATGTGAATCCGAAAGAATGATATTTTGGCTCCAAGGTCGATTAAATGTATTTGCTTAGAATACGAAAACAATGTTTTATTTCTTCCTTTTTATCAACTAGAAAGTGTTCTAAATCTATTACAAGCAGGAATATCGATCACTTTATTTTTCTCCGTACTAATATTGACTGTTGTATTCTATTCAGTATTAGAAAGTTCATTACATGTTGGAGAGGAGACATAATCGATCAATTTAAAACAGCGATGTAAAGCACGAGCTCCATGGGACGGTGCGCTCCGATATGCACCAGGAGCGCTCCGCTGGACTGGTAACGCTACCTGGTAGCTTGGTTCAGTTTCAAAAGCAATAATGAGCATGTAGACCTTGCGAGAATCAAGCCTTCGTATTTTTTTTGACACAGAATATCTCTCCCAATTTTGAAACGGTTAAGTTAGCTAATTAGGTGAAGAAACAAGACGAAAACATAAAAATCGCCTTTAAATCTAATAACAAACTAAAAACACCGTATAAAACAACATTGAAGAAACAAATAAATACGACAAACTTCTCTTCTTCTTCTACTACAAGGTTTAAGCTATGCAGCCTGTTCCGGCGAAGTTAAAAGTGTAGTCCATCTTCTACGTGGTCGGCCAACATCTCTTGTTCCTCTGGGATTATACAGGAAGTTTCTTTTGGTATTCTTTCGTTGTTCATTCTCATTAAGTGTTCTGTCCATTTATTATTATTTTCGCTGATTTTATCTTCAATTTTATATATATTTAATTCTTCTCGTATAGTTTCATTCCTCATTCTATCTGCTCTTGTGCATCATTTCACATTACGTAAAAACAGCATTTCCGCAGTCTGTATCCTGCTTTTATCCCTTGATTTCATTATCCAATTTTCACTTCCATACAACAACAAAGGAACAACCATTGTTTTAAGTTTCGTATCTTTCCTTGTTTTCCGACCTCAGGTTCTTTTTATGGTTCCACAAATAGCCTGAAACTTATTTACTTTATTTTCTATATCTTTATATTCTCTATAAGTTATATCACATTCATTTGTTGTAGTCGCAGTACGGGCATCATCACCCAATACTGCATTCGGAAGAAGAAGAAGAAGTTATATCACATCCTAAATATTGGAAATGTGATACTTGTTCTATTATTTTGTTATCCAGTACAATATTTTGATCTAATTCCATATTTCCCAATAAATGCCATTACTTTTGACCTATTTATTGATATTTTACAATTATATCTATTGGCTATTAATTTAAATTTTGCGAACATTTGGAGCTCATTTTCAGATTCTGCTAAAAGTACAACACCGTCAGCGAATAATAAAGCATTTATTTTATGTTCATTATCAATTAATATTCCTTCATTAGTTTAAACCTTCTTCCATTCTTTTAGGATATCGTCCATATAAATATTCAATAATATAGGTGAGAGTGAATACCCTTGTCGTACTCCTTGGTTTATTTGAAAAAAATATCTTATTTTTAGTCAACTGAGGGTCAATACAAATATTTGTTCCAAAGTACAAGCTCTTAACACTTTCTATAATCTGAATAGGTAGGCCTTTTTCTTTTAATATATTCCACAATATTTCCCTGTTTACTCGATCAAATGCTTTATCTAAGTCTATGAATAACAAATGTGTTTCTAGGTTTTTTTCCTTGTCTTTTGTTTATTATCTGATTCAGGGCAAATACTCCATCGGTACAAGATCTTCCTTTTCGGAACCCGTTTTGTTCTTCTGCTAGTGTTACTTCAGTAATTCGTTGTATTCGTTTTGCTGTTATTCTAGCATAGATTTTATATCCACTATTTAGGAGGGTAATGCCTCTGTAATTAGATGGTTGGTTTCTTTCTCCTTTCTTGTAAATTGGTTTTACTATACATTGCTCCCATGTTGCTGGTATATTATGATTCTCCCAACACATATTAAGAAAATTCAAAAATCTCAATTTAAAAAATATATCTGAATATTTAATTAGTTCTAAATTGATGTCATCTTGTCCGCTACTTTTTTATTATTTGTTAACTTGAGCGATTCTTCCAGTTCTTCCATTTGCATTTTATCTACTTTCAAAGTCTCACATTTTGGCTCTTCTTCGTTTTCATTTTCGTTGTACCACAGGTCTCTGAAATATTCTATCCAATGTTCTTCTGATATTGATGTAGGTATATATCCAGCTTATTTTTATGATTTATTTAAATATTTAATTGTTCTATAAGCAGCCCATTGTCGTCCATGTAGATCATGTTCTAGATTAGATACATATCAATCCCAACTGTCTTGGTGGAATTTCCTAACGATTTTCTTTGCTTCATGCTTTTATTATAATATAATTCTTTTGTTCCTTTAGTTTTCTTTTGTAAATATTGTAAATATGCTTTCTTCTTTTCCTCTATAACTGGTTTAATTTCGTCATTCCATATTCTTAATCCTCTATTCTTACAATTTTTTCATTCTTAATCCTACAACTTCATATGCTGCTTTCTTTAGAGTCCAATCGATGTTCCTCCATTCTTCTTCTATATTATTATTCATTTCTCGCTGTAATATATATTGAGATAATCTATTTGCATACAAATTTCTTATACTTTCTTCTTGTAATAAATTCATTTTATATGTTTCTTCATTGTAAATATTTCTTGTTGTTGGTTTCCTCCATCTTTCTAATAATTTTATATTACATGTCAAGAGAAAATGATATATTCGTACATCGAAACCTCTATATACTCTTACATCTGTGACCCAGGGTATCAATTTTCTGTTCACCAAGAAATAATCAATAATTGATCTTAATCCTCTAGCCGACCAGGTGTACTTATGTATTTCTTTCTTTCTTAAATAAGTATTAGTAATTCTGTATCCATAAACTAAAGTACAAAATCGCGATAAGTTTTACATCGGTAGAACAACAAGAAATCTTTAACACAAGATATACTGGACGTCTACCGCTGCGGTCTCGAGGTAGCGTCCTGCATTGTCACGCAGCGGCCCGGGTTCGATCTCCGGTCGGGACAGTTTATCTGGTTGAGGTTTTTGTCGGGGTTTTTCCTCACCTGTAAGACGAATTTCAGGAAAGCCTTAAGGCCCAGACGGTCCACGAAATCATATGGCCTTCATCATCATCCTTCACCGGTGTGGAAAGCAACGGGAAGCTACCACAACTACAATTCCCTAGTAAAGCTGCAAGTATATAGCAAGAAAATGCTATGATTGCAGTGAAGGACCTACCCTCGGGCAGAATTACAATGGATGGATGGATGTACTGGACATTAAAAAAATATTAATAACGAAGAAAAATCAATTTTTGCCAAACATATACTATAAACGGGTCATCAATTTGATAAAATCGATGATACTATGTCACAATTACACAGAAAGAATAACAACAACAAGATTAGCATCCTAGAAGACATAGACATTTTAAAAGCAGCTGATAATAACGACTTGCTCAACAAGAACACGCCCGCTGACCTGAACGTCACTATGATAGTTGTCCAGCTGCTCGCTTTGTTACCCCGCAACAGTTATATATATATATATATATATATATATATATATATATATATATATAATTAAATACAAAAATTCCGCCACTATAATATTTCCGCATGTTAATCATTGTCAATCATTGTCGGGCCACCAGCTTTTATATAAACGGACACAACCATCATAGTGTGGCGATAATACCAGTTGAAATGTTGAAGATGAAACATTGTTTTGAAAGGCCATCATATTTTTAACTACTTGACGAAGTTTTCAAACAGAACTTTATTTTAGATGAGGACGACAGGTTTATTAGGTACTAATTTTATATTTTTAATATTAATTTACTTAATGGGGTAATTGACGAATAGATATTATTGAATTTATACCATCTTCTAAAATTGGTAGATCCCACAATCCGTTTTGAGGCTCATAGTAGCCAACATGAATAGGTTGACTAAAAAAATGCCATATATGAGCCAACAGTTGATTATTACAGAGAAAAATACCAATTAGATAGTATAACTGTCACAGGAATGATGATTGGGACAAGAGGTACTACACAAGGATTCTCAGATAAATTTTGGTACATCTTAGATTTGGGCAGAGTGTATTTTTCAAATATTGCCATCGCTGCCATTAGAGGATCAATTTCAATTTTAAGAATCTATGTTTACAGAATTTCTAATTTATAGAATATACTTGAATTATAATTTGAATTTTTTTAATGTATTTCATCAATTTCGAAAATTAATTATCTGCATCACTTCGTCCTTGTGGCAATTCTCTAATGAGGAAAGGTTTATATAAAAAATATAATCAAATAAAAAATAGCTAAATGCCAAGTAAGAATACCCGGGAAGTAGCACCCGCAAAGAGGTGATTTATTTTACTACATTAGGAACAGTAAATGTACCCACTGTATATATATTTCCTGTACCAAGAAATATTAAATCATGTTTGTTAATATTGTGTAGAAACACATGAATATTTTAAACGAATTCTCGATTTTGGTTTGTTTTGTTTGTACATTGAGGCTTGTTTGTTCTTAATATTGTTTTTCAAACAAATATTAAATATGGGGTGAACCTTATATATGGCTATACGTTTGATCGCGTTACTTACTTACTTACTCACTGGCACAATCGAACCCGTAGATTCATGGCCGCGCGGACATAAGCTCTCTATACATTTCTATCCTGAGCTAATGCTTTCCAATCATTGCCTGTATAATCTACTTCCCCCAAATCATAGTTAATGTTATTTTCCCACCTCATTCTTGGTCTACCAACTAGGCGTCTTCCCTCTGGCTTTCCTACAAGAAGCTTCCATGCAAGTCTTTCATTCCCAATACGAGCAAAATGCCCTGCCTATCGCAGTCTACGAGACTTAACTGTTCTTATTATATCTGGCTTCCTATAAATACGATGTAGTTCATTGTTATGTAGTCTTCTCCATTCACCTGTCTGTTCATCTCTCTTTGGTCCAAAAATTTTCCTAAGAACTTTATTCTCAAATACTTGTAATCTCCTTTCCTCCCTTAAAGTAAGATTCCACGTTTCTCACCCATATAATATAATTGGTAAAATAATAATTTTATATATTTTCAGTTTAACGTTTTTTGAAAGGAGTAGGGACATCAAGAGTCTCTGCAATGCATAATAGCACGCATTTCCAGAATTGAGCCTATGTTTAATTTCTGTGTGCATCTCATTCCTATTTGTGATTATTGTTCCTAGGTATTTGAATTCAGCCACTTCCTCAAAATTTCCCTCATTTATCATTAGCTGTCCATTTCCATTATATAATGAATTTCTATGTGACCATATATTTAATAGCGCCATGCGATGAAAATATTACCATTACAGGAAATATGAAATTACCGTTGGAAAGGCAATTATTCAAATTACAACAATGGAATAAAACAAAACAGTGTAGAACTTACGTCATTAGTCAAAATGGCGTTGAATATGCAACAGCAAATTACAATTGCTGCATGGGCAATAACGTATGCTAATGATCGTGAGGCCGCATGACGGATAAGTCGTGAGTTTAACGTAGCATTGTAGCCGTCGACTGTGGGGAAGTGGAGAAGACGACTGCTGGAAACAGGAAGGATGCAGAAAATCAAACCTCCTGGAAGACCTCGCATTAGCACGGATGCAGAAACAACGAAGAGAATAGTGGAGGCGTTCGACGATAGCCCACAAATATCAACCCGCCAGGCTGCACGAGAACTTCATATAAGTGAATCGAGTGTGTGTCGTGTTTTGAAGCGTGAGAAGTACTACTCCTTCAAACCCATTCGTGTCCACGAACTTAATGAAGACGACCCTGACAGGCGGATGGAATTTTGTGAATTTGTTTTAAGGGAATCAACAAACGACGAACGTTGGTACAGAAAATTGCACTTTTCTGATGAAGCTGTTTTCCTTGTGAACGGATGTGATAATCGACACAATTGTCACTATAATGGTAAAGAGAATCCTAATGTTATTGAAGAGAAACGTTTAAGATGTGGTAAAGTCACGGTTTTGGCGGATATCAGAGGGGAAGGACTGTTAGGAATACGAATTTTGGATGAGACTGTTAATGGTGATCGGTATAGTGATACTTACTTACTCACTGGCACTATCGAACCCGTAGGGTCATGGCCGCGCGGACATAAGCTCTCCATACATCCCTATCCTGAACCACTGCTTTCCAATCATTCCCTGTATAATCTACTTCCCTCAAATCATAGTTAATGTTGTTCTCCCACCTCATTCTTGGTCTACTAACTGGGCGTTTTTCTTCTGGCTTTCCTACAAGAAGTTTCCATGCACGTCTTTCATTCCCATACGCGCAACATGTCCTGCCCATCTCAGTCTACGAGACTTAACTGTTCTTATTATATCTGGCTTCCTATAAAGACCATGTAGTTCATTGTTATGTAGTCTTCTCCATTCACCTGTCTCTTCATCTCTCTTTGGTCCAAAAATTTTCCTAAGAACTTTATTCTCAAATACTCGTAATCTCCTTTCCTCCCTTAAAGTAAGAGTCCATGTTTCGCACCCATATAATATAACTGGTAGAATAATACTTTTATATATTTTCAGCTTAACGTTTTTTGAAAGGAGTTGGGACATCAAAAGTCTTTGCAATGCATAATAGCATGCATTTCCAGAATTGAGCCTATGTTTAATTTCTTTGTGCATCTCATTCCTATTTGTGATTATTGTTCCTAGGTATTTGAATTCAGCCACTTCTTCAAAATTTCCCTCATTTGTTATTAGCTGTCCATTTCCATTAAACAATGAATTTCTACGTGTGACCATATATTTAGTTTTACTGATATTTACTTACAGTCCTAATTTCTTAGTGTTACTCAATAGTGTGTGTGTGTTGGCCTTTAGTATCTCCTCGCTATCGGCCAGTAGTACTACATCATCAGCATAAACTAACAGCTTATTAATACCATTCAGTTGTAAGCCTTCCTCATTCTCTAAAGTTTCAATGGCATGCTCTAGTACAAAATTAAATAGTAGAGTTGTTTCAACCCATTCTGGATTTCAAAAGTGTCTGAAAACTGTTTGCCTACACGCAACCTACTCTTTGAGCCATTTAGACACATTCATATAAGTCTAACTAACTTTTTAGGAATTCCGAACTCCAGCAGGATACTATATAACTTCTCCCTCTTAATTGAATCATATGCTTTTTTGAAGTCTACATATAGTTGATGTACAGTACCATTATATTCCCATTTATTTTCTAAAATCTGTCTTATACTAAAAATCTGATCTGTTGTAGACCTGTTTCTTTTAAATGCACATTGATGATCTCCTAGAATGTCATCAATATAGGGAGTAAGTCTGCTTACTAATATATTTGTTAGAATTTTGTACGAAGTTGAAAGTAATGAGATGCCCCTATAGTTGTTGCAATCAGTTTTATCTCCTTTCTCATAAATTGGTACGATAATTGATTCCTTCCATTCATCTGGAAGAGCATCTTTTTCCCAAATCATACTAAGCATCCAGCGTATCTTGCCCATCAATTTTTCTCCCCCTGATTTTATCAGTTCTGCTGGGATCTCATCTGAACCTGATGCTTTATACATCTTTAATTTTTCAATTGCCATTTCAACCTCCAATGCACTTGGCTCTGCAACTAGCATTTCTGCTGTCTCTAACTTTTCCTCCTCAATGTCTTGTTCTGTATGTACATTTAATAGCTGATTAAAGTAACTTTTCCATCTATTTAATATACTCTTAGAATCTGCAATCATATCCCCATTTTCATTCCGAATTATGTTTGTTCTAGCCTGAAACCCTTTCTTCTCTATACTAATTCCCTGATATAATTCTCTAATGTTCCTATTTTTTGCGTTCATTTCAAGATCATTAATCTTCTCTCTCAAATATTCCCTCTTTTTACTCTTTATTAATTTGGTGGTCCCCGTCTAACACTACCCAATTGCTCTAAATTCACCTCATTTGGCTCGTGTAACCATTTCATTTTTGCTAGCTTTCTTTCCTTTATAATGTCGGCACATTCCTCATCAAACCATTTCTTGTTTTGCCTCTTTTTTAAACAACCAATGCTTTCTGATGCTGACAATTTAATAGTATCTCTTGTAGCCTCCCATACTTTATTTATATCAGTTACTTCTTCGTTTGCCACATTGTCATCTGAAGATTCCAGTACTTCAAATCTATTAGCAATTTTGATTTGGTATTCTTGCCGCATTTCATCATTTTTCAAGTTTTTTAATTCATATTTTACAGAATCATCTGTAGCGTTTGTTCCTCTCATAAGCGATAGCCGTTGTCTGATTTTCACTCTGACCAGATGATGATCCGAATTGCAGTCTGTCCCTCTAACTGACCTAACATCAATGATGCTACTGTGCCAGCATTTATCCACTAATACATGATTTATCTGGTTCCGAGTTTCTCCATCTGGAGACGTCCAGGTGTATTTATGAATATCCTTATGCTGAAATGTTGTGCTCTTAACAATGAGATTCTTTGATGTGGAAAATGTGACTAATCTAACCCCGTTGTCGTTACTATCTTCATGAAGACTGAATTTGCCTATTTTTGGTTTGAATATATCTTCCCGCTCCACTTTTGCATTAAAATCTCCTAAGACAATTTTTATATGATATCGTGAAAGGCTATCAAATAAGCATTCTAATTCTTCATAGAACTCATCCTTGATCTTGTCATCTTTATCTTCTGTGGGGGCATGTACATTTACAATTATAAAATCATGTCGTTTACCCTTTAGAATTATGTATGATATCCTATCACTAACAAACTTAATATCTCGGATAGCGGATAGTATCCTCCTTCTGACTAAAAAACCTGTTCCAAATGCAGGTCTTTCTGCACCCCCATAGTACACGGTGATTACAAAGCTTCCCGATTCCTGACTACCTACTCCTGGCCACCTAACTTCCTGTAAAGCGACTATATCCAAGGACGATTTTTCTAGTTCCCGCGTTAATATCTCTAGTGCCCCGCCATTGTATAAAGTCCTAACATTCCATGTTCCTAGGAACATGTCCCTATGTTTGAGCCTTTGGCATGGGTTCCCTGAAGTAGTCCCCGCCCGGAGAACCGAATGGGGGACTATTTGACCTCCGGAAAATTTTACCCAGATGAACCCATGTCCGCATTTCTTGACGGTTGTATTTTTACGGTGAAAGATCGTCACTCTTTCGCCCAAGGTACTTTTTTTTGTCTGGCTTATCACCTTCGACCAGTCCGGCATGGGTAACCCTATCGGCAGCAATGCTACCGCCGGCATAGCTCTCAGGATCATTTAAGCACGCAAGCCACTCCACCACGACAAGGTCAAGATACCATGGAGCGTCGGTAAAGTGATATCCTTAGATAAATTGTCCTGCCGGTAATGCAAAGTGCTGAACATGAACAATATTTATCCAGCAGGATGGTGCGCCTCCTCACTATGCAATTGCGGTGAGGGAAATTTTGGATGATCATTTGCAAAACAGGTAGGTGGGAAAACGAAGCCCTATTGAATGGCCAGCCCGTTCTCCTGACCTCACAGCATGTGACTATTGGTTGTAGGGTTATTTGAAGGTGAAGGTTTATGTCCAGAAACCTCAAGACGTCGACATGCTCAAATTAGCGATTGAGGAAGAAATTAGAGCTATTCCTCTAAACATGGATCATAACGCAATTAATGACTTCCCAAAGGGTTGTCAATTATGCTTGGATGTAAACGGCGAACAGTTTGAAGCATTAAAGTGACTTGCTTAGTGTTGTTGTAAGTTTTTTTGTGTTCTATTGTTGTAATTTGAAGGATTCCCTTTCCAATGATAACATCATATATCCTTTAATGATAATATATTAGCCACAAAACGCGATCAAACGTGTAGCCATATTTCTGAATCACATTCTATTGCAGATTAGAATCTTTAGAGGTATTATTCAATACTGTACACCAGTTAATACTGTTAATTAATAAGTGCTTTACGCCTGTTAGTGCGTTGTTTTATATTTCGATTCCTCCTGTTATAAGCGTTCGTGACAATTTTAGTCTTTCGTTCAGGTCCCGCCGGAGAAGTAGGAAGCAGAATGTATGCTCCAGAGTTTGTACCGCGATCCGCACGGAACTTGCAGCTCTGAACTATGACATGCCTGATTTAAAAATTAGTCAAATAACTAATATTATTCGTAAAAAGTAATTGAAAAAATCAGTATTGTTCACTGTTCTATTACTTGTTTAGGAGTACATTAAAATATAAATATACTATCAACTAATTGAAAAAAATCGTATTGTAGTTTGTAGATTTGATCGGAGTTCATCCGACACGTGTAATTCCGATCACTTTATTCAAAGCTGAAGAAATGCTAAAATATACAAAAATGAAAAACTACTGCATCTGCGAACATATTTCGCACACGTTATTCTTTGCTGTGTCATATCCATTACATACTGCATGAACCTTCAGAACTTGAAGTGCACCTGTAACAAAATTTGCTGTCTCGGCATACGTCACAGCATTCATCAGGTAATTAATTATATTGTTTAAATTTTTTTAACAATTAAAAAACTATTCGAACATAGCGTTGTGTCCTGTACCTCACAGTGTAATTGCGATGAGTATAAATCGTAATTACCCCCAACGTGCCATAAGGGAAATAATATTTAATATTGGAGTCATATTCAGAAAATGTAATTAATTATTTCATATTAATATTCACCCTATTATCACATTTAGTAAAATTATATTTCATTGACTATTTAACTCATGTCCCAAATTGGAGACACTGAACAATGGCGTTTAAATTAATTTTGTTTTACAACCAATGACACTCATATTTCACCTCGCTACTTATCGACTTCTGTTTACCAAAATGAAGAAAGATCCTCCGTCTTAATATTCTGAACCAGTCAGAGCATTATTTTGCAATGACTAACTATCTAACAAATACGTTGAAAATAGCAAATAATGAGCAGATTACTTCCAACTACACATTTGATAATTGTGTGTTCAATAATATTGTGTTTTTAAATAATGATTTTACTGAGTTTTTTCCTAAAAAAGTAATTAATATTCAGTTTTATATGTTACATGTTTTCTCCAATAGAGTGCATTCTTAAAATTTTGCCATCCTATATGACAATAATATGATCAAGTTGCAGTAGATGAACAATTCGAACGTAACCAAACATTTCTCATTTGTTTTAAAACGTCGCCGTTTACACGAAATATAAAATATTTTAAAATAGCTATATTTAAATAACGATTTGTGATATATAGCTTAATTTTATTCGTTAAACAGTCCTAAAAATACCACTCTTGATTTCCAAATACTCTATATTAATTGGAAATCACTCGTTTTTTATTACTTATGATGATAAATACCTAACGTATATGACATAAATTAGCTTAGCATCATTACAAGATAAGTATGCAATACACAAAATAACCAGTACACTGCAAATATGCTGCTCAACATTGACATTGTAGGTACACCCTTAGACAAAAAAAAAAAGAGTCGTCTCTTGAACGCATATTTCTTCTAAGTCCTAATCGACACAGCGCTGGGTTCACACTAGTAAACTAGTCATAATTGTGCAAGCCCTGATCCACTGCGTTATGTGGCATTAACTGAGTGAAGATACTCCTACGTGCCCTGTTAGGTCAGCGGTAAAGCATGCAGTCACTGCTTCTGTTAATGAAGGTCGCAGGTTCGCGTCCTCAATTATGTAGTTTTTTTTCGTGATATTTGTATTAAAATGTTTCATGAATTAAATACATTTTATTTTGACAATTGAATTAAATCAATGTTAATGTCGTTATTGTAACAATTATTTTACCGCATTCAGAGTTTGTTCTAGGTGATGTCAATATATTGATTTTAATAGACTGATGCGCACACGTTCTGCGCAAAAGCAACAGCCTCTAACAAATTTGTTTATAATGAACTCTAATTATCCTGCATGTGTGCACGAAAGATGGCTTATGAGCACAAATTCAGGACGTCTGGGATGCTCTAGCCGAAAGTCCACGTGACTGTAGAAATTTGATTTCATCAATGCCCTGCAGATTGAGGGCGGTAATAGATGCTGAAGGTTCATATAGCCTATATTAATTTTGTTAAAGTTTTCATTTTAGAAGATATTATTTTCTTTCTCCATTTAATTATTTGTAGGTTTTCATTTATGTGTTTTGTGTGTGCATTAAAGCCATAAAACTCAAATATAAAATTAAATATGAAATGCTATCCTAATATTCAGTTTAAAAAAAGTAGAACGGGAATCGAAACCGTAAGGTTTCGAACGCAGATGTTGTTTGTTAAACCTCTCGACCACGGAAACACACAACAGCAAGCTCTCACTTTTATGTTACTTGAGTGTGCACTGCGTTAATTAGCAAACAACACAGTACAATTACTGAAAACGTGTTAATGTTAATAAGGCTTCTGCGAGTGCTCACTAAGTTCCCCGATAGGTTGATAGAATCAAGAGATGACTCATTAATTTTGTCTCAGGGTGTACATACTGCTTGAAACACTTCGATGGGTGATGTTAGCAATAAGTTGGACGCAGCACTAATAGTGATATCTGAATAAAATCGT
The DNA here is from genome assembly GCA_030220185.1 of Diploptera punctata. Taxonomy (NCBI): domain Eukaryota; kingdom Metazoa; phylum Arthropoda; class Insecta; order Blattodea; family Blaberidae; genus Diploptera; species Diploptera punctata. Next base: position 115,069 of record JASPKZ010006464.1, read on the forward strand.
GATTGGAAATTACCTCCTTAACAGAATTTTCCAACTTTACTCTACTTCGGTTATGGATACCCATAATTTTGTATTATTTTAAAGTCTCTTTATAAAAGAGACCACTTGCTCGCAATTGAAATAAGGCTAGTAAAGGCCGAATAGTCTTGTCAGAGCCTCTGTATACCTGTCTTGAAGCTGTTCTATGTTCTGTAAATTTACGACACGGAACCCACACTTGTGTATTAACGAAATTCTGATATCTTACATTACCTGGTTTATACATAAAGATGTGCATTTCGGACGCGAACAATATAGCCTATTCTCATCTTTCAAATGTTTCAAAATTTTAATTATTGTAGTGTATTCATAAGAAAGGTAATTAAATAAAAAACAATATATTTCCGAATTTTTCTCAATGCCACATGTCGTTCTCTTCTTTTTTTACTTTAAAAATATGATAAAGAACTTTAAATTATTCTTTTCACAGTGGTGAAAATATAATTACTCTTACGAAAAAATGAAGTATTGTTAGAATTATTTCTGGACCATGTACCTATTCAACCCTCAAATTGACAGTGCTGCCAGTACATTGGTATTATATATTTAATAGTTTTAATATAAGATTAGAAACACGAACGGCTAGTATTATTTAATTTGTGTTGAATTACATATTATACATTAATAACTTACAGTTATACATGCTTTTGTTTTAATTGTGATCAGACACATTTAAATAACTGGTACAAGGAATTAGTGTCCCTCCAATTAAAATGTAAATCTACACTGTAAAATCTGGCAATATGGCATATCTTTTCTCGCCCTTGCTCGCTTTACTCACTAATATCATTAAATCATTTATACGAAGATTTTTCTTACTACATGCTGTGTAGTTTGTCTGGCTGCTGATGTTTTGACAACGGTGATATGGACTATAATTAAGTGGAATAATTTCTACTCGATTTTTGTGTATATTGCACTAAATTAGTATTTAATTGAATTAGCTATGCTCTTATCGGTAATGCTTCTTTAATTACATTTAATGTAGTTTATAAAACTCGATAATTATATAAGCAAAATATGCACATCATTCCCGAGGGTCTATTTACTTAACAATCAAATACGTACTTCATAATTTGTTTTTCATATATGTATGTAATATAAACTGTATTAATTTAGGTTAACATAATAGCTTGTATAGCTTTATCGCATTAAATTATTTGGCCATTATAAAAAATGTATAATAAAATATTTGTAAATGATGATATTTATTCTGTCATTAGTAGTTTTATTTTTGCACCGATGTGTAGGGGTAATATCATTGCGTCGTGACCAAGGGCCCGGGATCGATTGCCGGTCCGGACTAGTTTCCTCACCTGTGCGACAAATATCGGGAAACTCAATGGTATAATGATATCCGAACATCATCTGACCATCATAATCATTATCCATATTATATTTGGCTTGTTTAGTATGTATGACTGAGCAAATGGTTTGTCTTGTCGGAAATTTTCGTTTTATTGAGAGGTAGCCTTGGGATTGAGTTGATTAATCATCCAGAGAGGCCCTCCTTGTCCATATGTGTTGAAAATATGTATTTGTTCAACAGTTACAAATCCTATCCAAACAGTTGGTGAAAATCTAAGGCCCGGAGAGCGTGTGCATGCAAATAGACCCATAAGTGGAGAGGTTGAACTTGGGTAAAGCGAGATGTTATATTATGTAATACATTTATGACTTAAATAATTAGCTTGGTTATAAATAGGTTTAAGCATCGGGATGATTTAAGTTTACAGCATGGTTAGTTTCGGTTGTACCATATGTGTCGTCAGTTCATTTAAGGCATCTCCACCGCTGTCGCTACAAATAAATCACATAAGCAATACCAACTGTCTGCTTAGATGTGCAGCACATAGCAGCTTGTTTGTTAGTATATTTGATATTTCGTACAATTTTTTCTGATAGTTGACAGACCGTTATTTTGAAGCACTACTTTACTGCTTTCAAAGTCTGTTGTCATAGTGTGCATCAAAGACAATAAGCCTACAATTCGTGCATAAGTAACTTCAGTGTTAACACATGCATGTACTTATTACAACTTATAAGACTAACCATCTTAAATTTATCTGTTTCTGTTTCCTGTTTTGCAGACAGCATTTTTTGCCGTCCAGTGTGCTATTTCCGGGAATGGCCTAACTCACTCGGCAGCAAAATATCTAGTGGCTATCTCTAGGTGGCTTTCTTAAGTGTAACCCTTACCTAAACGGTGTTATTAAGATTTTTAAGATTTTTTTAAGATTTAAGATTTATTAAGAAGTTTGTGAGATATGGTTACGAAGAAGTTTGGCGTGCGCTATCATGTTACTTAGCGTCATGTTCTTAAGTTTTCCACTTTTTTAGCCCTTTATGGAGGTTGTTCTTCCGAAAATATATTTTTATGCACTGTACGCCATTGTGGCAATTTTCCTATCTTGCGTACTATTGGGTTGTCATGTACCAAAATGTTTTTATGCATTTTGGTAACTTGTGCTTTAACAATAGCATCAAGATAGAGTAATTTCGCTGCGTTATGTATCTATGTTATTCTTTTATACATAGGTGCCGAGAATATAATTTTGAGACAACGGTTCTGAATAATTTGAATTTTCTTGTTGTGCTTTTTTGGCAAGAATACTCAGTGCTTCTCAGCCGTGCAGTAACAAGCTACGTATTACTGCAACATATAATGTAATCTTAATCCGTCTAGAAATTGTTTTCAGTTTCTTGTTGAGTATAGACATGTTTTTGTGAAGCTCCGAGTTTTTTGTTTCTTTGAAATGGTTAAACCTAGGCAGCAGGTAGCAACTAGTGAAGAAGGCCGCGACAGCGAAATAATAGTAGCTGTAAAGAAAATGTTTGAAGAGCTAAAGTCCTCTTTGCAACGGGAAGTCAGTGACCTTAAGAAATCTGTCGAATTCATGTCAGACAAATTCGATAGTCTAAAATCAGAGTTGGAACATGCGAGGACAGAACTCAAGGAGACAAAGGAAGAATTAAAACTTCTGAGAGTAGAAAACTAGGATCTAAAAAGAGAATTGGATGATCTATAGCAGTACACGCGCAGGGACAACAATATGTTGTATGGAGTTCCTGAATTAGAGGAGTCAGTGTACAAAAGATATACATTCTATATAAAACACAATAGACGCAGTAGAATTAACCAAAGACATCAGTATTGCTCATCACCTTCCATCAAAAACTGGGAAAACGCGTCCTATTTTTAGTAAGGTTTCCAAAAGGAAATCCAGAGACGAATGGCTAGCAAAGTTTCGTCATGAGGCAAAAAAAAGACAACGATGTTCCAGGTATAGCGGCGTCAAAAATAAAAACGGCATGGAATGCGGGACGTATCATGGACGGAGATCAACTGACAATAGCGACAAGACAACTACTCAACATGACAAGGGATGCGGCCAAGCAGAAGGTTATTCAATATGTGTGGACACGTGATGGAAATATTTTTGTAAGACAAAACGAACTCAGCCCGGTGAGTAGAATTAACTGTCCACAGGACATAAATAATTTGTAAAAATTTGGTGAAAAGTTTTGGTAGTCACGAAATTCTATTGACTTAGCAATGGCTTCTAATATAATATTAGATGAAATAGAACTCCACCCTTTCAATAGGAATCCACAAACCATATTTGATGACATCACTGATTGCAATAGGTATATTAATACAATGTTATCAGACCTCAAACTACTTCACATGAACATTCGTAGCATAAATAATTTTTTTTTCAGAATTCTGTGTCTTACTCGAAAACTTATCATATTCTTTTGATATCATAGTGCTCACTGAATCATGGCTTGGTCACGATTCCGGTTTTGATATCAATGGCTATAAAAATTGTTAAGACTAATAAATATAATAAATGTGACGGCATAATTGTTTATTTATAAAAAAACATTCGAGTCTCTTTGAATGATATTGATATATCTCACTGCAATTCTATACATCTAAATTTTATTTTAAATAATATTCCAATTGCTCTAACTGCAATATATAGATCACCAAATCTTTATAAAAAAAGCTTCGTCGAACAGTATGAAAGGTTCTTGTTTTCCTACAAAGAAGTCAATAACCACATTACTATAGGCGACATTAACATTCAAATCTTAGAAAATAACTTCGATAATTGTGGGAACATATACATGGACGTAATGCATGAATATGGATATTTAAAATACCTCAATTCTACCACTAGGCCATCATCCAAAAATGATTCATGTCTTGATCATATATTTTTAAAAACAATTAGTAATCTAAATTTTAAACCTGGAGTATATAGTAGTGCTATGACAGACCGTTATATGGTTTTTGCTTTATTTACGAGCCCACATAAAACTTCAAACAAATAACCTATTGAACCCTCTCAGAATTGCAAACAAATTATTAATTATAAATATTTAATAACCCAACTTAAAAATATGAATTGGGACCCGATTTTGAACTGCACAGATGCGGAATTATGTTTCAATATGTTTTATAAAACCATAAGTAATCACATCTCCAAATCTTCTACTACTGTCTCATCTATTTCCAGCATATACAAAAAAAAAATAAATAAACCTTGGATTACAACTGGCATTGTTAAATCAATAAGAACTAGAGATAAAATTGCAAGGTAAGTAAAACGTGAACCCTTGAATAGAGAATTATTTAGCAAATATAAATTGTATAGAAATATGTTAACACGCGTGATAATATCTTTGAAAATTAAATATTATTCAGAAAAAATTTAACAATAACAAAAATGACCCTAAAAAATTTTGGCAGACCGTCAATAAAGCCACTGATACATTTTCAAGTAAAAAATCTTCAATCAATGAAATCATAAATCAGAATGGTCAACAAATGCAGAATAAAAATGATATTGCTAATGAATTTAATGAGCATTTTACTGAAATAGGACGCAACATTGCTGCTAACATAAATAAGAAAATATTTAATTCTTCTCACTACAATTTTGAAAATAAGGAAATCACGTCCTCAATGTTTCGATTCCCTATGAGCGAAAACAAAATTATCAACATTATAAAAGAATTAAAAAATAATGTATCTCCAGGAATAGACGGAGTAACATATAATACCCTTAAAACTTATTGTCGAAACTAAAGCAAAACCACTTACCTACATATTTAATTTGTGCATTTCTTAAGGAATATTTCCATCAGCTCTTAAACGCGCCGTGATTGTTCCAATACACAAGGCCGGAGACAAAAATAATCTTAACAGCTATAGGACCATATCACTTTTACCAAGTTTTTAAAAAATCTTTGAAAAATGTATAAAGGCACGATTGATGAATTTTTTGCAAAAAAACTGTTTGTTAAGCAGAAATCAATTTGGTTTCAGACATAATATAAGTACAGATGATGCAATTATGACTCACCTCAAATATAATTCATAACTTAGACTCAGGAAATAAATGCCTAGGAATTTTCTTAGATCTCCAAAAAGCCTTTGATACAGTAAATCACAGCATACTGCTGGATAAATTAGATAAAATTGGCATTAAAAGGAACCGCTTTGAAACTATTTAAATCGTATTTAAGTAATAGAACCCAAACAACAAAAATCGACAATAACTACAGTAGTATACGTAATATTAATATAGGTGTCCCTCAGGGGACTGTTTTAGGACCAAGTTTATTCCTAATTTATATTAATGATTTACTCAAAATTAACTTAGAACATTTTCTGGTTCTATATATGCATATGCAGACGACACGGTTGTCTTATTTTCCGGCTCTACATGGACCGAAACCATACATAATGCTAATAAAGGAATCAATGTAATTAAAGAATGGCTAGACTCAAATTTACTTTTTTTTTTAATATCTCAAAAACTACATTAATTAATTTTTCTTTAACATCACGCGGTATATATGAATTTCATTCAAACCCCAGTCTCGATATTACAATATACAATTGTAATAACGCACATTGTACATGTCCATCCTTGAGAATATCAACACAAGTGAAATATCTAGGTATTATAATAGACCAATATTTAAGATACGATAAACACGTTTCCTTGCTGTGTAACAAACTACGTAGAACTATTCACAAATTGATCATCCTTCGATTACATTTACCAACGTATGTATTGCGAACTGTTTACTTAGCTCTGGTTCAATCAATAATCTAATACGAAATATTAGGTTGGGGTGGAATCGCAAATTCTATCCTTTCCCCCTTAACATTACTACAAAAACGAATCATAAAAATCTGCTTGCAGAAACCTTTAGATTACCCTACAAATTTAATTAATTTAGAATTCAACGTGTCAAATATTAAACAAATATTAAAACATACATTGCTTACTTATTTTCATAAAAAATAAAAACGAATTTAAAGAGCACAATCGAAGTTTTTACAGTACCAGACAACATATTACTTCTTTGCTACATGTTCCAAAATTGTATACAACTTCTGGATCTAAACGTAGTAGATATCTAGGACCCAAATTATATAATGAATTAATTAGATCCAATCCAGGACTAAGTAAACTAAACACAGCTAGTTTTAAAAAAGCAATTAAATTAATTATTTTTAATTAATTAAGTGAATAAAATTGACCATTTGAATATTTTAAAATAATAAATAGCCTATAAAGCATCTATTTTTGCTTATATTATTATAAATAAATATATTACTAATTGCTTTCTTCTGTATCATAGGTTATAATCCATTACATTATATGGTTTATATTATTTTATGTAAATCAATCTCTATTCCATTAATTCTTTCGTTAGAATAAGTATTATTCCCAATACACTATTATTTTTTATTTGTATGTGTCATGATTTATGTAAAAATGAAACTGGCCCCAACATTAAATGTATATATTCTACTTGTATTATTCATATAACTGAACTGCAATATAACATTTATTTGTAAATACAATTTATTCTTATTCATATTCTTATTCTTATTCTTATCCCGGAAGAATGGATATAATATAGCTATCGCTGCATTCGTTTTGCGTTGTACATCATTTACATGATGTTGAGAAGTTAATTTAGGGTCGAGATGTAGGCCAGGTTACTTAACTGCTCTCCCGGTGCGCAGAATTTGTGCACCAATAATTAGTTAGATAGGTGGGGGTTGTGGACATTTGGTAAACAGGATTAATTTGGATTTGGTAATATTGAGTTTAATATTCGAGAGACAGTACCAGTCTGTGGTGCAAGGAGTTAAGTTTGGTTTGGAAGTAAAAACATGTATCATCGGCGAGTGATGCAGCTTTTACTGAAGGAGGGTTTGGGAGGTCCGAGGCATAGAGGTTGTAGAGCAACGGAGAAAGGACTGCTCTTTGTGGTACACCCGCTAATATAGACTTGCAGCTAGATCCGTGTCCATTTATTGATACAAAACATTCCACATTTAAAAGAAAGGTAGATATAATTTTGATTAGATTTGGTGCCAAATTGAAACTTATGAATTTGTATATCAATCCATTGATCCATGTTGTATCGAAGGCCTTTTCGTTGTCTAGAAATATTGCTACTGTGCTCCTCTTGGCGTTCAACCCAGTGACAATCTGATCAATAAGTCTCGTCAGTTGTAGTGGGGTACTATGTGCATTTCGGAAACAAAACTGATAATTTGGGAAGTAATTTTTTTGGCTGGACATCTGTTTTTAGTTGGGTCAAAATTAGTCGTCCTAGTAGTTTACCCAGAACTATTAAGAGACTTATTGGTCGAAGGTTGTCGAGATTTGAGGGATCCTTGCCAGCTAGGAGAGCACTATGACTTTTGCCACTTTCCATGCTGAAGGGAAGTAGTTAAGTTTAAAACAAAACTTAAATATTGTAAGGAGTAGGATGAGGGCTTTTTGGGGTAAATATTTGATGGCCAAATTGGGGATTATATCTGCGCCTGTGGCATAGCTATTTCTTAAGGAGCGGATATGGTATTTATGGTCTTTTAGATGAATATTAGGATAGATGGGCACTGTAGGAGTAGCAAAGAAAAGTGGTATCCACGTCGTTGACATTCGTTTAATGAACCGGTGTGGTTAGCTCATGAGGACGGAATCGGTATTCGAGATTAGATGCAATAAGGTGGGCTTTATCATAGGGATAATAAGCCTAACGTCCATTATTGTTAAGCACAGTTGGCGCTCTACTAATTTTGATTATTTGATAATCTCCTATGAGGGAGTTTTATTAACATTATACGTATTTAGTGAGAGTTGCCAATCAGTATTTAGTTTTTCTCTAAGTGTATTCGGAACAGCATTTGCAAACCGATTGTATTGCTGTTTATGTTCAGGTGCTCCATAGCGCATTTAGAGTTTTTTTTTAAATGTCGCTTACGCTCAAGATAATGTAGGAGTGCAGGGTCTGTGTTCGGTGTGTATCGGTTTGTGTGTGTGTTTGTTGTTGAAAACTGTAGTGCAGTGTTTATGGTGGCCTGAAAGTTTTGAATCGAAAGTTCCAACTCTTCAGCGGATTCGACCTGAAGTTTAAGGTTCAACCACTGAGAGAGGAGTTTCGAAAATTCTGTCCAGTTTATTTCAGAAGTGTAGGTTTTGAAGGGAGGTGTAAATGTGAGATTTGTTGTGACTGTGAACAGTATTGGCACGCGGTCTGATTGAAGGTCATGATGTAGTGTATCAATGTTTGTAGAGATGGCTGTGTTTTTTGATATTGCTATATAAAGTATGTCTGAGCGTAAGCCTTGAGATGTTTCTTGTAAGTGAGTGTGTTCTGTAGGGGCCGAAATTTCAATGTTGTTTTGTTGGCAATACGCCTGTACAACCAGGCCAGAGGCATTTGGTACTCGACAATTCCAGAAAAGATGTTTGGCATTGAAGTCTCCCGCTAGTAGGAAACGAGGGGAGAACGATGCTAGGATATTTAATTCGTGTCGAGTAAGTGGTTTTAAAGGAGATTTATAAATTGATGCTATGAAGAGTTCTTCATTGTGTGATATATGTATTAGGATTGCAGTGGTTTCAATGAATTGAAGCTCCTGTATTTGAATGGAACGGTGTCCAATGGATTTTTTAATGCACAGGGCAGTGCCGCCCATGGGACCATTGAGTCTGTCTGTACGGTATATTATATAGTCAGTGAAACGCAAGCGATAGTTTGGCTTTTGATGCGTTTAATTGAGCAGTAATATGTCTATGTTGTGTTAATGCAATACAATTTACAGTTCTTGGACCTGTTTGCCAAAGCCATTGGCATTAAAAGCCATGACATTGAGAACTGTACTTCGGGTAAATGTGTTACACATTTTCGAAGAACATATTCATCATCTGCGACATGAACATGAATTTCTCCAGAGGGCTGTTTAGTTTAGCAATTAGTGACTGGATATCACGAACCAGATCGTTTTACTGAAGCTGGTGCAATATTATTGAAGTTGGTCGTGCGCTGGGCGGCAGCAATGCGATCTAGTGCTGATTGAGCATTTTCTGATTTTGCTGTTGTAGTCTTGCTGTATGATATGTTGTGATTAACTAATTTTGTAGTCAAAGTGCGCGGAGCAGGCTTTGTTGTCGGTAATTGAGGTCCCCGCGACTTTAGAAAAGCTTCATTGGCTTCAATATATTTTGGGCATTTTTTATGTGAGGCTGGGTGCCCTTTTTCTCCACAGTTTGGCACATTGTAATTTGGAAGTGTCAGTTTGAGCTTCCACTCGAACTGGACACTTCAAATGACTATGCGGTTGCGCGCATATTACGCAACGTGGAGTAAGACTGCATCCACCAAAGGTATGATTGAAGCGTTGACAGCGAAAGCATTGCTATACCCATCGCGAGGACGGTATGCTTCATTGGAGACTACAGCATATAGGAGTTTTTTGAGATCATACATATCTTTGGCTCTTTCAGTGTTTTATAGTTCAATTAGGTATAGAGGAAGATTTACAATTTTGTCAGCTTCTTTTTTGGTGACTTGTTTTATTTGGCGGACTGGATATTCAAGATCTAGTAGTTCAGATTTGATGTCGTCGATATCGACGCTATTAGGCAGTCGTTTGAGCATTACTTTTAATGGTACATCTTTTTTCTTTCGAAATGTGTAATATTCCTTTTTTACTGAATCAAATAATGCTCTTATAATTTGAAAAACCTCCAGATTGGTAGGGTAATACCTCAGTCCATAGAGGGTGTTTACGACTTTTAGGTATTTCTTGATGATGGCTCTCAGCTTTTTATTTATTTTGAAGAGATCACCGTGAACTAGCACCGTTATTGGCGGAGGACGAGGGTCTTTTCTTTGAACAGGTTGTTGTTGAATTTCACTGGTGCTTGATTCTATTATGGATGGTGTAGTCTCCATGATTTCTGGTTCGGGATTTGTTGTAGATGCACCTGCTTCTGGTTGCTCATTATCGTTGTTTTCTGCCAGGATAGAGAATCTATTTTGAGTTTCAACAACAGGAGTGAAGCTTTGTTTTTTTGTTTTTTGGGTGTTTTCCAGATTCGTTGTTTTTTTTTGCTACCTGTTTCTTTTGTATTTTCAGTTGGATTTTTTTTCTTGGGTGGTTTCGGATTACTTTTTGGATCATCTGGTTAGGGCTTATTTTTCTGTTGTAGACTAGTATTTGGGCTTGGGTAGTCTTCATTGCCTGTTATGAAACAAGCTGTTTGAATTTCAATGACTGTATCTTTGGCAGCTTGATGGAGCACTTGCAAGTATTGTGAAGTATTTTAAATTTCTGTTTTTCTAATTGCATCTAGCTTTTTTAATGTATCTATAGTTAGATCGTATGCAATTTGACTGTTACCAAAGGTTTTGAAGGTTGTGAAATAATTTACATTGATCAGGAGGGCTCCTCTTATTTCGTTTGGTAATTCCACATCTTTGACTGACATTTCAGCCTCTTTTTTAAGAACATATTCATCAAATCTGATTATTGATTCTTCCCAATATGAAGAAGCAGGTGCATTTGTGTGGTCCGTATCCACATCGGTCACTCAGTTACCGGCCATGGTGCTTGGCAAGCCAAGACTTAGTTCTTTACCGATATTAACTAGCAGTATTCATAGATATTTGTACCTACCATTATTTACTAAATAACTGACACAATTAACACTGAACACAAACAATTTTAACACACTAAGAAAGCCCCTATATTAGCCTTACATAATAACACATTACCATTGAAAAACTTATATTTTAGCTAGGAAATTTGAATAAAAACGAAGCACACTTGGATAGAAAAGATACTGTTTTTGAGCAAATTCACTGTTGTGAAGAAGCGTTCTCTAGAGGTCCGCTTTTCCTTGCAGTTGTATTTGTCAAAGAATATACAGTTCACAATCCCAATCAATGATCTTAATAAATGAATGCCAATGTTGTAACCGGGTTGAGTGATTATAATACCTATAATTCTTAATTCTACAAGGTAAAATAACGCTACAATTATTTTTCAGTCTTATTATTAGTTTTATTATCATCTTTATTATTTCTATTATTATTATTATTATTATTATTATTATTATTATTATAAGTGGTTATTCAATAGTAGATTATCTACGGTATAAATAATTAAATAGGTATGGGCAAGTACGACGAATGCAAGAAGAAAGATTGCCCAGGAAAACATTCGAATGGTATCCACCTGGAAGAAGGAGGAGAGGAAGACCTCGAAACTCGTGGATATAGGAAATAAGAACTGGAATCAGAGCAAGAGGACTGGAGGACATGGATTGGATGGAAAGAGACGAGTGGGGAAGAAAAATAAAACTTTAGGCACAGAAACATGTGTAAACATTAAAATTCTGTATATAAATAAATAATTATTATTAACCTATTATTATTTTTTTTATTGCGGATGAGCCCATGTAGGACTACGCAAAGTACTTAGAGGCGTTTCTTTGAGCCCAAATTTATTTCATTCTATTGCTATGGACTTGTTTTCTATCATCTGTCCAAGTTGTTCCAGTTCTTTTCTTCGGTTTGTCCTCTTGGTCAACTTGCCACTTATTCACCTTAATTTTAAATCCATCTCTGTTTAGGATATATTCTTTAGTAATCCCTGCCAATTTTAAGTCCTTCTGACTTCATCAATCCACTTCATAGTATTCACTGCAGCATTACTTCTGTTTTCGTAGAATTCCATTATCTGTTTTGTAAGCCTATTTGAGTTCATTCGTTTAATAATAATAATTTTAACCTTCGTTTCTAATATCACTAAGAATGTCTGTATATATATATATATATATATATATATATAATTGTTATTATTATTATTATTATTACTATTATTATTATAGTCCCCCGCTGTGGTCTCGAGGTAGTGTGCTGCCATGTCACGCAGAGGGCCCGGGTTCGATTTGCGGTCTGGACAGTTTTTCTGGGTGAGGTTTTTATCGAGATTTTTACTCACCTCTAAGACAGATGTGAAGAAAAAGTTATGGTCACATGGACATCATCATCATCATATCCTTATCATCATCATCATCATCATTCAGCGGTGTGGAAAGCAATGGGAAGCTACCACACCTAAAATTCCCTAGTAAAGCTGCAAAGCATAGCATGAAAATGCTATGATTGAAGTGAAACACATGCCCTCGGGCAGAATTACTATGGATGGATGGACTATTATGATGGTTTTCCTATGCAATGATCGGAGAAGATATATTAATAAAAACATTAATATGTTTCAACATATTTGCGGTACAATTAGAAGAACATTAGCAAAGAAAGTTCGTAAAGAAACACTCCTAAAGCTTTACAAAGTTTTAGCTATTCCTGTTCAGTTGTATGGCTCGGAATTTTGGAATCTCACCAACAGTTTAATAAAAAGACTGGAAACAGCCGAGATTAAATTCCTACGATATGTTGCAGGATGTACTCTTTTGGACAAACGGAGGAATGAATATATTCGTGAGGAATTACAAATAACTAGTATGATAACAATAATAGAAGAATATATAAATAAATGGTTTGAACATGTTAGTAGAATGAGTGAAGAGAGGATACCTTATAGGATATTAAATTACAATCCACAAGGACATATAAGTCGTGGACGACCACTTAGAAGATGGAGCCTGAACAGATCAGAAATGGTCTAAACCATGACGGTAGATGATGATAGTTATCATTATTATTACTCGTATTATTATCATTAATATTCTTCTTATTATTATCATTATTATTCTTGTAATTATTATTTTTTTCCACTCATTAAGGGAGACGCCATGTCTTCGTGTGGTAAAAAATTATTTGTGCGATCCATAGTTAAAATCCCTCTCCCGACAGATCGTGCCAATGTAAAGTCTGGCTGGCATGTGGAGTGTAGAAACTGCCTATGTGGTGAGGGGTTAAAGTAAGTTAATGAAATTGCATTATTATTTTCATCGCCACCATTTATTCAATAAAATATAGATTTTTTGTACTATTTAACTTATGACCCAAACGGGAGTCAATAACCAATCCCGTTTGAATGAATTTTGTTTTATAACGAATGACATTCGTGTTTCACATAGCTCATTATCGAATTCTCTTTACCAGCCCCTGCTTTGTGATAAAGAAAGCTCAACCTTTTTAATATTCTGAACAGGTCAGAGAATTATTTTGCAATGACTGAGTCTCCAACAAATATATTGAATGTAGCAGATAATCAACAGATTCCTTGGAACTACAGATGTGATAATTGTGAGTTCAATAATTGTGGCTTATTTTATGATTTTACTGAATTGTTTACTAAAAAAATAGATGAATAACCTATAATGTTGGTTATAATATAAAGTTTGATGTGTTTCATATTTTCTCCACTAGGGTGCATTCTTACAATATTGCGATCCTATTTGGCATTATATAATATGATCAAATTTCATCGAATAAACAAATGAAACATAGCCACATATTTCTGATTTGTTTTAAAACACCGCCGTTTACATTGAATACATAAATATTTTAAAATGCCGGTAACTATATTTATCTAATGATTTTTGAGTATTTTCGTTAAATTTCCCAACAAATGCCACTCTTGATTTTCAAATCTCCTATATAAATTCACGAGCACTTCGTGACACGTGAATTTATCGATGATTTAGAAATCACTTGTGACATTACTTATGATAAGACACTGACATAATTGCAATTAAAATGTTTGAGGGTAGGTTTGAAAAGTAAAGTAAAACAAAGTAACGAAATCAAATGTAGGTACAAATTTGAAAGCCAAATATTAATATTATTTTCTATTTCTATTTGAACGTACTAAATACTATAATTAAATTTCATAGATGACTCATACCATAAATGTAATTGCAGAATTAATTACCATCACGCATAGCCTTGAATTTCGCTGAGAATGATGTTATAAATCAGTAATATACTCGTATTATTCTCGAAATTGCGTGTTGCATTTAAATATGAGCAATTTATTACTGCTTAATCCATCCATACCTCTCCAGTAGTAATATTTCAGTCAAAAGCTGAGGTGTGTACAGGATGTGCCTTACTATTGTTCATTTAATTTTAAAACATGCATATCAAAAATAAACATTTAACGTCTCGTTAAATAATACATGTTCCTTAAGCTTATTGTTGCTTGCTGTATTTAAATATAGGGAAATGTCTTTGTTATATATTCTCTTTCGTTTTCATGTATTTTTTAAAACTGAGCTTTAAATTACTCCTCAATTTTATGTTGACAGTGGTACGTAAGTTGATTTATGTTTGTGTATTTTGTACATAATAACTTAGACTTCTCTTATATAAATGTAGGGGTCGGAACCGATGGACTAATATTTGTCATGCTCTCTTCTGGTTCCGAAGTTCACCGTTTCAACCCCGACCAAGGTCGATTGATATCTTTAGGGTGTAAAAAACTCATCAAGCTTTCCTTTGGAATGAAAATGAAGCCATGGGATACATGTGGGGTTATAACAGAAATTCAAGTCTGAAATAAGAGGCCTCCGCGCAAGGTTTTTATATATCATATTATGCACAGCACGACACTTAATGATTTGAGTTATTTAGAAGATCGTTAAATAAATCACTGTCTGCCTATCTGCCTATTTACATACCTGTTTACCTATCTACCTATTTATATATCTGCTCACTCATGATTTTAAGGAAAACTAAACGTCTTTTCCAAAGGTAAAAATGTAAACTAAAGTTTGTATTGCCCGTGAGCTGTATCGGTATACGTGTGAATAATGGGCGCGGCTGCCTCAACTGGAAATCCAGTTTTGAATCTTGGCGATTCCAGTAGGTTATTGATGGTGGGCCACTCAGGGATTTTCTTGGATTCTCCCGTTTTCCAAATTGTATCCTACCAACACCTTCCATTTTGCCTTCCCACCAATTGATGTCATTTCATTTCTCAATAATTAATTTGATATCATCCTTCGCCTTGTCTCATGTTAGGAAGAATAGTTTGATTGAAGCCTAAAGATTTTGAGTATGTGATTGCGGGGATTTATTGGATATTCACCTGCGTGAAGGATCATGAACCCGAACCTGAGCAATAAACAAAGAGCAAAAGGGTCCAACGAGAAGGTTGTAATCAATCCTCTCAGCCATATGTCCAGCCCCAAAAATGGATGTATGGGTATTGAGAGAAGAACCTGATGTACCGGACCCGGAAACGACCTACAACCTACCCATAGCACCGTAGAGTAGACTTCATTGTATTGTACCACAATACATTGGAATGGTGAAATAGAAATTTCAGGTCGCGGTGCTCAGGGCAGTCTACGGGGCCAGTCCGAATAAAGAACTAAAAGATCTGTTCGTGAGTGATGTGAACTCTTTCGACTTCAACGTTTGAAGTTTATACTAAGTTACGGTGTTAAAACTGAGGGATGTAAGTTGTGATTTATATCAGGTCGTGGCATTTATGTGTTTGTGTTGGTACCGACTACTTTGCGGTTTCATGACCCTTTCATTAAGTTGTTTGTATTTAGATGTTCTGTAGTTGTGTTTTAGCTAGGAGAATAATCTTATCGTAGATGTTTGGTGTTTGTGTATGTGTGTGTGTGTGTGTGTGTGTATTTACCGAGAAGGATGCTTAAGCGTTTCAGTCTTAGTAGGTTGTCTTTAGGTGTGTGACTTAGTTGTTCAAGGTATTGGTCATGTTTGCCAATAGTGTAACTGTGTCTTATCAACTGAGAGTTCTGGCCAATTTTGGTGAGGATTACTAAACGTTTCTGGATAAGGTTGCTATCGGTATCGAGGTTTGAGGGTTCAGAGGGTGTGGGAAGTGCGAAGAATTTGGTTGGGTTTAGTTTGGGTGCTGGAGTGTTAATGTTTGGTGTAGTTGTAGTTGTCTGTGGTGTATGTATTTTCTTCTTTAATGTTGGTTGTGGTCTAGAGTTGAGGTATTTCTGGAATTCTGGGCATTGTGGGTAGCTTGCTGCGTGTTTGTGTTTGCAGGTTTTGCATTTTGGTGCCATTTGAGTTCACTAAGTCACTTTTTGTCTACCGGAGAATCGTACACATCCCGCAATCCAAAATCAGAATTGAGCGATATGTCCGAATCCCTGGCAGCTGTAGCACTGGGTGAATTGTGTCTACGTGTTTGATATAATATATTTCTCTTCTTCTTAAGTGTCACTGCTGTTCAATACAGACATTCGCCTTTCCCCATTGACCTCCTCCAGTTGTCAGTGTCATTAGATCTTATATTCCACCTTGTGATTTTACATTTCCTAACATCATTATAATCATCATCCCACCATCTGGTTTTAACGTCTTCCTCTTTGTCTTTTTCGCTGTGGTTGATTAACAAAAACTTGACAATTAACTCTCTTTTCCTTTATGTTTCCTTATTCATATATAAATTGCATGAGGCACAAATTGTCCTTACTTCCATCAAATAAACTGCTCTTTTTAAATTCCACTGGCAGAGAGAAAAAAAATTAATAGAGAAAAGTGAATTTAAGTGCACTGTCGAAGAATGTGAAAATATTAATTTTTAAGAAGTTTGTTTTTAAGGTGTTAAAATGAATGCTACAATCAGCGTTATCTACCTACACCCCTCATGTTTGTTACTCTTTCAGCACTCGATTGAGCTTGGCTGTAAAATAAAGCTCCAACTAAAACAAATATCACAATAAAATGTTGGGTATATGCTTATTTATGACTTCAATTAGGTTAATAATTTATTATAAACTAGCTAATACCCGGCGTGCGCTGCTACGCCTAAATAAATGAAAATTAATGTGCTTTTATGTTTAGTTGAATAAGTGAAATGAAAAATATTTATAAATTTATATTTTTTAGTACCCCGTGCTGATTAGTCGGCGTTGCCCGGGAATCTACTTACCTCGATCTTCTTGACATAAATGAGTTGAAATACGAAAATTAATGTGTTTTATCTTTAGTTGAATAAGTGAAAGGAAAAATTTATACCGTAATTATTTTTAGATACCCCGTGCTGTTTATCCGGCGTTGTCCGGGATTCTACTTATACCGATCTACTTGACATAAATGAGCTAAAATATGAAAATTAACCCATTAACTGCCAAATTTTCCCTGCAATTTTGACTTTTTTATCATGTTTCTTAAGGTATTTGAAGAAGCGTAAAACCAAAAACAGTCACTGCATTTGAATACTTTCTTATTACATGGCTTAAATATAACGATCCCCAATGGGGATCATGGCGTTGGGGATCATGGCGATTGCTACCTTGTTAATTTACAATAAATTTGTTACATTTTTCTTTACTGTGCCAGACATAAAAGCAGTCAACATGAAGTCCTACATTGTACACACAACATTGTTTTCTTGCATTTTTCTTGCAAACTGCACATTTTTTTGTCTTCCCATAGTCTTCCGTCCGATTATATGGCCAGAACCTGAGGTCCTGATTTCCACTGGAACAAGAGAAAAATATGGTTTCATTACCACTGAAACGCCAAGACCCATAACTGTGACATCCTCTATGTTCTTACTTTCACCTTCATACACTGATATCTGATAACAATATCCGCACAAAGCCCATTGCTTGAAATCAAATCTCACCGGCTTCCACCGTATGTATTGTTTCAGATAGTGATGACTATAGTATCTAACCATTTGCTCGTCCTATGCTTAGATTTTCAGAGAATACATCGAATTTCAATAAATTCTTATTGAGATGATCCATGAGGGGACGAATTTTAAAAATCTTGTATTTTTCATTCACTGGGATGCTGCTTAGAAGCTCATTAATTTTGAAATGCAAATAGTGTTTTATCTCTAGATATCCATTGCGACTCATACATTTTCTCACACATTTTATGTCCTCATCTTGGCACCAGTATAGTTGTTATTGAGGAAGTGCGTGATAACCTGTGAAGAACAGTATTCCAATAATCAACTGAAAGTTGTGATTGTTGTTCTGACAGGTCTATTTCACACTTTCAATGACAATCATGTTCAACATTGCCCCATCAAAAAAATCCTCAAATAACTCTACGGCAGTTTTTCCTCTCAGACTTGATATCAAATCGCATCTACACTTTTCAATTTCTTGCATATCAGCATAAGTACGGCAGTATGTTCCACCTTTATTTGCCCATTTGGATCCGACACCAGTCTTAATTTTTTCCCTTTTGGGATCTTCACTGTCTGTAGTAGAACTATTCTATGAAGTTTCAGGAACATCAACTGGAAGTGTAGCATCTAATATATTCTCATCAACATCCTCACAGTCAGATATATCATCTACTCGATCCGGAGGAAGCTCCACGATGTCAATAGATTCAAAGAAATCTTCACTGTCAGATGCCATAAAAATTTGGATAATTAACAATATCCTCCAGTTCATGAGAACTAACGACCCTTAGTCTATAATGACGTTTCATTGAAATCTGCAAGTTAAAAAAATCTAGGTGGTATCTATCGTGGGCTCCATATGGGGATCGAGCTTCAAGCAACCGTTAGAGCAAACCTAAATCAAATCCGAAAGTTAAATGACAATCGATATTATCTACAAACATTATTAAACAAATTAACATATAGAAGTAAAAATTCCATAGATAATTACACTACTTACATTTTTTAAAACTGTGATATAATAAATTGTTGAAATTATTGTCCCCTTCTCACAAATCACTATTTACACATGATCTGCTTTAAAATTTCTAACTGTCGCATAATACACAAGTTTGAAGAAACTACAGACGACAATACAAAGAAGAAATCAACATGAAAATAGCTACAAAATTAAAAAAGAAACAACAATCCCCAAATGGGGATCAAAGCAATTAATGAGTTAACCCATTATGATTGTAATCTTTATGACTAGTTGAATAATTAAAATGAAAAATAATTATACGATATGTAAATGTATATCGCAATTATTTTAAGATTCCCTGCGCTGATTATCCGGTGTTGCCCGGGAATCTACTTATCTCGATCTTATTGGCATAAATGAACTAAAAGGCAAAATTCGTTATTCTGAGTTATCCGTAAAGGAATACCCGCCGTGTGCTGCTATGCTTGCACAGGAATCTACGTACATGTCTCAATCTTCTTGGCATCAATGAAAAACAAATATGTTATTGTGAGTTATCCGTAAGAGATAAACATATGATGTCGCGGACGTTTTTGTAGAGCTTTTTGAGATTTTCAATTCTGTGGTCACATTAATTTTGTGTATTTGTTATGGTTTAGACAGTGTAAGCAATTTACGCGCCCAAAGAGCTACATTTTCACCTTTCTCCACTATAAAGGGAAACTTTTTATGGGTGTAGGATTTGAGTATCACAACTCTCTTATAGCCCAAGTTCATCCCGGGAATCTTCTGAATATTTTGCAAAGGGCCCCATCACAATCGGATCAACGGTATGGCCGCGCATAAGTACGAACAAACAAACATTCATTTTTATATATTAGATTATTAATCATGATTCTGGACATTTATCGCTTTA
Organism: Diploptera punctata; assembly: GCA_030220185.1. NCBI lineage: Eukaryota > Metazoa > Arthropoda > Insecta > Blattodea > Blaberidae > Diploptera > Diploptera punctata. The sequence continues at coordinate 134,926 of JASPKZ010006464.1, forward strand.
TTCTTGTCGGACTTAGTAGATTGTTATGGTGGTAAACATTATGCACGATGTAATCCATTATTTGTATCCAATAGTATATTAATGATTAATTCGTATATTTACCAGTACCTTTTAGAAATTAAGAAAACTCTGGATGAGTTTTGCATTAGAGATGATTTCCATAACTACAATACGAGAAATGGATATTTATTTAGTGATGATCAGGTTAGGTTATCAAACACAAAACGTTTGGTATAAATCAAAAGGCATTACAACCGTTTTTTATAAGCTACCTTATGGAACACATAGATTAACTTTTACTAGTTTTAAAACTGCAAAATATCATTTTCTGCTTCACACTCCATTTTATAATATGAATGAATTGTTATATTTTACCGGTAATTGACGTTGTATTATGGTGTTTATGACATCGTATTTCAACATATCTACCACTTTGTTAATGGGGCATCGTCTCTGTCTCGTGTGCAGCGAATCTGTGCTCGATCCCTTATCGGAACAAGTTACCTGGGTGATTATTTTTGTTTTTTCGTTGGCTGTAAATGTCGTGAAAATTAAGGCCCAAACGGTCCTTGAGCATCATCTGGCAATCATAATGTTAATTATCGTATTCGTCATGATTATTATGAATGTGCGTGTGTGCGTGCGTGTGTGTGTGTGAATGGTGTGTTTCGTCTAATTGTTTTTATGTATCGAAGGAGGCCCTGACATTGAGGTGATCACTCATTCGGTGATGCCCTATAAGCCCTTGTATGGTCAAAAATAGTGTGCACGAATACGTGTGTGCATGTGTATGTGTTACACAGATTAAAATCCCCTCTCCCAGTAGGTATTGCATTGTAAAGACCGGGTGGCGTGCGGTATCTAAAAAGTACCAATAAGGTTAGAGGTTAAACTAATAAGTGAACTGTCAACCATTGTGACTCCAAAACCTACCTTGAAATTTATCCCAGGGAAGAGTTGTGATGTACCAAGGCCGTGTCCAAAAATTATCTTATCTTAGCCAGAATCCGGTAATTGCAACCCACTGTTCGGATCACATGGATTCCCCGCGTGAATAAAACCGGAGTGGAGTGAGGTGGGACGCTGCGCGGACGACAGGAGGTGAGGGTTACCTAATTTACCAATTAAGCAGTTGTATTATTTTCGCATAGCTTAAATCAGATATTAGGCGCTTGATTTTAGTTTCTTCTAGTTAAAAACGGCAGATTTTGTTCTTCTCTTTGGTCGCGGCGTTTGTAGATCACACCGCTTCTCTGGAAGAAATTCCAAGGTAGCTAATGGCATGCAATGGTTGACAGTTCTTTTGAGATAAAACAGAGTAAGTATTTTAATATTTGTATTGACTAAGTCTACTACATTGGATAATATACCAACCGACAATTGCCAAATAGTTACCGGTATTCTTTCCTTCTTCTTCTTTTTCTTCTTCTTCTTCTTATTATTATTATTATTATTATTATTATTATTATTATTATTATTGTTATTATTATTATTATTAGTATTACCTTCCTAATTTCTGGTTGCGAAGTACGCGAATTCAAACGCGGCCCTGGTAGTTGAATTTTTAATGGAGTTAAAAAAAATAGCTTGGGGTCTTTTGGAAGGGAAGTAAAGTGTACGTCCTGCGTCTTTGATTTAAAGGAAATAATATAACCTGAAGCCAATGCACCGCTGTGGTCTCGAGGTAGCGTGCTGCCTTGTCACGCAGAGAGCCCGGATTGGATCCCCGCTCGGGACAAGTTTCCTGGGTGAGGTTTTTTCGGGGTATTTCCTCACATGTGAGACAAATGTCAGGATATGTTAAGGCTCAAACAGTCCCCGAACATCATCTGGCCATGATTATCATCAATATCACATTCATCTCATTAGGTTATGTTTAAGGCCTCTCCTGGAGCATCATTGCCCATCGTCATCACCCGTCATATAATTGGGGCAGCGTAACCCTTCCTTCCAGGCGCCCCTAACCTCAGAAGTGTGTTAAATACGCCAATGCCAGGAGAGAATACCTGAAATGTCGAATGACAAACAGGTGACATTAAAAATATATATATAACCTCAAGCCTGAGTAAGAGGGCCTCTCTGCAAAATTGTTCTTCACCTTCTTACTTACTTACTCACTGGCACTATCGAACCCGTAGGTTCATGGCCGCACGGACATAAGCTCTCCATACATCCCTATCCTGAGCTAATGCTTTCCAATCATTCCCTGTATAATCTACTTCCCTCAAATCATAGTTAATGTTGTTCTCCCACCTCATTCTTGGTCTACCAACTGGGCGTTTTCCTTCTGGCTTTCCTACAAGAAGTTTCCATGCACGTCTTTCATTCCCCATACGCGCAACATGTCCTGCCCATCGCAGTCTACGGGACTTAACTGTTCTTATTATATCTGGCTTCCTATAAAGACCGTGTAGTTCATTGTTATGTAGTCTTCTCCATTCACCTGTCTGTTCATCTCTCTTTGGTCCAAAAATTTTCCTAAGAACTTTATTCTCAAATACTCGTAATCTCCTTTCCTCCCTTAAAGTAAGAGTCCATGTTTCGCACCCATATAATATAACTGGTAGAATAATAGTTTATATATTTTCAGCTTAACGTTTTTTGAAAGGAGTTGGGACATCAAAAGTCTCTGCAATGCATAATAGCATGCATTTCCAGAATTGAGCCTATGTTTAATTTCTTTGTGCATCTCATTCCTATTTGTGATTATTGTTCCTAGGTATTTGAATTCAGCCAATTCCTCAAAATTTCCCTCCATTTGTCATTAGCTGTCCATTTCCATTATATAATGTATTTCTACGTGTGACCATATATTTAGTTTTACTGATATTTACTTCCAGTCCTAATTTCTTAGTGTTACTCAATAGTGTGTGCGTGTTGGCCTTTAGTATCTCCTCGCTATCGGCCAGTAGTACTACATCATCAGCATAAACTAACAGCTTATTAATACCATTCAGTTGTAAGCCTTCCTCATTCTCTAAAGATTTAATGGCATGCTCTAGTACAAAATTAAATAGTAGAGGAGATAGTGCATCTCCTTGCTTCAACCCATTCTGGATTTCAAAAGTGTCTGAAAACTGTTTGCCTCACACGCACCCTACTCGTTGAGCCATTTAGACACATTCGTATAAGTCTAACTAACTTTTTAGGAATTCCGAACTCCAGCAGGATACTATATAACTTCTCCCTCTTAATTGAATCATATGCTTTTTGGAAGTCTACGTATAGTTGATGTACAGTACCATTATATTCCCATTTCTTTTCTAAAATCTGTCTTATACTAAAAATCTGATCTGTTGTAGACCTGTTTCTTCTAAATGCACATTGATGATCTCCTAGAATGTCATCAATATAGGGAGTAAGTCTGCTTACTAATATATTTGTTAGAATTTTGTACGAAGTTGAAAGTAATGAGATGCCCCTATAGTTGTTGCAATCAGTTTTATCTCCTTTCTTATAAATTGGTACGATAATTGATTCCTTCCATTCATCTGGAAGAGCTTCTTTTTCCCAAATCATACTAAGCAAACAGCGTATCTTGTCCATCAATTTTTCTCCCCCTGATTTTATCAGTTCTGCTGGGATCTCATCTGAACCTGATGCTTTATACATCTTCAATTTTTCAATTGCCATTTCAACCTCTAATGCACTTGGCTCTGCGACTAGCATTTCTGCTGTCTGTAACTTATCCTCCTCAATGTCCTGTTCTGTATGTACATTTAATAGCTGATTAAAATAACTTTTCCATCTATTTAATATACTCCTAGAATCTGCAATCATATCCCCATTTTCATTCCGAATTATGTTTATTCTAGCCTGAAACCCTTTCTTCTCTATACTAATTCCCTGATATAATTCTCTAATGTTCCTATTTTTTGCATTCATTTCAAGATCATTAATCTTCTCTCTCAAATATTCCCTCTTTTTACTCTTTAGTAACTTGGTGGTTTCCCGTCTAACACTATCCAATTGCTCTAAATTTACTTCATTTGGCTCGTGTAACCATTTCATTTTTGCTAGCTTTCTTTTCTTTACAATGTCGGCACATTCCTCATCAAACCATTTCTTGTTTTGCCTCTTTTTTAAACAACCAATGCTTTCTGATGCTGACAATTTAATAGTATCTCTCATAGCCTCCCATTCTTTATTTATATCAGTTTCTTCTTCGTTTGCCACATTGGTCATCTGAAGATTCCAGTATTTCAAATCTATTAGCAATTTTGATTTGGTATCTTGCCGCATTTCATCATTTTTCAAGTTTTTTAATTCATATTTTACAGAATCATCTTTAGCGTTTGTTCCTCTCATAAGCGATAGCCGTTGTCTGATTTTCACCCTGACCAGATGATGATCTGAATTGCAGTCTGTCCCTCTAACTGATCTAACATCAATGATGCTACTGTGCCAGCGTTTATCCACTAATACATGATCTATCTGGTTCCGAGTTTCTCCATCTGGGGACGTCCAGGTGTATTTATGAATATCCTTATGCTGAAATGTTGTGCTCTTAACAATGAGATTCTTTGATGTGGCAAATGTGACTAATCTAACCCCGTTGTCGTTACTAACTTCATGAAGACTGAATTTGCCTATTGTTGGTTTGAATATATCTTCCCGCCCCACTTTTGCATTAAAATCTCCTAAGACAATTTTCATATGATTTCACGCTGTTAAATAAAAACACTATAACTTATTTATCTTGCTTCATTTAATTAAGTGAATCGACAGGTGGAGAGGAACCTGTATATATATTTACTGAGTACAAGTTTTTTTCCTTTACATCAGTTCGCCTTTAATCCCTGCTTTCCAGAGATTCCTACCTTCCCATTGTCCATCTTCCACACCCCCCTTCATCATGGCACCATATATTCCCTCATACAATGTTGTTCTACTACTCCCCCTGTTGCTTCTGCCTGGTACCATCCAACCTAACACCTGTTTATGCCACTGTTCATCCGACTTCGGTTGTACATGTCCATACTACTGTAAATCTCTGTTCTATTTATCCTATCGATAACAATTTTTTGTTCATCCATTCCTTGTCTAATATGTGTATTTCTAATAGAAGTAGCCTGGATAATCTCATACTTCTCCGTAATCCATCCATTTCTGTCGCCAATAGTCTTCTCGCATCCTTTGATTTATTGTCCAGCTTTGTGATGCATATATAATTATACTTTCTATTATTGTTTTTGTAATATCTTTTTTTCTTCTTCTGGTCAGATTTCTATTCCATAAAATAACATTCCGTGATCTAATCGCCTTCCTTGCACAATTTACTCCGTTAATAATAATAATAATAATAATAATAATAATAATAATAATAATAATAATAATAATAATAATAATAATAATAATAATCTTTATTTATATACAGAATTTTAATGTTTACACATCTTTCTGTGCCTAAAGTTGTATTTTCTTCTCCACTCGTCTCTCTCCATCCAATCCATGTCCTCCGTTCCCCTTGCTCTCATTCCAGTTCTTATATCCTGCAACCACGTGTTTCGAGGTCTTCCTCTCCTCCATTCCAATGTTTTCCTGGATAATCTTTCTTCTTGCATTCGTCGTACGTGCCCATACCAATTTAATTGCTTATACCGCATATAATCTACTATTGAATAACCAATATTCATTTTTTCTCTTATGACAGTGTTTCTTATTTTGTCGAATTTTGAACATCTTGCTGCTCTCTTCTAGAAATCCATTTCCATCGACATAAGTTTTTGTTCTAAGTTTTTGTTGAATTTCCAAACTTCAGCTCCATATGTGACAGTACTTCTCACTATTGAATTATATATTTGTAACTTATTTTTCCTGGTTATATGTCTGTTCCATAAGACTCCATTCTTCATTGCTGATATTGCTCTTCCTTTATTTATTCTGTTCTTAATATCACTTTCTTGTTTATCCTTTTTATCTAATTTTACTCCCACATTCTTCACATCCTCTAATACACCCATTTTCATCTTCTAATATCAAATTTTCGGTTTCGGCTCCACATACCATATAAAATGTTTTTTCTAAATTTATTTTCAAACCCCAGTTATCGTATTCGTCCTATAATTTTCTGAACATAAACTCCATGTCTTCATATTCTTGAGCAATTATTATCTGGTCATCCGCAAATAACAATGTATATATTGTATCTGTTTATCCATCTCCAATTGGTACTCCCATTCCTGAACATTTTTTTGCTCCAGTTTGACAGTGATTTATGTATAAATATCTTAAATAATGTTGGTGATATGCTACAATCTTGATGAACGCCTTTGGTTACTTTAATTTCTTCTGATATATATTTTCCAATTTTAATTTTAGATACTGCATTTTTATACAAATTTTTTATTGCATTAATAATTGTATAATTTATGGCCATATATTCTAATGCTTCCCACAACTTTTGTAAAGGTACATTGTCATATGCCTTTTCTAAATCCACAAATGTGAAACAAACTTGTTGGTTGTTTTTATTCGTCTTTTCAATCAATTTTTATACCACAAATATGTGATCAATTGCACTGGGGAACAAAAAATATTTTTTTCTTGGTGCCTGAAATTTTTCACCTGATTCTGGGTATTTCGGCACTGCTGATTCCAAAAATGTCATCCATTTTGTTGCAGCAGCTCTAGTTTGCAAGATATTGATGATACTGCTCTTATGTACCACCATTGTAAATCGATTGTTTGCATAATACTAATTGATTTAATCCAAGTTATATTCATGTTGTTGTTGCCGTTTGCATATGTAATTTTACTAATTTGACAATTGTTTATCCTTTTTCTAGACTGACATGGCTTCAACACGAAGAAAATGTGTGAATAATCCTGATGTGTTTTGTTTCATCTGTGGGGAGTACACATTCACTCAACAAAGAAAACCTATAACTGACTTTGTAAGAAGAGCTTATTTGGCCTATTTCAAAGTACAACTGGGAGATCAAGATAAGCCTTGGGCACCTCACATTGTATGTAAAACGTGCACAGAGCATCTACGACAATGGACAAATGGGAAACGGAAATGCTTGAAATTTGGGGAACCAATGATCTGGCGAGAACAAATTAACCATAGTGATGACTGCTATTTTTGTTCAGTCAATGTAAAGGGCATCAATAGCAAAAAACCGGAATAGATGGGTATATCCCAATCTACGCTCCGCAAGACGCCCTGTTCCACATTCAGAGGAGATACCTGTTCCAATTTTTACCAGTCTTCCAGAGTCACCAGAAGAAGAGGATGATTCAAACTGAAAGCTATTCTGAGGGAAATGACCGCGATGTTCCCAGGACCTTCATCAGTTTCATCCGGTTTTAGTCAAGCGGAACTGAACCACCTCATAAGGGATCTACTTCTTCCAAAGAAGTCATCTGAGTTGTTAGCTTCCAGGCTGCCGGAGAAACCATGTCTGTTACCGGGAACAAAGGTCACAGTCTAATCTGCAAAAGAGAAACAGACTTCCTTCCGGCCATTCTTCACACGTATAAAATCAAATTTGTTTTTTGTATGAATGTTGACGGACTGTTAATGAAGCTGTGTGTAAGAAACTACACATCCAAGTGAATGGCGGGTATTTTTAGATAGCTCCAAACGCAGCCTTAAATGTGTTCTTTTGCATAATGGGAACATATACAGGTCAATCCCAATTGGTCACTCAGTTTCTATGCGTGAAAATCAACATACAATAGCTACAGTGCTAGAGAAGATCTCTTACCGTGATCACCAATGGGTAATGTGTGTCGATCTCAAGATGGTGAATTTTCTTCTAGGACAACAAGGTGGGTACACCAAATACCCATGCTTTATATGTTTATGGGACTCTAGAGCCAAAGATCAACATTGGGTGAGAAGGCATTGGCCTCTTAGAGAAAGCATGACCGTTGGAGAAAAAAACATCGTTGCAGAACCTTTGGTTGACAGAAACAACATCATCTTGCCACCACTGCATATTAAACTTGGTTTAATGAAACAGTTCATCAAGGCGTTGAATAGAGATGGAACATGTTTTGGCTACATATGTACAAAATTTCCTGCACTGAGTAAGGAAAAAATAAAAGCAGGTATATTGGATGGACCACAAATCATATATAATTTGAATAAACTCTATCTCAAAAACTAGAGCTGATAGGACGAAACTGAAATCATCTTTGGAATCAGTGACCCAAATATACCCATAAATAGGTGAAAACATTAAGGCACCAAAATCACTGTTCCCCAGTGTTGTAGATCTCTCAGACCTGAAGCCTGCTTGTACTTGTTCTCCTTATGTTTATAATTTTCTTCCAAATAGTAGGTTATAAACGGGTGAGGGGGTGGAGTAACAACCTCGTTAAAAAACCAGGGTTCAGTACGCCCGGCTGATAGTACCCTATGAGGGCCCCTTATCTAGGGTACAGATACTGCTGCCTTGCAGTTCGTCATTGGCTTGACAAAGGCTAGATGAAGCAAAAACCTTGACCAAAAATTGCCTGGTCCTCTAGGTTGGGGGTTGATGCATCAGGCCAGCTCCCTGTTCGTCACAAAAAAACATAACAATGCTAAAAAGCCTAAAGATTTAAAGCCAGACGGAAATAAACCAAGACGACAAAAGCAAAGGAAAAGAACATTTCTTGTTGGAACATGGAATATTCGAGGTGTTCAAAATAAAATGGTTGACATCATAGAGGAAATGAAAATGCTTAACCAAGACATAATTGTGCTAACAGAAACAAAAAAAAATAATAATATTAATAATCCATCCTTAGTAATTCTGCCCGAAGGCAGGTCCCTCACTGCAATCATAGCATGTTCATGCCATGCTTGCAGGTTTACCAGGGAATTGTAGGTGTGGTAGCTTCCCGTTGCTTTCCACACCGGTGAATGATGATGAAGACGATGATAATGATAAGGATGATTTCTGGGACCGTTTGGGCCTTAAAGTTGTCCTGACATTTAATTAATAACAATAATATATATTTACTCACAGTTAACAGACTACCTCACCACACACGACTTACTTGATGAGCATCAGTCTGGTTTTAGAACAGGACATCATACAAGTACTGCACTACTTGACATTGTAGAGGACATAAGAGACTCAATGGACAAAAGCAAACTCACCGCAATAGTCCAACTCGACTACAGCAAAGCTTTTGACACAGTAGATATAGAGTTATTGCTAGCGAGACTAAAGACACTACATCTGTCAGAAAACTGCCTTGATTGGTTTAGATCTTACCTCACTAATCGTCAGCAATCAGTTTCTGTTAAAAATCGCATTCCTACCTGGCGCTTGGCGAGGAAAGGGGTAACTCAAGGCGGCGTCCTCGCTCCTCTTCTCTTCTCGATTTATATTAATGACGTGACCAAGAAACTACAAAACTGAAAGCATCATCATTACGCCGACGACTTACAGACTTACACACACTTTAGGCCTGACGAAATTAATGAACATATAGACAAAGTAAACACTGACCTCAGACATATATCTTTATGGTCCAGACAATATGGGCTAAAATTAAATGTAAACAAAACGCAAGCAATAATTATCGGACATCCAAGACTATTACACTCCATAAACAATGGCAATATACCGGCTGTCATATTAGATAACGAACAAATTCCTTATAGCGACGTCGTTAAAAACTTGGGACTTTACTTAGATTATAATTTAAATTGGCATGCCCAAGTAAAACAAACATCTAAAAAGATCTTCTCCATAATGCATTCCCTAAAGTGTCTCAAAATTTTTTTTCCTACAGCTCTTAAAAGAATTTTAATTCAAACATTAGTGATGTCGCATTTTGACTATTGTGACGTTCTACTAACTGACATACGTGACGGTTTGTCGGACAAACTGCAGCGTGTCCATAATATGTGTATTAGATTCATATTTTAATGTTCGAAAATACGATCACATTTCTCCATTATTCCACGAATTGTCATGGCTACATCTAAAAGAGAGAAGAAAATCGCACTGTCTAATTCTCTTATTTAAGATCCTACATACCTCGATTCCCAATTATTTATCATCTCGATTCCAGTATCTATCCTCAAACCATAACTTAAACACAAGATCACAACATAGTCTCTTGCTTAATATACCGCAACACAGGACATCACATCACTCCTTGCCATATACTATCTTCACTTCTCGCAACTGGAATTCTCTACCACAAGAAATAAGGGGCTGCCGGACATTGGCATCTTTTAAAATGAATCTAAATTTATATTTACTCTAATCCTCGACTTCATCATTACCCAGTGTAAGATACATATATTAATTGGTATTTCTCGTATAATTTATCATATTTATACTATTATTATTATTATTATTATTATTATTATTATTAGTACCATTATCGTAAGTATTATTATTGTTATTATCGTATACAATGTTATTTGTACATGAAATTTACATTGCTACATTTAATATATATTTAACTGTTTATAATTAGTATAGTGTATATCCATATTTGTCAAATATTTATTTGTATTTGTGCTGGTTGAGTGGAAGAGAGGGCCTTATTTTATTTTAAAAGTTTATGTTATTTTTGTACCTTGTGTATTAGGGTTAATTAAAATATATGTATATTGATAAAAATTTTCTCGAAGAATTTGAAGCTAGCATATTAATAAATGTATTGTTTCAAAACTTAACTCTGCCAGAATATATAAAGTATTTATATATATATATATATATATATATATATATATATATATACGTATGTGGGGCTCTTGCAAAACAGTAAAAAAAATCGAAAAATATAATAAATGTGTAAATATATACGCAAGTAGTTATAAAATGTGCACAACACAAAAAAAACAGATTACGTTCTGCATAATGCAGATGATTAATCACAGCTTACAAAACTTAGTAGTAGTAGTAGGACTTTATTAGACAAAAAGTAAGATATTTACAATATTATTTACAAATATGGGTCGCACGGGTAGTAAGCCGTACGTGCTGTTGACAGTCCGTTACAATAAAGTAATAATTGGTACTAGTGTAAAGAAAAATAAACAACAAAAACAGCAATAACATTACAATTACATAAAGAAAACACAATAATAATATTACAATTAAATAATAAAACAATAGCATTATACACTAAAATCATTAACATTACAATTACATAAAGAAAACATTACAATTACATAAAGAAAACACAATAATAATATTACAATTAAATAATAAAACAATAGCATTATACACTAAAATCATTAACATTACAATTACATAAAGAAAACACAATAATATTACAATTAAGTAATAACACAATATACACTAAAAAAACATTAACATTACAATTACATAAAGAAACACATTAATATTACAATTAAATAATAACACAACAGCATTATACACTAATTAATTTATATATAATTGTTAATAATTAATGGTATTGCATTTTGATAACATATATTTATTCATGAGTGAGTTGCACATGTGCGTATTCCAGTGTTAATATTACGACCGTAGGAAGTCTGTTCATTTCGTTATGCACTGACTGTATTTAAAAAACGTGACATGAAGATAATTTTTATATAGTACCTTTTTATAAAAGTAAAATCTAGGAATTAATTTATTTTAAGCATTATCTTCATTTCTGAGGCAGCAAGAATATTTGTTCCACTAAATGAATTTAAGGTTTGAAATTATTTTCGTTTTTAACTGGCATAACTTCGAAAATAAAAATTAAAACCGAGATATGACAGCTTCTAAGAGCGACGACCGACTGAACGGGTACCTGTTACTAGCTAGCCGCTAACATATGACAGTATGGCGTGTTAAGGGGTTTATTTTAGGCATTTCTTTAAAACTAGTTTGTTTTCTTACCAGGATTTCGTCACTTCTCACAGAAATCAGGTAGATACTCAGTTGTTCTTATGATGCTCAGTTCAAGCTCTTCCATACCATGTATTGAAAGAATAGACGAGTGTTAATTCAGATAATTGAACTAACACCACTGGGATGTAAGACTAATCGTTCCATAGAAATGGCGGTTGAATGTTAAATTTTAGGAAACAAATTTGAAGGCAGTAAAAAGTTATCTCCCTCTTGCACTAATTTTATTTACACACGCGGTCAGATTAGGCATCAATTTAATGTTTTCCACATGTTTGCATCAAAATTATCTTTTTCAGTTGTATAGGTATGTATAAGGCTCCCCATGTTCAAAATTAGAAAACATGTACCTTGGTCGAAAGAGTGACGATATTTCACCAGTATAAAACACAACCGTCAAGGAACGCGGACATGGGTTCTTCTGTGGTAAACATTTTCTGAGATACAATAGTCCCCCTTTCGGTTCTCCGTGCGGGGACTACTTCGGGGAATCCATAACAAAAGGTAAAACACAGGAATATGTAATGTTAAAACATTATTTAATAGCGGGGCGCTAGAGACATGAACGCGCGAATTAGATAAATCACCCTTGGATATAGTCGCTTTTCATGAAGTTAGATGGCCAGAAGAAGGTAATCTGGAAGCTTAGCATTATACCACGGGGTTGCAGCAAGACTTGAATTTGTAAAGGATTTTTTTTTTAGTCCGAAGGAGGATTCTCTCCGTTTTTAGAGATATTTGTTTGTCAGCGATAGGATATAATATATAATTGTAAAGGATAAAAGATTTGATTTTCTAATCGTAATTGTATATGGTCCCAAAGAAGTCAACGATAACACGATCAAGAAATAGTTCTATGAATAATAATGGTGCGTATTTAATAGTCGTTTACGGTATGACATGAACATTGCTAAGGAGATATTAATGCAAATGTGTTACGGGAACATATATTCAGACCAACAATAGGGAAATTCTGTCTTCATGAAGAGAGTAAAGACAATTTGGTTTATCACAATCGTTTGCCACATAAAAAATCTTATTGTTAAGAGCACAACATTCCAGCATAAGGATATTAATAATTACAATTGGACGAATCCAAATGACGAAACTCGGATCCAGATAGATAATGTACAAATGAAAAAACGCTGGCATATTAGCATCATCGATGTAAGATCAGTTAGAGGGACGGTCTACAATTCGGATCACCGCACCGTCTGCTTAGGGCGAAAATCAGACAATGGTTATCTCTTATCAGAGGAAAGAAAAAAGAAAACGCTAAAGATAATTCTGAAAATTTGAATTTAAAAACTTGAGAAAAGATAAAATACGGCAAGAATACTCAATAAAGATTGCTAATAGACTTCATACAATGGAATATTTAAAAGAGAATGTGGCAAACCGAAGAAGAAACTGATATAAATAAAGATGGGTGATTATAAGATTTACTATTACGTGTTCAGCAAAGAAACATTTGGTTATTAAAAAGAGAGGTTAATAAGAAATGATTTGATGAGTAATATGCCGACATTATAAAGAAAAGAAAGCTAGCAAAAATTAAATGGTTACACAAGACAAATGAGGCAAATTTAGAATAATTGGGTAGTATTAGACGGGAAACCGCCAGGTATTAAAGAGTAAAATGAGGGAAAATCTGGGAGAGAAAAGTAATGATCTTGAAATGAATACATTAAATAGGAACATCAGAGAATTATATCACGGAATTAGGGTAGAGAATAAAGGGTTTCAGGATGAAACAAACATAAATAGAAGTAATAAGATTTGATAATGAAATTTAAGATTCCAGGAGTATGTTTAATAGATGGAAAATTTACTTTAATTAGATATTAAATATGTATGCATAACAAGATACTAAAGAAAATTATTTAACTCATGCCCGAATGGGTTTCAATGACCAATCGCGTTTCAGTGAATTTTGTCTTACAACCAATCACAGTCGTCTTTTGCCTCGATAATTTTCGAACTTGGATTACCAAATTAAAGAATGCTCCTCCTTTTTAATACTGGGAACAGGTCAGAGCATTATTTTGCAGTTACTGACACTTAAACAAATGCGTTGAATATAGCAAATTACGAAACAGATTCCTCCAACCTACACATTTGATAATTGTGTTTTTAAATACTGATTTTACTGAGTAGTTTCCGAAAAAATGAATTAATAACCTATAATATTGGTTATAATATACAGTTTGATGTGTTTAATTTTTCCTCCACTAGGGTGCATTCTTACAATATTGCGATAGAATGTGACTATGAATAGTATGTTCAAGTTGTAGTGATGAACAAATGAAACAAACATTTATCAGTTGTTTTCAAAAATCGCCGTTTAAATTACCTATATAATTTATCAGTTGCTTTCAAAAATCGCCGTTTAAATTAAGTATATAAAATATTTTAAAAGAACGATATACCAGCCATACAACTTAAAAATATGTTCCAAAGCTTTAATATGACCATTGTTCCTCTCTATGCCACACATCATACTGCTACTACCGACACTCTACTGGACTTAATAGTGACTACACATCCACAGAAAGTACTGTCATATGGACAAATTCGTGTTCCGGGCATATCTGCTCATGACATTGTATTCGTAGAATACTCACTCCAATATCCTAAAACACGCTCTAAATTGATTACGTACAGAAATTTACAAAACATAGACGATACTAAACTAAAATTAGACGCTTTAGAACTACCTTGGTACACAATATGGAATCTTAGATCAGTTGATGAAAAAGTACACACATATAATACACTGATACTACAACTATATGACAGACATGCACCGACGATTTTCCCGCCCCCCCCCTGCTCCCTGGATGAATGACTCAATACGTGAACATATGTCAAAACGAGACAAAGCATACATCTAGGCCCATCCGTCCATCCCTAGGGATACCTCGGTCGTCCTGACCATACTCCCAAGTCCTAGTGCTAGTCCTCCCTATCCTATTTTCACGTCCACGTTCAAGTTCTCGGTCTTTAAACCAACACCCCAGGTAGAGAGTGTTGGAGTTTGCAATCTGGGAATTGCTGAGCTACATAGTACATCAGGTCGCTCAATCCTGACGACCCCACAGTTGGTCCACGGGCTCCATGAGCCTAGCCGGGAGGACTGCTGTCGCAGATCCACCGACCATTCCCCTGTTCTGCCTCCAGGGACGTGTCCTGCAGCCGTTGTGAGACCGGCTAGGGCTACAAGCCCAACAGTGTGAGACTTTTAGTACATCCAGGTGCTCATCTCCTGGCGATCCCACAGTTTGTCGACGGGCCCGTAGGCCGAGCCAGGAACCAGTACAGTAGCTCCCCTCTGGACTGGTCCGAGCCGAGTCCTGGTGTGCCCCCAGGGACGCCTTCTGCAGCTGTTGTGGGCCAGCACCGAGCTCGCAAGCTCCAACAGATGAGCAACTAGTACGACAAGGCGCTCAACTCTTGCCTACCCCACTAATGGTTCACGAGTCCCTTGGACTTAACCGGGAGGACTGTCTAGCAGATCCACCGATTTTTCCCCAGTGCACCAGCTGGGGACGTGTTTGGTTGCTGAAGTGGGTCCAGCCTGAGCATTAGTACGTCAGGTCGCTCAACTCCTGACGACCTCACAAAAGACATACCGAACATACAGACGACATAAAAATGACGAGAACTGGCAACTGTACAAACAATTTAGAAACACAACTACACAAACTTTACGCAACGCCAAACTACGAAACGCCTACAGTACAATCGGACCTGAAATATGTCCGTACATTGGGACTTAGAAAGTTGAATCCCCCAACTGACTCTATAGACATTTCTGTAGATGATTTAAATAAAAAATTTACCTCCAGACAACAAGAATAAAATAGACTTTCTTAAAGACTTATCCCCATCCCCCTACATAGGAAGGGATAAATTTTACTTTTACGACATTTCGCCTATAAACACTCAAGCGGATTAAATCCAATGCACATGGAACAGATAACATCAGCATTTTAATGCTAAATAAAATCATTGGCATTATACTACCCACAGTGACTCATATTTTTAATGCTTCCCCTATAACTTCTATCTTCCCTACTGTATGGAAACAGTCTAGAGTTCGGCCTATACCAAAATTAAGTACACCTACTTCCGACCGATTAGCATCATTCCGACTATATCTAAAGCCCTGGAACATATTTTACATAAGCAAATGACTGAATATCTCCAAGAAAATCACCTCCTTGATCCTTATCAGTCCGGCTTTAGATCTGGCGATAGTACAATCACAGCTTTGCTAAAAATTACTATAGATATTCGTGAAGCCGTGGACAGACGTGAATTGACTCCTTTAACCTTACTTGACTTCAGCAAAGCTTTTGACTCAGTAGACCACGACTTACTTACGATAATGCTCAAGCACCTACACTTGTCAGACAGCGCTGTATCCTGGTTCGACTCATACCTGCACGGTCGCCAACAATACGTTTCATTAAACTGCAGATCTTCGTCTTCGCGCAACGTGCCGGCTGGAGTTTCCCAGGGCAGTGTTCTCGGACCTCTTCCTTTCTCAATCTTCATAAATGAATTACCAACTGTACTAAAACACTGCCGTTATCACCCCTATGCTGATGATCTCCAAATTTACTTACATTCACCTCCTCATTCTCTCTATAACAGATTGACGAAAATGAATAACAATCTCTGGTCTTCAAGTATCGGTCTAAATCTAAATCCTAACAAATCACAAGTAATTCTAATGGGACAACAAATACTGCTTACAATCTTTGACATATCTACACTTCCAAACATTACTATAAATAATATAATTATCCCTTATTCTTCTTCAGTAATAGATTTTGGACTACATCTAGACGCAAATTTAACCTGGAAAACACAAGCGAAACACATATGTAAAAAGACTTTCTCCATCTTACATTATCTTAGACGTTTAAAGAATTTTCTCCCAGTTTCGTTAAAATAAATCCTTGTGCAGAATCTTGTGTTACCACACTTCGATTATTGTGATATATGTAATGATCTAAACCATGACTTGTCGCAGAGACTGCAGCGTGTTCATAATGCTTGCGTTCGTTTCATTTTCAATATCCGCCGTTATGACCATATTTTCGAACACTTTAGTAACCTCTCTTGTCTCCGTCTTACTGACAGACGTAAATTGCACTCTCTTTAACTACTTTTCAAGCTTCTGAATTCCTACATTCCTACTTACCTGTAGTCCAGATTTGATAAGTCATCCTCTTACCACAATATTGACACTAGGTCACAAGATAGCAGTCTGCTAACAATTCCTCTTCATAGCACTTCCTCCTATTCTACTTCCTTCACAGTAGCCTCTGCCCGCTCCTGGAATCTCCTTCCTCAAGATATCAGGGGTTGCCGCACACTAGGCACCTTTAAGTCACGATTATACAGTTACCTGTTGTCTAATAATTCATTGTTTCTATTTATTTAATTTTATACTATGTCATTAATCTTTTCCTCGTTTTTTATATATCTTGTACATATTATCTATTTAATTCGTTAAATTTAGAGTAAATCAAAATAAATTATACATATTATTTGTATTGTATTCATAACATGTTGTAATTGAGATGTAAGACAATTTTGTTTTGTATTTTTTTAAACCTGGTTGAGTGGTAGACAAGGCCTTAAGGCCTTAACTCTGCCAGGTAAAATAAAGCTATTATTATTATTATTGTTGTTATTATTATTATTATTATTATTATTATTATTATTATTATTATTATATATTTAAATAATGATTTGTGAGTAAACAGCTTCATGTTATGTCTTAAATAATCTTACAAATGCCACTCTTGATTTCCAAGACCTGTAGATAGATGCTAGTCACAGAATCAAGTGCATTAGAGGTAGAAATGGCGATACGAAAATTGAGGATATATAAGCACTAGGTTTAGATTGGATCCAAGCAGAACTGATAAAATAGGGGGAGAAAATTTGATAGAAAATATACGTCGGTTGCTTAGCACAATTTGGGAAAAAATGAACTCTCTTAAAGGAATGGAAAGAGACGATTATCTAACAATGTATAAAAATTTGACATATGCTAATATTTGGGAACGCATATTATTATGCATCGGCCGCGGTGGACTAGTGGTTATGCTCCTTGCCTCTGGTTCAGAGGGTCGCGTGTTCAAACCCGGACGTGGTCGATGGATTTTTTAGGACAGAAAAATCCTAGGAGCAAGTCCTCCGGGAGGGACCTTAAGCCGTGAGTCCCGAGTGTGAAGATTTTCAGGCTCGTAAAAAATCCTTAAGCCTGAATAAAAAGGCCTCTAAGCAAAAGTTACCGAATTTTCCCGTCCTAGTACTACCTTGTTTTTCTAGATGTCAGTATGAGGCGGAACGCTGACCACGGACCACTCAAAAAATGACATCTATACGAAAACAAGTGTAACTAAATTAGTATCGTTCAAATTCTTCCCTGTAGGGGGAGAGCGCATAAATCTCTGTAAATGGAAAACATAGGCTTCCTCTCTTTTTTATTATGCATTACAAGGACTCTTGTCAGCGTAACTTGTCTCAATAATTTATAAACTAAAAACATATAAAACGGTTATTGTTCAAGTTAAGTTACGTGGTAAAGTCTCTTACTTTATGGGAGGAGAATAGTTTACCAATCTATCACGAGTATTTCAGAATATAATTCTTAGTAAAATTTAGGTTCATTGATAAACGAGCATAGGTGAATGGAGTAGACCTTATAATAGTGAGTTACGAAATGTTTATGGGAATGCAGATGTGAGGAAAAAAATCAAGTCTCGTGGAGTGCCATGGATGGGAATGTAGCACGAATGGGGAATGAATGATAGACATGTAAAGTTCTTGGAGGAATACAAGAGGGAAAACCTCCAGTAGTTAGGTCAAGAATAAGTCGAAATAATAGCATTTACCATGATTTGAAAGAGGAGAGAGAAATATACAGGGAATGATTATGAAACAGATCTCAGTAGAGTGATATATTAAAAGCGCGGCATGAACCCCGGGTATAACAATGCTTGTGAGAGCGTAATATTGTATTAGTTGCATTTAGTGTTGTGAATACGCTCTACGTTCATTTGGATGCATCATTGTAAATACAATAAATATTATTTATTTAAGTTTTTTATGTTTCTCAGTTTTCGTATCAATAATGTAGTAGAATTCTTCGTAATATGGCAATTGCTGTACACAGCTTTGTTTGGAAGGAAAAATGTAATCATATATCTCATGTCATAGATATTTACAACAATTTAATGCATCCTTAAATTTTCGTTTTAAACTTAGGAGATATATGAAATCATCCCTTGGATCACATCGCGATTCACTTTTTCACTGCTTCTTCTTCTTCTTCTTCTTGAACTTAATTTGTAGGATTTTCATCCTGTTTATTTCCAAAATCATTCCTCGGAAAAAGAAGTGTTGGATATGCATTCACTGTCTATCCATCTCTTGGCTTGTCTTCCTCTTGTTCTTCTCCCGTTCATTGGTCTATCTTCTTTAGCTCTTTTCGCAAGTCGGTTTTCTTCCATTCCTTCTATTATGACCTTTCCAATATTTTCGTCTATCTATTATAAATATTTTTCACTGCATATATTAAATTTATTTTATCGTTGAAGTTGAAAATATATGTGAAATTATTCGAAAACGACTAAGGTTAATGTTTGGTGTCATGAAGGATGAAAATGAATTATTGGAAAAACACGCAGTTTTGTTCGTAATCCTAACATTTTGAGGTACAGGAAATTGAGATAGGAGTAAGCAGATTTTGTTACACCAATCGGTGATAGAAGATATGTTTTCAATTTTTACTGTTGCCAATTCGAACCACGCAACCTGGCTATCATAATCTCGTGGACTAAACAAACCTTGAAAATTATGGAGGTAGGCCCTCTCCATTGTTGAGTTTCCTTCATTCTCCATTTTCATTCCTTATGTATATACCCTCGACTTCATCATTACCAAGTGCAAGATACATATATTAATTGGTCTTTCTCGTATAATTTATCATATTTATAGTATTATTATTACTGTTATTATATATATATATATATATATATATATATATATATGTATAATTCATGTTAAATACTAAGATTGGTTAGAGAAAACCCTCAATGATGAGGAATATTTCCAGAATGAATGCATTAATTATTATTATTATTATTATTATATTATTATTATTATTATTAACATTATTATTTTATTATTGTTATTGTTATTGTTATTATTATTATTATTATTATTATTATTATTATTATTATTATTATTATTATTATTATTATTATCGTACATATCACTATTGTTATTATCATTAAAATTTGTTTGCATATGAAATTTATATTGAAACATTTAATATATTTCTAACCCTTTCTAATTATTATAGTGTGCATGTATATTTGTCAAATATTTATTTGTATTTGAGCTGATTGCGTGGAAGAGAAGGCTTTATGACCTTAACCCTGCCAGAAAAAGAAGACATTATTATTATTATCATTATCATTATTATTATTACTATTATTATTGTTATTATTATTATTATTACTATTTTTATTATTATACTACCAAAGGACGTCTATGCATAGAAAATTGAAAGAAGGAACAGAAATGGAAGACCAAGAACAACCCGAAAGAACAACATTCAAAATTCAATGAGGGAATTTGGTGTAACAGATGAAGACACAGAGGACAGAGAACGATGGAGTATTTCAATTAAGGGAATTTTGTGAATGTTTGTTGCAAACTGATAGTCTATTAGTTCGTAGTCATTTATATAATTATATTTTTATAATCCATGTTAATTACCAAGATTGGTTGGAATAAACCCTCAATGATGAGAAAAATTCTCAAAATGAATGAATGAATGATAATAATAATAATAATGATAATAATAAAAATAATAATAATAATATATAAATATTATTACCCATACGTCCCTCGTGGAGACATGGTTGCTCCATTAGGTGTCTTTTCTTGACAAAGCTAACGTACTTACCTATATTTTCCTATAGATATCAGTAACATGTGATCAGCACATCGCCTCAATCAGGTACCTAGTAAGCAAATGAGGAATTTCTTGGATGGGGAATGCTGGTTAAATTTTCCTCAGAGCGCTAATCTAGGCTGGAGAATAAATTTATGAGCCGAAACATCTTCAGAATCGGAGACCTAAGCAAAAGTTACTTCCGAAAGATTTGTCTTTAGGATTTTTTCCATCCTAAAAATCCACCAACCACGGCCGGATTTCAACCCGCGACCTTCGGGACTAGAGGCAAGCACTAGACCACCGTGACCGAAATATGGAATCGAATATTGGTCTTATGATTCACTTTTTTAGTGCTTTAAGCTTGGTATTTTCTCTTAAATTGCGGGACTATATTTTGTAACCATTGCATGGGCCTGCCACTTCTAGTTAATAATTTTGTTAATTTTAAAATTTAGTCTTTTAGGCGAAACTGGTCCACTGCTCTGGTGTGGGGTAACGTCGTCGCCGTGTACCCAACAGATCCGTGTTCTGTCTCCGGTCGGGACAACTTTCGTAGATGAATTTTTTTATATATTTTTCTCACATGCAAGATAAATGTTGGAAAACTTTAGTTTTCAAATAGTCTCCCCACTCCAATTTGACATCCCAATCATCTTATCACAATTCAGCTTGTTTAGTATGATAGTGAGAGTGAATTGTAGGTCCTGTCATAAATGTTCATGCTGTCTCGGAGATGGCAGCGGATTGAGCTGATCTCCCATTCGGGGATACTCTCCATGTCCTGGCGTGGTACAAAGTCTATGTATGTGATCACAAATATAAATAACCTCTCCCGACAGGTCGTGTCTCTATAAGGCACGGGTGGCATGGGACACGCGAAAGTACCTGAAAAAGAGATGTAAAACTAGGAATAATATTAAAAAATATTGTTGTCTCGCTGTAATATATGATAATAAGTTAAATATGGCTTTCGGTTGGATTACAGACACTCAAAATCTCATAAATGCTCTCATTAATTAAGGCAAGTTTACAAATACGATTAAATGGCTGTAGCTGTGGCACGACTCCTCTGAAAAGCTAAATCAACCCTCAAAGTGTTTACTGTCTCGAAAAACTGAAAGGCACTACTAAACATCAAATTAACGTAATATTTTTTAGAGATCAAGTAAATATTTATAAACTCTTGATTAAAATTGGTATTTTATTTAATGCCACTTATATCGAAATGATTGAAATCGTGGCAGACAAATTAATATCATGACATGAGTGATGACGGGCGTATGGAGAGAGCATTTTATAACGCAGTCAATATAATAAATTGTTGGCGTGTGGTAACACATGAAAGGATTTCTTTGGAATGACAGGACATAACACGGTCTATGGTCACAGCAATCGTGCTACTAATATCGTTGGTAACTGCAAGAAAGAGCACTGTTCCATCCAATGCACTATCACCATAGCGATAATTTATTTCCACTAGTATCTCTGCATTAGTATCAGTCGCTTCAATCAGTGGCAATTTATCTTATAATTATATTATTTATTTAAATTATGCATTTTTTTATTTCAGGATTGTTTCTATTATTTACACAGGTATCCTCAACCAAAACTATTTTTTTTTCTTCCACACTTCCCGGTCTTGCGTGTCTGCTACAGTCATATTTCTCTCCTTCATGTTGTCTTGAATTTCCGTTATCCATGTTGGCTTTGGTCTACCACGTTTCCCTTTTCCAGGAGGTATCCATTTCAATACTACTTTCTTTGTTTCTGTGTCCCTTCTTCTCATTATATGTTCATCCCATCATAGTTGGATTTCTTCAATATCTTGTACAATATCCTGTTTTACATTCTTTATTTATCTTATTGTATTATCTTATCTAATTCTGATATTCTTGCTCAACTTCTTAAATAGTTTCTCTCTGTGACTAATAATTTATTTCTGTGTTTTTGCTTAAAAAATTATAAATTTAATTTTATTATATTCGAATTATATTAATATGAATAAAAGAGTATATTTTCATATTCTTAGTTTAACCTCTCATTTAAATAATTTACGTGCCCCATGGCACGCGGGTCTTGTACTGAAACGACCTGTTAGGAGAGGATGTTTCAGCTCTTATTACGTACATATTTTTTGACGTACAAGTACATGGAGAGCCTCTCCGGATGAGAGATCTATTTAATGCTGGATTACCTCTGAGACAGCACAAATATTTAAGCCAAGACTCAGCGCTCATACTAAATATGGCGAATACGATAGGATTATAATGGGAAAATCTTTTGAGGACTATTTGGAAAAAAAAATCAGTTTATCGGCATTTTGTATTAAGGCGAAGAAAACTTCAAAATCCACAACCAAGAAACATGTTCCAACTGGGATCGAACCGGGGCCCGTAGCATAGGAGGTTACGTCGTTGATTCTAGACTACAGCGATTGAAAATGAAACAATAAATTAATGTTTACGATAGTGGTGTGTATCGTATCCCATGCAGCTGTGAAAAGTTTTATATGGGAACTACTAAACTACCAGATAATACCAGGATAAAATAACACATTAGACGCTGGCAACATAGTCAATCAGAGAAATATGCTGTTGCTCAACATTTTCATATTAGCCTTAATACTAATCACATGGTTTTATTTAATGACATTCAGGTTTTATGTAATTCATTACATTATTATACTCTATATCCACCGCTGTGATCTCGAGGTAGCGTGCTGCCTTGTCGCGCAGCGGGTCCGAGTTCGATCCCCGGTCGGGGTAGTTTTTCTGGGTGAGGTTTTTATCGGGTTCATTCATCACCTGTAAGACAAATGTCAGGAAAACTTTAAGGCCCAAACGGTCCCCGAAGTCATATGGCCTTCATCATCATCCTTCACCGGTGTGGAAAGCAACGGGAAGCTACCACTCCTATAATTCCCTAGTAAAGCTGCAAGCATAGCATGAAAATGCTATGATTGCAGTGAAGGACCTACCCTCGGGCAGAATTACTATGGATGGATTATACTCTATTGAACCGAGAAACTATTGAGGTATAGAGTGTTATTCGTAAAGTTGTGCACAATTTTAGGGAGCTTTTAGAGGGATGGAAATGCAACAACTTTTGTTTAGTAACTTACGGTCTGGAAACTAATCTTGGGTCAGTACAAGCCGTGGAATGTCTGGATGGACAAGAAACTATTTCGTGCACACATCTAAGCAAATGTAAATTTATTTGCCAATTTGGTTTTACAACACTAGGTGTTGAAAATGCCTACCATCACATTGAATACAGGCATGTTCTCCACGTGAGCAAGAACTTCATCGTCCATAGCGACTGTTCGAATCCTACGTGGCCGGCCTGCATGATACAATGGACGCAAGGAACCTGTCTCCCCGAGTCGATGGTGAACTTTAGAAACGTTCGTGGATGTGGTTGACGTCTGTTCGGATATTGTGTGCTATACAAGCGTTGAGCTTCGCGTGCATTACCATTTGCTTTACCATACATGAAGTGCATAAAACGTGTATTCCATTTCACAAAAACCACAAATCTTCAAAGTAGTGCTGTAGTGGACCTCTACAATACTCTGCAGATACCGTGCTGAAATAAAAACAACATGCAGAGAGCATAAATGACTATCAAATGTGAACAGAATAGTACACAAGTACTGTATTGCATTAAACGGTATGGCATAAATTCATAAAGTAGTGTATCGAACCCAGTGCCTCCCTGAAAAGTAAGCTTAGGCTCGCATTGAATTTCTCGACATTCCCAGGCTTGTACTGACCCAGGATTACTTTCCAGACCATAAGGTACTAATCAAAAGTTGTTGTATTTCGACCCCTGTACAAGCTCTTGAAATTTGTGCGGAACCTTTTGAATCACCCTGTATAAACATAAACAAAATTTTAACAGAAAAGAAGAAGGTTTGAGATTCAATAAAAGGTGGTATCCTGCACTAGAAAAGTGTCAAATAAAACATCATGACAAATATAGCACGTCATGATATGTACTATGACAATAACAAATGGCCGAGCTGCTCCGTACATCTAACAACTGGAAATCATTTACTAAGAATCATAGTTACTCACAAGTTAACAACTAGTTAGCAGTTTACTAAGAAAATTTACACAAGCAATATCTCCTGAAGATGTCATCCACAGTAGGTGATAAAACGTCGAGAATACAACACTGAAACACACGGCCAAGAATCCCGAAAAGGTTTTTTTAAAATACAAAATAAATACATTAATTGTTTACATACTAGTCCTAACATAAACATCGTGGTGATCGATCTTGGTGGGCAAAATATTACTTTTAAGGTGCGCTGGTTTATAACCCGGTCGAGGTCGATGTAGTTTTCAGGCTTAAAATCCTAAGTATTGGTTCCTTCGGAACACATTAATAGCCATGGGTCACTTTCGTAGATTTAAGGCTCTTAAAATGAATTAAAGTCTGAAAAATTGCCTCAGAGCAAACTGTTTTGCCCTTTCACGCCAAGATTTGATTTACAGCGGTAATGTCTCGATATCTTAAATATTTTATTTAAATAAAATAATAAAGAGTGGGTTCAATGAATAGAGCGAATATGAGAATCCAGTAAATTTAAATTGCCACCTTAAATTTGTACTGCAATTTGTAAAATGCATTTGTATTTCATTGCACTACTATATTAAATACAAATGTAAAGAATATAATTAACGATACACTTATGAAAATAGGTCCACCGCTGTGGTCTCGAGGTAGCGTGCTGCCTTGTCACGCAGCGGGCACGGGTTCGATCCCCGGTCGGGGCAGTTTTTCTGGGTGAGGTTTTTATCGGGGTTTTTCCTCACCTGTAAGACAAATGTCAGGAAAACTTTAAGGTCCAAACGGTCCCCGAAATCATATGGCCATCATCATCATCCTTATCATCATCATCATCATCATCCTTCATCGGTGTGGAAAGCAACGGGAAGCTACCTCACCTACAATTCCCTAGCAAAGCTGCAAGCATAGCATGAAAATGCAGTGAAGGACCTGCCTTCGGGCAGAATTACTATGGATATGAAAATAGCTTACAAGTGGGACTCGGTTATTCAGATAAATCTTCTTTACACTGAGGAAGTGAAATTTCATTCAACAAAAAAATACATTATTGTAATCTTCATGATGAAATAAAATTTAGTTTGGAAACTGGCATATCATGTCAATTCTAAAAAATAAATATTGTACCGGTGCTCTGCGGTAGGCAAGAGATCTCAGGGTTATGAACTTTTTTATAAGCAAAAGAAACAACGTTCAATTTTACACTAATTTTTTTTAACGAAACCAAAACTATTTATTTACGAATAGATACAATTTTGTTATTATAACTATCAAGTTTTTATTTAAGAGTGGATTCGATGAAGTGATTAGAGGTCCACGTGTTTGAATCAAATATTTTCGAAGTCCAATGTTTAACGGACTAAATCTTTATAAAATTGAAGATAACTTTAAATTTAACAATTTCTCGGACGAACCTAAATTTTAACTGGATCGGAGATTGCGGGATCTACGATGTTTTAACACTGAACACAGAGTGACCGAGAGTGAGCTTTAACTGAATTGGAGACCGCGGTCTATAGATCTACAATGTTTTAACACCCAATACAGAATCACTGAGAGTGAGCTTTTATTACATCGGAGATCGTGGTTTATAGGTCTACGATGTTTTAACACTCAATACAGAATCACAGAGAGTGAGCTTTAACTGAATCGGATATCGCGGTCTATAGATCTACGCTGTTTTAACACTCAATACAGAATCACTGAGAGTGAGCTTTAACTGTGAGCTTTAATTGGATCGGAGATCGAGGTCTATAGGTCTACGATGTTTTAACACATAACACAGAGTGACCGAGACCGAGAGTATTTTGATACATGTTCTCGCTTATAAAGACGATAGCTCCTCCCACTTCTTTCGATTCCACTCGTTTCATTAATGTTATTTGCTAGTATGTGTTTCCTTATTTCTTGGATTTTCTGGTTAATAGCGTTAATTACAGTATCTAAGAACTGGGTCATTCCTTTCAGATATTTTTAATAGAGAACTGTTTTCTCAATTTCTTCAGTTTTGTAAACTGTCAATATTAAGAGATTGTTATCTTTTCTAAAGGTGGGATGAATGTCTTTTGTTACCTGCATTAGTAGGTAGTAATTCTTTATATCCTTATTTCTTGCAATTGCTGGTTAGTAGCGTTGATTATAGTTTCTAAGATCTTGGATCAATTGCTTAATATTTTTAACCTTTAAGCGCCCAAGTTTAAATGGCCAGGTAGCGGCAGGCTGCCCGGGTTTAAATGTCCACCTAGCTTTTAAACTCCTTGGCTTTTGACTATAACTTTGATGATTTTATTAACTCATATTTTAAAATTTGTGGGGGTCACAAACATCTAACAATGTTTAAAGTGTTAAATATTATTGTAAAATCAGTGGTATTCACGGCAGAAACCCGTAGTGATATTTTATACCATAGAGATAATTTTTAAATTCACGATAGTTAGCAAATAACTTTAGGGACTTTAGAGTGTTGTGAACCAGGTTGGAAGTGAAAAACTATATATAGATTTAGGTATATTCTAACCCTCGTTCATTCTTTTGTTTATTATGTTGCATCCGGTCAGTTTTCCCCCAAAGCAGGAAAGTTTTGAAGAAAAAAAACAGGTCACATTCCACCCACAGCCCTTATTCATTCACTGTTTTGTGACTCAGAGTGTAGTTTACGATATGTCTAGTACAAAATCACTACGTTCCGCTGAAATACAAGACATTCTCGGGTTGTGACAATGACAATCACAAGCTACAATCAACTGACACTTATAGCTGTGAGACACCTGGCGTTTGTCAGGTCTTGGGTTCGTGAAACTAGAATTGACAGCTAAGAAACATGTACTCTTCCCCCTGACATGACAGAATCAGAAATGCACTTTTTTCTTGGCGTAATTATTCAAATGTGACATGACGTTTTGTGGGATAGTAAGACATAAGAAAAAAGGTATGCCTAATAATCCAAAATTGATAATAATAATTCCATGGTGCGACTGGCCTAGAAGGCCCTTAGCCTACCATCCAGCTTTTGTCCTCACACTCATATGTGTCAATCACAAAGGTAGATGATCATCGAGCCAGCGCATGGGTGACATGTGGTCAGCATGTCGAGTCCCCCAGCCGTTATAGCTTGTTTACTCAACCAAAAAATTATTTTTTCATTTGTTAGACTTGACCATTCTATACAGTTTTCTTCTTATGACTTAATTGGTGCCAAAACAACACATAGTGACTTCTGACTTAGACTTGTCAGATACTTCTGCAACACACTGAGAGAACACCCTGTAGACGACTCCCTGGATAGACCTAATATATTGAGTACCACATTTCGTGATTTGAAGTAAACTTTAGTCAACATTGGGCCAAAACAACACATAGAGACTTCCGACTTAGATTTGTCACAGACGTTTTGGAACAGGCTGGTAGAACACCCTGTAGATGACTCCCTGGTCGGTAGACATAGTATATTGAGTACAGACATTTCGTGACTTGAAGTTAATTTTAGTCAACATTGGTCGGTAACTTTACAAAGACTTATTTGTCGTGTGTTCGGCACGGGGAATCAGAAAACGTGTGCAAGTGAAGTGTAAAAAGTATGATGTCGGTTTGTAAATTGGTGATTGGTTCGAAACTTATCACACAAAAACAAACATTTAATAAACGAATGCTATCTTCACATCACGTTGCCAAGCATCTGATAACCTTGAAAAAAGGTATGTTACAAAAGTAGTATTATCCAGTATAATTTGAAGCAACCAAACAGGTCCGCCTGCTTAGAACCCATACGCTGGGTCTACGGGCTGACTGGACGTACATTTTAAAACCCAGCATATGGGCTCCTGGGCGTTTAAAGGTTAATAGATTACTAATGTTATCTTTTCTTAAGGGGAATGAATATTTCGTGTTATTTGAATAGACTGCTAAATGGAAATAGTTTTATTTTTTTGACAATACCCTTTTTGTGTTCGTATATCATTTGTAACTTGTGTAGTCAGGTAGAATTTTGACAATACCTCTTTATTCAATTCATGCATTGGAATTTCCTTGGATATGTATTCACGTAGACTTCCGCGGCCGGAGTTGCTATGATGATCTTGAAAAACTTGGAAAACTTTGAGCAAACATGCTTAGATACGACACCTATCAAACCCAAGATATGGCTTTGCTATGTAGACGACACCTTTGTAATCTGGAACCACGGGGAAGAGAGATTACATACATTTCAGACACAAATCAACAACATAAACTCCTGTATACAATTCACCATAGAAAAAGAAACAGACACAACATAGCATTCCTAGACATCATGATCAAAAGGGAAGAAGACAGCAACATTTACCACACTATCTACAGAGAACCTACCCACACGGACAGGTATCTTTATAAAACCTCGAATCATCACCCTAAGCAAAAATTTGGAATCATCAAATCATTGACAGATCGAGCCAAAATACTTTGTCATCCGGATTTATTAAAAACGGAACTTCAACACCTCCAGAGGGTATTCACAGCCAATGGATACACCAGGAAATAAATCAACCGAGCCAATCATCCCAGACGATACAACAGCAACAGCAGCAAGGAATCAGAGGACAAAACTTCAACCAGGACATTTTTACCGTTCATCAAGAATGTAACGGACCGCATTGGAAAACTACTAAAGAAAGAAGACATAAAGACAGTATGCAGGCCTACCAAGAAAATCAAGAACCTTCTCAGACCTATAAAGGATCAACTCCATCCTCATCAGACAGCAGGCATATACAGGATTCCATGCAGTTGTGGAAAAGTGTATATAGGCAACACAAAACGCACAATCGCAACCAGACTTAAGGAACATGAAAGATACAGTCGTCTTAAACAAATGGAGAAGTCGGCAGTAGCAGAACACTCTTTACTTGATGGCCACAGGGTACAATACCAGAATACAGGCTTATTATCTAACTGCACACACTATTTTACCCGTCTACAACGAGAAGCCATCGAAATATTCAAACATAATAACAGTTTCAACAGAAAAGAAGTATCATTAAAAGTCAACAAAGTATGGATACCGGTTCTAAAAAAACGCAAAATGTAAACCTCTACAAGCACAGTCGACTAGACTATCAAACAGCAATCTCAGTGGAACAATGGAAGTCCCTACCGCTGACCAATCAGAAGACAGATATAACGTACAGTCGACTAGACCATCAAACAGCAATCTCATTGGAGCAATGGAAGTCCCTAACGCTGACCAATCAGAAGGCAGATACAACTTACGAACACATCGCGGTGAACGTATAAATAAGACAGACAGCGGACAGAATTGCCTGTCTCAAGACTACCCTTGAGGATGCCAGACGCAGTCTCTGGCGAAACGTCGGGGAACTACAATCCTCATGACCACGGCCTACAGCCCGAAAATCTTCTTCAAGATCATTCCTTGGATATGTTTCTACTTTTCCACATGTCTTTTATAGCGATATTAATAATATATTACATTTTGGTTATTTATTAATTTATTTAATTTTAATAAAATGTTTGTTATAATTTCCATAATCGTTTTAATTTTCTGATTTTAATGATCTATTATAAGACATGCATATCTTATGTTATACTTTTAATATATTTTCGGAACATTTTTATTTTTAGATCTATGTATATTAGAGTTTTATTTTAGTTTGTATGTATCCTATCGTATTATTCGCTACAATATGCAAATAATTTCAACAGGGACAATTAAATTTAGACCACTCATGAAGGCTGGCGACATTTCAAAGATATGAAGAGGAACTTCAAACCAAAAATACGTTTTATGACCATGTACTATCTATGACATTACAAAAAATATTGTTTTAAATATTTATTTTTATAATTCGTTTAGTATAATTATGAACTTACATAAATTATTACAACATTCTACAGAACCACTTTAAGAAAGAGGAACTAAAACTAAATATTAATAATACTAAACACATGGTTACACGTATTAATACATTATTAAATGAGAATGGACAACTAATAACAAATGTGGCGAATTTTGAAGGTGTGAAAGAATACAAATATCTAGGAAAAGTAATTACCAACAGAGGTGCAAAAAGATATTAAACATAGGTTTAACTCTGAAAAAGCTAGTGCTAGATAAGCATTACAGGGAATTTTGTCATTCCGACTCCTCTAAAAAACTAAAAATATGTATAAATGTTATTTTTGCAGTTATACTATATGGATGGCGAAACGCGGTTTATTTCATTACGAGAGGAGAAAATATTACAAATATTTGGGAATATAATGCTTAGGAAAATGTTTGGACGAAAGAGAGAAGAGCAGACAGATGCATGGAGAAAAACTACATAACAGCTTCAAGATTTTTAAGTGAAATCAAACATCATAAGAAGAGTTATGTCTCGTAGACTGTGATTGTCAGGACACGTGGCAAGAATGGGGAATGAAGGTGTGTAATGAAAAGTTTTTATAGGAAATAATATCCTCAACTCGTTTACAACTCAGGGTCGAGACGAGGGATGAGGTGAGATGAAGCCGCTGTATGTATGGATGTCTGTGAACGGCAAGGGTGACGGCTTACCACACCTGCCCCACCGTCAGAGGGGGCGGATGAACGAAACGAAATGTATGTGATGAGTATGGAGAAATGGGAAATGATAGAAATCATAGGAATGTGTAGTTCGAAGGAATCTGTTCATTATTTGCTATATCCAACGTATTTGTTAGAGATTCAGTCACTGGGATATAATGATCTGACCTGTTCTTTATTTTGGTATTCAAAATTCAATAATTATCGAGGTGAAACACGACTGTGATTGGTTGTAAAACAAAATTTGTTGAAACGTGATTCGTCATTGACTCCAATTTGAGGCATGAGTTAAAAGAGTCCATGTAAAGCATTTTCATTTAGAAATTTGAAACAGCAAAATATGAAATTTAGCCATTTGTTTACTTGCTTTCAAACTCTGGCATTCATGTAAGGAGGAATGAAGGTTGACAACTAAAAGCAAGTTAAGAAAAAGGTACCTTACTTGGTTTTTCCCCTCTGCCCTTCATATATTTTTATAAGAAATGTGATATATATATAAGTGTGAATAATAAAACATAAAACTGAAATGTCCCTTAAAGAGACACTAGTATTATAAAATCTGGATATAATGTTACTAAATGGATAAATTAAATAGTCAAATACATTGTGCGTTAAAGTATTATGTTTTCTGACTATAATGGTTTAAATTCTAGCAAATTATCAAAAACAATTTGAATAGATCAACAATTTGAATAGATCAACAATTTTTAAAGTAAATCATTCACATTTATCATAATACGCTGAACTTAGTGTTCTCTTAGGATTGAGCAAAAACCCTCACGAAGAAGGATTTGTAATAATCTTTATCGAGGAAAAAAGTATTGAACAAATTTGCTGTGTTTTTGGTAAACAGGCTCTCTCATGTGAAAGAGTAAAATTTGGATAATTTATACGAATTAGGAATTTACTTATGTACTCATATTCTTGAAAAGATATAATATAAGTGTCATCGTTCTTCTGTTTTGTTATTTAGGCTTATGATTACTGGATATTAGATCACGGCACTGGGAGTATTATTGCAAAAACAAAACGAACAAAAACTCCATATTAATTAATACACAGAGGAATTTGGGTGTTACGACCTCTGAGTACAGTTCTTACAGTGTCATCGAATATCGCGTCAGTTAAATCACGTCTATCACTGGGCGATACCAAACATTGTTTGCATTTTTCTCCTAGTCAAACAGCGGTATCTTAGTCAAATTTACGTACCATTTTAAGAATAATACACAGTATTACTATGCATGTATTACATATGATTCCAACAAGAATATATCCATTTGTAAGCAGAATTTAAGCAATGATTTTAAACTCAATCTTGGAAAAGTAATTAAAAAATAACAATACATTAAATAAAACACTAAAAATGCTTTATCAAAATAAGGTGGGCAGCAATTTCAGACTCAGTTGATAATTTACAGACATTACATTTAAAATATTGTATGCTTTCATGCATAAATTTTTTAAATGTTGGGTCAAAATTTGTATTGTAGCATCCTTGGTGCGGTTTTAGGCTGCAATACTACATGGCAACACCTCATTACTTTTACCACGCTTAGTTCTGAATATTCTATCGGATGGTTATGTGTGAACAATTGAAAACTTGCATTCATAGTGTATTGAGGGTGACTACCTGCAGTACCATGCATCCGAGCACACCTGCTCATTTTCCTTATAGAGCTGGAGCGCTTCCCAATGAGCGAAGTTGCAAACATATGATTTAGATCGTATCTTTTCGATTTACATGGTGGAAAAAATGAAACAAATATTGTTAATAGACATCCGAATCTCTTCCGTTTTGAAATACAGTATGTCTGGGGAGCGGGTAGGGAAGTTGTAAACAAACAGTCATTAATTAAACAACTCTATAGACGCACCTTGCAG
Source organism: Diploptera punctata (assembly GCA_030220185.1). Taxonomy (NCBI): domain Eukaryota; kingdom Metazoa; phylum Arthropoda; class Insecta; order Blattodea; family Blaberidae; genus Diploptera; species Diploptera punctata. The sequence continues at coordinate 168,254 of JASPKZ010006464.1, forward strand.
GTTGGTGTATATAATGAATTCATGAGTACATATTTATATAATATTTATTTCATTTACATTTACAAATGTACTATTTATTATATTGATGATTTAGTATATACATTTTATGGAGCACATTGGTTCGTATATTATTTTTTAGAAGCTGCTGTATGAATGTGTTTCATAAACAATTTATTCTGCTATTGTTCTTAAGTTTGATTTATATCCTCATTGTACTTTTTTTATTGAAGTCATTAATTGACACCAATATTTTGATGTGTATGGATCAAACTGAAAACGGTTTTACAAATAATAAAATGAAATTTCTATTGTGAAACGTGGGTTTGTGGAGACGGTTTAGTGGTGGGAGAGCATTTGCATCGCACTTTCTGGGCGTGTTAATGTGGAAACCCTAGCTCTGGGATTCCGCTGCATTGCTAAAATTCCTGCACGTCTACATTTTCTGTATTTATTCTGGTGAGCAGTTACTAAACAATTGTTAATGCATTACAAAAGTGGTAAACTCAATTCAGTGAGATTGCTGATAGGAATGTGTATTTTATTTCAGACTTATTTGACCCCCACTTAATTGTTGATGCAACTATATATTGCGTCAATGAACTTCCGTACCTAAAAGAAGCAACAGAATATACTGAACCATATGTCACCGCAATACTTGTTGAATAATCGTACTCATCTATGTTCGACAAATGTTGATATGAGACCAGCAGCCAACTGGGAAGCAAGGATGTTAATGACAGTTTTTTTACTGTAATTTAATACTGGATTATTTTAGTTATTGCCAAGTAGAAGAATCTGAATAGTTCATTAGAATGAATTACTTTGATAATGATTCCACATATGGAATTTCATGCACTCTTTCGTGTATTTCTATCCTTTTTCAATAGATCTCTCCTATTATCTCTAAATCTTTTCATGTCTAACTTTTTTGCACTCTACTCACTCGTTGTCCCAATTGTATATCTAACATATAATTCTACACATCTCAAGCTAACTGTATCATATACATTTTACTTACATTGGTTTCGCTGGGATTAGAATCATAGATCTTCTGATCTATATCATTATGCCTTAAAGATCTCGACTATTAATTTAGTTTCAAAACATAATATTTTATTGGTGTCTTAAGTTTATGACTGAGTTTTTGAACATTTGAAGTGAGTGTAGGATTTGTTTTTACTGAACACATTGTTCTGATTTTAAAATATGCGAAATTACGTTTTATTTCGATATGAAATCTCGAAATATTGACACAATATAGAAAATTACATTCGTGACGTAACCGTGACTTATCCCATTTTTAGGCCTAGATATTCTTATGTAGCATTTTCTAAGAAGGCTGAACGCACTTAATTATTATTTTCTTCCTTTATATAAGTTAATATTAAGAGTGATAGCTGCAGTGCAATTGAACCAACTATAGGCCTACAGTCATGTAATGTCGGAGCACAGCGCTAGCCGGACACCTTGCCGTTCTACAACAGCGTCAGGGTGCGTCCTCAAGGACAGAATAGGGTATTGGTATGTAGAAATATATGTTCTTTCGCTTAAATAATGATTTGCAACTTGGGTCATGAGTGGGATCGCCAGAGATTTAAGCCGCTGGTGTACCAAAAACCTTACTCTGGAGTTTTGTGCTAATAGCAGACCCCTCACCAGTCTCAAAACAGCCGAAGCACGTGACTACATTTGGCGGACCGGAGGTATGGTCGGTAGAGTTGCAAAGCAATGGCAGTGCTTAGCAATCTTCCCGTCTAATACCGATGGACTCATAGACCAACTGTAGGATCACGCCAGGATGTGAATGAACTGGCGTACTAATATATAATAGAATATCCGAAATAAAGGCCCCTCTGAGAACTTGAATGATGACCTGAATGTAGAGAGAATACATGTGAACTCCAGACTTAAGTTATGGATAAATAATACGAGGTAATCGAATGGGTGCTGGTGTGTGTGTGTGTGTGTGTGCTATATTGTAGATATTCCTCTCAAGGTACATGTTTAGAGACTGCTTCAAATTCAGGCTCGTTGCATTTGAGGATACGGTGTTACACCTAGATCACAGAAATTGACCTAATACAAAACTTAAGATTCAACTGAGGAAGTTACTGTGTGTTTGGAATAGGGAACTAGGTTGCCATTTTATCGGTATTTTCTTGAGAGAAATACTTAAATAAAACTGAAGTATGCAACACAGCAGGTACAGAGTTGTAAGTTGTAGCTGCCTAAGCCGCACACTCTTAAATAAAAAAGTTACCACTTGTCACTAAGCACGTGCGGACTTGTACTATCCTGCGTGAAAGTGTGGACTCTCATATATACTATAAAACTAGTCTGCATCACGTAAAAGCAAAATTATACTTTTTTAAATGTATAGTACTTAGATTTGAAAAAGTACTGCTAAACCTGCCCCTCCATTCCTCTCTAAACAAACAAATACCGTTATTATGAGTTTGGCAAATTCTACCCCTTGTACAGCCTTTGAAATAATTGACGGAACTAAGATAATTTTCAAGTCTCAGATCGAGCCCACTGTGCATGATCATAGATCAGCTATTTGGTTGACACGTATACAACTATTTGAGAAACTAAATCCTTTATAATTCATTGTGTGTCGTGCAATGCAAACAAAAACAAAATCGTGTAAATAAGTAGTGCGGTAAATACTGAAAATAAAACAAAGCAATAGAAATGAAACAAAAGCAAGAAAATGAATTGAAATAAGGATGAGAGAAAAAAATTATGACAGCAGAATCGAACACGCGACCTCATGAATGGGAAACAGAAGCTCCCTCCACTAGACCACAATCATCTGTCCTAAAAGTTGTCTGTATGAAGCGATCAAGTATTTCAGAACTTACTTGTATAATGGAATTAGATATTTACGTAATTCAAATTAATCATACGCATTTTGTATTAGTAATGGAAATAAATAATTGTTATTGGTTTTCTATATATATATATATATATATATATATATATATATATATATATGAGCTGCTTTCTTTAATTTATTTATTTTCATATATACTATTCCATAGTAATTCTGCCCGAGGGCAGGTCTTTCACTTCAATCATAGCATTTTCATGCTATGCTTTGCAGTTTTATTTGGGAACTGTAGGTGTGGTACCTTCCCGTTTCTTTCCACGCCGGTGAAGAATGATAATGATAATGATAAGGAGGATGATGATGGTCGGATGGTTTTCAGGGACCTTTGGGCCCTAAGCTTCCTGACATTTATCTTACAGGTGAGGAAAAACCCCGAAAAAATCTCACCCATGAGCCTGTCCCGACCGGGAATATTTCCATATACAAATGTATTTATATAACGAATCCTGGTAATATGTAGGCATTATGAAAATTAACGACGTATTAAATAATAATTAGTAAAACAAGTATACCTGACCACAATCGAATGTGAGCCCGCGTCGTCGAAAAAGGGGCATCTTACGGCGTGCTCCACTGAAGCGAACGATACGAATGCTGCATGTAACTACGTACTGGTGTGAATCGCTCTTCAAAACTCTGACTTTCCATCATGAAGTGTTGCGCCATAATTTTTTTCAAAGGCTGTACGTAGGGGGGACACTGGCTTAGCCTGTAAGGTCTGTAGTAACTTCCTGGGTTGACTTAGAGTGTAGAGTGTAATACTGACACATTAGGAATTATCTGATTAAAGTATGTGATTTAATAATAGAGAGAGCCGAGTATGTTAAATTTAAACACGGAACATTATTTTTAATTAGTAAGCAAAAAAATACTAGTGTTACGACATTAATGTTCATTATTTTTCGGTGTATTAAATTGTTAGAGAGTTTTTATGAGTAGTTTGTCTGTGAAATAAAATACTGTGGAATGAATATATTTGAGTATAACAATATTGTAGCAGTGTTTGTACAATAGCGCGCCAGTGAATTATGCGGGAAGGGAATGCACAACAGTTGTGAGGACCTGATAATTAACAAACAGGTGTATTGAGTGTCGGGCCCTTGTTCAGGTCCTCCACATCTGTTGTACTTTGCAACAAACGTTCAATTATTCAATGTGATTTTACACTGGCAACAAGAGTGGTTGACGTTCATTATACAAATGCAAACTGCAAATTCCTTACAATGTCATCATTTTTATGTGTCACTTAAATCTCTTTGATATTGATGGCAAGAATGGGAAATGGAATAGCAGCGTAAAAAAATGTAGGAATATCCTGAACGAAACTCTCCAGTAGGTAAACGAAGAATGAGAAGGGATAATAACATTAACCACGATTTGAGGGAGGTGCATTTTCCAGGGAATTGATTGAAAAACTTTAGCTCAGGATAAGAACGTATAGAGAGTTTCTGTCTGTGCAGACTTAATAAGTTAGTTAATCAGTGAGTCACTTATTGGCTACTGTTTTTAATATTCATTATGTGTATAACCCGGAAGGAACAATTAAGTGAGCGAAGATGGGGTACCGATTGTCCGGTTCCGAGCACAGCGCCGCGGGGCCCCACGCGAACGAAAACACACGCACAAACACACGTATGCTCAGTTTAAGTCTAACATATCTAAGGTGGAAAAGGATTAATTGTAAAATTTGGATAATCATTAATAATATATTCTCAGTGTATGAATCTCGAAGGTTTTATATACGCGTTTGATGTGCGCGATATTCTGTACAAACGGTTGTGTACTTTAACTTCATTTTTTAATTTAGAATCTATTTCAGTGTCTGTTGAGAAGGAAATACCCTAAGATAAATTTTAAAATTTACCTGTTGGTATTTTATTATAATATGAGACTAGGATTTGAATTTTTAAACGATACAGATGATTTTCATGCATGGCATTAATTTGGATAGAGAATAGTTTTAAGTATGCATTTATTGGGCGCGAAATTATGAAGGGGTTAAAACGGTAGTTATACGAAAAATTATTATTTTTTAATTATAATCCATTCCCGCAGTTAAAATGTAACAGTACGTTTTGTGTATTAAGTTTTATATGCAAATGTCATAAATTTATTTTACGATATATTATTTAACTTAAAATAGTATATTTTATCTTTCAGTATACAGTATAACATTTTAAATTTGAAAGAGCACTAAAGATGTTTTATATTTATTCGCCTATAATCATCACTAATATAAATAGAGTATACTTACATAGTAAAATAGACTGTATGTGGTGTAAAATAAACTCCAACCAAATGCTGAGAAGATCTTTAACATCCATGATTACTGCACACCATCACTCCCTTCAGATCTGAAGTGATATTTAGGACGTTACCCTAACAATAACTTGTGGCGGTATAAGCTGTTTATAGGACGATTGCATATCCTTAATGTACTAACCTTGCTCTAACATATATTAAAAGTTATGTACATCCGAGATTCCTAGGTGGGACAACTGTAGAAGTGGTACAAGTGTACCACGTTACCCTAGTCTTGCAGGTGATCAGATTTCCGTACAGGGGTTTGTGCTTCGTGCATGTGTGGGTGAGCTGTGTTAACAATGGTGCAATTCAATTAAAAAATTGAAACTCTGGAATGCACCAAAGGAAGAAATTAGACTGTAAACATACTTATACATTTTCAGATGGTTATGGAGAGAGAATAAAAATGTTAATTTTTTTTTTCGGAAGAGTACTGTATCAAAATGTTGCACATATTTCCAGTTAGCGGTCACAGCTACTCACAATTGGACTGAAAATTTGGTTCATACAGCATTAAGATGCAACAAATTTCGACATTGGAAACTGATAAAGAATATCGTGAGGTTCGTGAAGTTATTTCATATTGTTGAAGAGAAACGCAACCATATTCAGTTTTATGCGACTGTTCCACATTGAGAGAATGGTCAGAAACACTTAACGCGTACCTCATGAATACACCAACAAGTAAGCAGTCTTATTTTCAGATTCAGAAATCCCTTCAAATCCTTTCTTAGCCTTCAGGAATAGTGTTTACTTTTAAATTATTATATATTACATTTAAAAAATTCTTATTTTGGAAAAGAGAGTATGTAGCAAGTGAAGTCATCTTGTCACGCCCCGAAGATGAACTGACTAAGAAAAAATATATTAGAGATTTGTTTCCTTTCCTGGATGAAGACTCAAAGAACTTGAGTAAAGATTTAATGCAGGAGGTAAAACTACGACCTCCAGCTGAAGAAACTGAACATGAAGTGACGGACACGTGCTATAACCATGATTTTTTTTATTTTGTTAGTTATTATTTTGTTAACATATTCAAATTATTTTCAACTAAATTACCGATGGCTTTTGTAGCATTTGCTATTTAGTTTAAAACATTGAGAGATCTAACTTTTTGAGTTTCCTGATTTGGAAAAACGTGTTAATATTTTTTCTGTTCCAAATGGACAATTTGGACAATGTTCCTCATTCCAATCATTATTTCTAAGTAAAATGTTGTAAAATAATAAAATTTCCGTCCAAATTGTATGTTCAGTCTAACGAGGGGGTATGCAGAAATGAAAGCAAATTACCATTATTTTAATACATTATTTATGTATTTATTTAAATGCAGTGGCTTTTGAAATTTTTCATTAGCCAATAATCACTGAGGAAAACAAACAATAACAATAACAAACAATAACAAGAAAGATTATAAAATGTTCATCATATTTTCCCTGACTTCCTAGTATCTGTCCACGAATTTGTTGGTTCTTAAGATTGGGCAAGTTCGAATGTTTTCAGCATCCATATCTTCCATAGTGTTGCAGAGGATACATTTATGAGTTGGCAGAAGACCGAGGCGATGAAGATGTTTCCCTGGGCAGTCGTGTTTTCATTAATTATTATTATTGATCCATATTTGGTTCGTCTTCCGGGCTTATAGGCCGTGGTCTGGTTGTCTTCTTACTCGACGTTTAGTCTACTGCTGCGGTAGACATCATCAGGAGATACTGCGTGCTTTCTGTGAACTCCTCAACAGTCGGCTGCAGACTGGCTGGTCGTTGGAAACTGTCTCTCTGTTTATGGCTAAACCCCCGGGTGGAGGGGAGGTTTTCTGCGCACACCGAGTTGTGCGCTGTATTGCCGTGTGCAGAAGTCATAGGCTTCGTTGTCGTGTTATGCAGTGCTGGGATCCAAATTTTGTTTATCTTCAAGGTTTCTTCTTTTTTGTTGAAGGAATTTTTATGTTTGTATATTTCTATGGCTTCTCTGTATAGTCTGGTGTAGTAATGTGATGTTTGTGATAATACCTGGGTATCTTCAAATCTTATAATATGTTGTTGGTTGTTCATCAAGTGTTCCGCTACGGCCGATTTTTCATTTTGTTTTAACCTGCAGTGTCTCATGTGTTCTTGTAATCGTGTGTTGATCATTCTTTTTGTTGTACCAATGTACACCTCTCCACAACTGCACGGGATACGATATATACCGGCATGACTCAAAGGATCTCTAGTGTCTTTGGCTGGGCGCAGTATATTGCTGATTTTTTGTGTTGGTTTCTAGGTTGTTGCTATGTTGTATTTCTTTAATATTCGTCCAATTTTCTCTGTTGTTGTTTTGATATAAGGTAGGTAAACCTTACCATTTATCTCTTCCTTGTTTTCGTTTTCGGGCCTATATGTCTTTGGATTTATGGCTCGACGAAAATCTGTTTTGCTGTACTTTCGTCGAGCCATAAATCCAAAGAAATATAGGCCCGAAAACGAAAACAAGGAAGAGATAAATGGTAAGGTTTACCTACCTTATATCAAAACAACAACAGAGAAAATTGGGAATATTAAAGAAATACAACATAGCAACAACCTAGAAACCAACACAAAAAATCAGCAATATACTGCGCCCAGCCAAAGACACTAGAGATCCTTTGAGTCATGCCGGTATATATCGTATCCCGTGCAGTTGTGGAGAGGTGTACATTGGTACAACAAAAAGAATGATCAACACACGATTACAAGAACACATGAGACACTGCAGGTTAAAACAAAATGAAAAATCGGCCGTAGCGGAACACTTGATGAACAACCAACAACATATTATAAGATTTGAATATACCCAGGTATTATCACAAACATCACATTACTACACCAGACTATACAGAGCAGCCATAGAAATATACAAACATAAAAATTCCTTCAACAAAAAAGAAGAAACCTTGAAGATAAACAAAATTTGGATCCCAGCACTGCATAACACGACAACGAAGCCTATGACTTCTGCACACGGCAATATAGCGCACAACTCGGTGCGCGCAGAAAACCTCCCCTCCACCCGGGGTTTAGCTATAAACAGAGAGACAGTTTCCAACGACCAGCCAGTCTGCAGCCGACTGTTGAGGAGTTCACAGAAAGCACGCAGTATCTCCTGATGATGTCTACCGCAGCAGTAGACGAAACGTCGAGTAAGAAGACAACCAGACCCCGGCCTATAAGCCCGGAAGACGAACCAAATAGGGATCAAGACGCCGGCCGTGAAAGTCTACAATTATATATAAGCAACCTCTACGGGAAGGATGTGTTTCTTTCTATTCGGAAATTTGAAGAATTAAGAAAGAAAAAACGACGCTTTCTGTGGCATATTTAAGCTTCCTTCTACGGTGGCAGAGACACGGAAACTATCCCTAAATTTTTTACAATGCCAAACATATCTTTCAAAACAACAAAGGCTAAGAGGATATATGGACGAATGGAACGGGCTCTACTTAGAGAACGTATTCATGATACTAGAAGAACATTAGGGTTGAATGACCTGGAACTACTTCGTTTACATCTAAAGCTCAGCAATATTCTCTCCAAGAGAGGACTGGGAGAAGGTGGACAACATCACATATCACAGCTGTTACCGAACCATAGAAAAGAAACACTGAACGACAAAAACAAAAACACGCACCAAATATCATTCAGTAAACAAAAATAAACCAACCAACTCAAGAGCAGTAGTAAATTTGACTGACCGGCAACTCAATGAAGAAGAAATTTCGGGTTTTTGCCAAAGGAAGAAATTTTGCTGTAACACCTAAAAACAGTACCTATTGAAGACATCATAGCCAATGTAGAAGCCGGAATAAGACAGCTGCCTCTTCATCAGAGTGAGGTAATAAGGGGCGAAGTGTCCCGCATTCTCCGTAAAAGCAAACCACCTACGAGCAATTTATCAAGAAAAGAAAAAGAATCTTTACAAACTTTAAACTCAGACAAAGATATCATCATTCTCCCTCTGCAGATAAAGGAAATGCTACCGTCATCATGGAAACCGAGCAATACAACCAGAAAATACAGCAGCTTTTAGATCCAGGGACATACAAGATTCTTTAAAAATGATCCCACAGCAAGGGTTCTACGTAAATCTAATAAACTCATCAAGATTTCCTCACTGGATGAAGACATTAAACATAGATTGTGCAAATCAGAAGCATTGCCACCTAGATTGTATGGATTACCTAAAGATACACAAGGAAGGAACACCACTCAGACCTATTGTTTCGGCCATTGGTTCACCTACATATGAACTTGCCAAGTATCTCGCCTCACTGCTGAATGCTGAAACCATATATTGGTAAAACCGATACTTTTGTAAGAGACTCCACACACTTCATTGAAAAAATAGACACTATGAAACTCAAGCCGAATGACATAATAACAAAGCTTTGATGTGGTTGCATTATTCACTAAGGTACCTATCGGAGAAACTATGACATACTTACAAGAACTCTTTCCTCCAGACATAACAGCGCTCTACAACATATGTCTCACAGAATCTTATTTTCAATGGAGAGGTATATTCTACGAACAAATAGACGGCGTGGACATGGGAAGTCCATTAAGTCCCGTAATAGCAAATTTCTACATGGAAAAATTTGAAAAACAGGCTTTGGAGAATGCTACCTTAAGACCCACAGTCTGGCTAAGATATGTGGATGACAACTTCGTCATTTGGGAACACGGTGAGGAGGAACTAGATAACTTCAAGAAGCACATAAATGGGATTTGTCCCAGCATCCAATTCACCCTGGAAAAGGAACATGACAACAGTCTACCGTTTTTGGATGTTTTGGTAATCCGAAACCAAGACATGACACTTGGACACAAGGTTTACAGGAAAAATACTCACACAGACATATACCTACACAAACAGTCTAACCACCATCCTAGACAAAAACGCGGGATAATAAAAACCCTGGTTGCACGAGCCAAAAGGATTTCGGAACCACAGTATCTGCAAGAAGAAATCAATCATCTCCATGCAGCTTTTCTTACCAATGGATACAGCAAAACAGATATTCGTCGAGCCAAAAATCCAAAGAAATATAGGCCCGAAAACGAAAACAAGGAAGAGATAAATGGTAAGGTTTACCTACCTTATATCAAAACAACAACAGAGAAAATTGGACGAATATTAAAGAAATACAACATAGCAATAACCTACAAACCAACACAAAAAAATCAGCAATATACTGCGCCCAGCCAAAGACACTAGAGATCCTTTGAGTCATGCCGGTATATATCGTATCCCGTGCAGTTGTGGAGAGGTGTACATTGGTACAACAAAAAGAATGATCAACACACGATTACAAGAACACATGAGACACTGCAGGTTAAAACAAAATGAAAAATCGGCCGTAGCGGATCACTTGATGAACAACCAACAACATATTATAAGATTTGAAGATACCCAGGTATTATCACAAACATCACATTACTACACCAGACTATACAGAGAAGCCATAGAAATATACAAACATAAAAATTCTTTAACAAAAAAGAAGAAACCTTGAAGATAAACAAAATTTGGATCCCAGCACTGCATAACACGACAACGAAGCCTATGACTTCTGCACACGGCAATACAGCGCACAACTCGGTGCGCGCAGAAAACCTCCCCTCCACCCGAGGTTTAGCTATAAACAGAGAGACAGTTTCCAACGACCAGCCAGTCTGCAGCCGACTGTTGAGGAGTTCACAGAAAGCACGCAGTATCACCTGATGATGTCTACCGCAGCAGTAGACGAAACGTCGAGTAAGAAGACAACCAGACCACGGCCTATAAGCCCGGAAGACGAACCAAATATGGATCAAGACGCCGGCCGTGAAAGCCTACAATTATTATAGTATTATTATTATTATTATTATTATTATTATTATTATTATTATTACCCTCCATAGTATCTTTACCTTGTCGTGGTGGAATGGCTTGCGTGCTGAAATGTTCCTGAGAGCTATGCCGGCGATAGCATTGCTGCCGATAGGGTTACACATGCCGGACTGGTCGAAGGTGATAAGCCAGACGAAAAAAGTACCTTGGTCGAAAGAGTGACGATCTTTCACCGTAAAAAATACTACCGTCAAGAAATGAGGACATGGGTTCAACAGGGGTAAAATTTTCCGGAGGTCAAATAGTCCCCCATTAGGTTCTCCGGGTGGGGACTACTTCAGGGAACCCATGCCAAAAGCTTATATATAAGGACATTTTCCCAGGAACATGGAATGTTAGGACTTTATACAATAGTGGGGAACTAGAGATATTAACGCGGGAATTAGATGAATCGCCCTTGGATATAGTCGCTTTACAGGACCCTTTAAAAATAAGAAAATATATATTAAATTTATATGTATTTTAGAATTATTGATTAAGAAATCAAGTATATAATTTGTGTTGAAAGGGGGCGTCTGCCAGACGCCCCCTATGAAATATAAAATATTTATTAAATGTATATGTATTTTAAAATTATTCATTGAGAAATTAAGTATAAAAATAAGAAAATAATTATTAAATTTATATGTACTTTAAAATTATTTCTTAAGAAATCGAGTATAAAACTACTAATTTTATAAGTATTATGAAATTATTTATTTAGAAATCAAGTATAAAACTAGTAGTTTTAACCGCTTAAAATTGTAAAATATGTATAAAATATTTATCCATTTAATTTCAATATTAAAAGTTTAAAATCTCCATATAGACCGTAATCATTTTTAAGTTGCTACCTTGTATCTATTCCTCCAAATTTCTTCACTATAGCTAATATTAGTCGAGGGGTCAATAAGTGGATCCGTTTCTACAGTTCCTATCATTGAGGAATAATATTTTTCATTTTCTAATTTTTCAAAGTAACCATTAATGAAGTTATTCCACATAATGTCATTTTTCTTTTTTATTATTTTTATTATTATATTATTAGGAATATTGTAATATTCACATTTTTTATTTGTAAAATAGAGAAAATTTATAGATTTCTATCGTTCTATATAAATACAAAATGATGAAACATATATTTAATTTTTTCAAAATATTTATTATCTACATATTCATATCGTCTTAACAAATTAATAAAATATCTCATTCTTAATTAAATTCTATTTTTAATTATTTTACTGATTTATATTGACAGTAACAATCATCTTCTTCATGTATTTCACAGTAACAGTCACCTTCTTCATGTATTTCACAATACTCCAATTATAACAAAATTATTATATAAATGAAAACTTGTGCTTCTTGTCAGCTTCCTAAGAATTTAATAAAAACCATCATATTGCGGTCCTTGTAATAAAAATATTAAATATCCAGAGAAATTGAATACTTGTGTTGAATGTGAAAAATTAAAACATCTTTATCAATTCAATCACAAAATGGTAAATAATAAACCGATTATTAAGAACAATATTTGTAGACTTTGTGCTCATAAAAATAGGAATAAATTAGAGAATAATCAAAATAAATGCTCTAATTGTATGGAAGTTAAGGATAAAAACGATTTTAGTAAAGGAAATATATGTAAAAAGTGTATGAATAATTATCAAAGTAAAAAACAAATTAAATGTAATATTTGTGATAAAGAACTTCATAAATATTATTTAAAAGATCATATGGAAAAGAAACATTCAAATGTATTAGAGAGTAATCAAAAGCAATGTGGTAGATGTACGGATGTTAAAGATAAAAACGATTTAATAAAGGAAATATATGTAAAAAATGTAGGAATATTTATTATAAAGAACAACGAGTTAAATATAATATTTGTGATAAAGGTTTTTATACATATTATTTAAAAGATCATATTGAGAAGAAACATTTATCATCATCATCCGTTATCATGGCATATGGCGACGCCTTCCAAAAAACGAAACGCCATTTCTCTCCGTCCATCCATTGATCTTCCTCCATTCCTCTGATATTCATAGCTGTTTGTACCCATTCTATCCAAGTTTTCTTCGGTCTTCCTCTCTTCCTACTTTCCATTGGTGTCAATTGTATAACAATTTTTGGCAATCTTTGCTCTGGCATTCTTTTGAAAAGACCATACCACTGCAATATTTTTCTTTTCTATAATGTCTATGATGTCCAGCTCCTCTTGTACACCCACAATTTCCCTTATTTCTTAATTTCGTATTCTATCCATTCTAGAGTTTCCAGCTCATCTTCTCAAAACATCCATTTCTTTACTTAAAATAATTTTAATTTCCCTGGTAGGAAAAAGCATTTAGTAATTTTCTAAAATATTCAATTAATTTATTTTCTAATAAATGAAAGATTTTATTATTTGAATATATTTCGCTGTTCTTAGAAGTCAAGAAAAACTGTTAATTATCAAACAATTTAGAGGGATCACCAAGACTGAACTTGTTGATCTCTTGGTTAAATATCTTAAAAAGAAAGAAAAACGATTTATTAAATATCCAAATAAAAGAAGAAAATATAAAAAAGTATTTGAATCTTTTGATCTAAAATATGATAAAAATAAAAATAAATTCAAACCAAAAAAAGAAAACAAAATTATAATTGAGACAAATTTTTGTCACTTATACAAAGAAATAAAACCATATGAAATTATAGAAACATCTCATAAAAAACGATTGTTGACTGTTAGAATAAATAATAAAACATATAAAGATGTTTCATTATTTTTAGACCATTGTGAATCGATATTTGAAAAATTGGTTTCGGAACAAATAAATAAACATGGAGCAATAAAAATTAAGCAAGTTATAAAATGTGAGATTGAGAAAAAGATTAAAGATTATTCGGAAGAAACAGATTTATATGCACAATCTGATATGAAATCTATCATGATTTCTACGAATATAAAATCAATCCTATCTGAAATTAACGGTGAAATTAAAAATACTATATTTTTGAGTCCAACTTCGGGTTGGACCTTAAAAAAATAAATTATTGTGATCTCTATATTAATAAATATAAACCTTTGAAAGGATCTAGTTATATTTACCTAAAGAAATTGAAAATAAGAAAGCAGTTATTAATATAAAAAATAATGATTTTTTTTTCCATGGAGTATTTTAGCTACTTTACACCCAGTTGATATACATCCAGAAAGAGTAGCTTAATACACTGCTCAAAACAATTAGAGGAACACTTGTAATAAATCGAATAAGTAATTGTTTTTTAAAGCTGTGATGCTGAAAGTTAGACAATATGTAAATTCAATTATTAATTTTATCATTGGATACAAATTTTAAAGATTCTTGGCCTAAATGCAGACAAATTACCTCAAATAACAAATATAGAGAATTTTTTTTTTTGGAAGGCACTGGCCACTTCTAATTGGTAAGCTTCCTGACATTGCTATAGTGACGAATGTTGATTATTGTCTTGTTTATTGAAGTCTCTGACAAAATGAGGCATTTAAATGAGTTTAAAGTGTATCATGCTCTACATCTTTTACGACAAGGTCAATCTCTGCGACAAGTGGCTAGAGAGCTTGGGATTTCTCCTTCCGTGGTGTCCAGGTTATGCAACAGGCAGAGAGAGACAGGTCAGTAATGTAGAAGACGTGGCCAGGGCCGTAAATTTAAAACAAGCCCCCAGGATGACAGATACGTTGTTCTTTCCGCTCTTCGACAGCGTACAAAAACTGCAAAAGGCCTGCAGAATGACCTTCATATGGCTTCCAGGAACCGGGTTTCAGACCAAACCATAAGGAACAGATTAAGGAAAGAGAATATTCGTCCAAAAAGGCCCGTTAAAAAACCACGCTTAACAAATGGGCATAAGACAGCAAGACGTACGTTTGCTGAAAACCATGGTGATTGGAACCTGAACCAATGGGAGTCTGTGCTGTTCTCGGACGAATCCAGGTATCCTCTTACACGTTGTGATGGTCGATTGAGGGTGTGAGGACGGCCAGGAGAAAGATTTTCTGCAGAGGCTGCACAGGAAATTGATAGATTCGGAGGAGGTTCCATAATGGTGTGGGCCGGAGTTATGTACAACAATCTTACGGACCTTGTACTTGTTCCCCAGCGACTCAATGCTGTCGGGTATATCGAGCACGTCTGGAAGAGCATGTAGTACCTGCTGCCATTGGAGTAGGCCCTGGATTTCTGTTTATGCAAGATAATGCCAGCGCACATTCTGCGGCTGTCAGCAGGGATTTCCTGAGGAGGAATGAAATTGAGGTAATGGAGTGGCCAGTGGTCAGCCCAGACCTCAACCCTATTGAACACTTGTGGGATCTTCTAGACAGGAAGGTCAGGAACCGACATCAAGCTCCGCAAACTCTGCAGCAACTTGAAGATTCTCTGAAGGAGGAATGGGAGAATATCCCGCAAGAGGAAATCCAGAATCTTTTTGAGAGCATGCCACGAAGCCTGCCAAAGTGTCATCGAATGTCGTGGAGGCCATACACGATACTAACTCTATTTAACGAGTGTTTAACTTTGAAAAATAAGCACAAGATTCAATTGCTTACATAGCGGAATTATTTGAAAAGTTAATTGTCAGCGTTATTCATTTTTTTTACTGACATGAGCAATAAATAAATAAATAAATAACCACAAATAATGTACTTTATTAATTTCATGTGTGTACCTTCATCCAATGAAAAAATATTTGCATATTTCATAGTGTTCCTCTAATTGTTTTGAGCAGTGTATAAAAATATGAAAATGAATTTGGAGATGATGAATATCCAATGAAATTACAAGATATTGAGAAGTTTGAAAAGAGGTATAATTTAAGTATTAATGTGTTAGTGTTGATGATTAATTAAAAATATACCCACTACAGATATCTAAATTTAAAAGTGAAACACTTATTGATCTATTATATGTAAAATATGAAAAACATTATCATTATTTTTGGATTAGAGATATAGATAAATTGTTGTCTAGTCAAGTTTCAAAGCATAAAGAAAAAAATATGACTGTAGAAGATGTTTAAGATATTTTGGAAGTAAAGATTTATTAGAAAAGCATTCCTTCTATTGTAATAATAATGAAGGTTTAAGAGTCGAATTTACCGATGAGAAATATATTGAATTCAAAAATTATAATAAGAAATTAAAGTTACCTTTTGCAATATATGCTGATTTTGAATCAATCTTATCAAAGTAGGTTCATGTCAACCAAATCATGAAGATAGTTATACAAATGAATATCAAAAACATATACCCTGTGGATTTAGTTATTGTAAAACTTATGCATATGAAAAAAAAATAATCTGAACCAATAGTTTATAGAGGTGAAAATGCTGAAAAAGTGTTTGTTGATAAGATTATTGAAGAAACTCATGAAATATATAAATATATCAAGAATAATTACCATCATATGATATTAACAAATGAAGATATACATAATTTTAAAAATGCAAAGTTTGCCATATTTGTGAAATAGAATTTAAAGAATATGATATTATAGTAAAAGATCATAATCATCTCACAGGAAAGTATAATGGAGCTGCACATAATGAATGTAGTATAAACCATCAATTACCAAAGTTTGTACCTATGTTCCTTCATAATCTAAAAAAAATATGTTGCTCATCTATTCATTACAACTTTAGCAGATAGAGAAGGAGATTTAAAATAATTCCAATAACAAATCAATATTATATTTCTTTCTCTTTTAAAATTAAAGTTGATGAATATGAAGTTAAAAATGGTGATGAAACTATTATGAAACCAATCATGTATGAGATGAGATTTCTAGATACACTTGCTTTTATGTCTTCTTCTGTGGATAGATTAGCAAAAACCCTCAAACATTTCCCACACTTGGAAAATCATTTTCCTAAAGATAAGATAGCTTTAATTACTAGAAAACTCCCCTATTGCTACGATTACATTGATTCATTTGAGAGATTTAAAGAAAAAACTAATCCTTCTAAAGAATCATTTTATAGTATATTAAACGATTCAGAAATAGACAATGAAGAATATGAATTTGTGAAAATTTTGTGGAAGGAATTCAATACTAAAAATCTAGGAGAATTTCACGACTTGTATGTTAAAATTGATACACTTTTACTTGCTGATATATTTGAAAATTTTAGAGACGTTTGTATGAAAATTTATAAATTGGATCCTTCTTATTATTATACAGCTCCTGGATTATCTGGGGATGCTATGTTAAAACATACTAAAATAAATTTGGAAATAACAAAAGATTATGATATGATATTAATATTAGAATAAGGAATAAGGGGTGGGATTAATCAAGTTTCCAAGAGATATGTAAAAGCAAATAATAAATGTATGGAAAATATGATAAAGTTAAGGAAAGTAATTACTTAGCATATTCAGATATGAATAATTTATATGGAAGAGCTATGATAGAAAAATTACCAACACATGATTTTAAATGGGTTAAAGATACAAATAATTTCAAAGTATGTAACATTTCAGAATATTCAAAAATCGGATACATTTTGGAAGTATATTCAGAATATCCTCATGAATTTCATAAACAACATAATGATTATCCATTAGCACCAAAACAACTCATAGTTGATTCAGAATGCTTAAGTCCTTTTAAAAAACAATTCAAAGAGACAAAGAGTCAAAAATTATTATTAACCTTAAAAGAAAAGAAGAATTATGTATTACATTATAGATATTTACAACTATATCTTAGCTTGGGAATGAAAATAAAGAAAATACGTAGAATCTTAAAATTTAAACAATCTAATTGGTTAAAGTCTTACATTAAATTAAATACCGAAATGCGAACTAAGGCTACATATGATTTTGAAAAGGATTTTTTCAAATTGATGAATAATAGTGTATTTGGTAAGACGATGGAATCGATTCGTAAAAGATGTAATATAAAAGTGTTGAATGATTATATTAAAATCGAAAAAGAAATTGCAAAGCCTACTTTCAAGGATAGAACAATATTTACAGAGAAAATGGTAGCATTGCATATGGGTAAAGAAAAGTTAAAATTTAATAAACCTATATATGTTGGAATGTGCATTCTAGATTTAAGCAAATATTTTTGGTATGATTTCCATTATAATGTAATGAAAAAGAAATATGGAAATAAAATAGAAATTTGTTATACTGATACCAAGTCGTTTATTTACAATATAAAAACAAATCACTTTTATAGAGATATGGAAGCTATGATTGAATATAGTGATTTATATATTGAATACAAGTGATTTTTCTAAAGATCATTGGATGCCAAAGAAAAATAAGAAAGTTTCAGGAAAAAATAAAGATGAAAACTGTGGTAAAATAATAAAAGAATTTATAGGATTAAGAAGTAAAATGTATGCTATAAAACTTGAAGAAAAGTAAATTAAAAAATCAAAAGTTACAAAAAATGTGTTGTTGACAAAAACCATTAAATTTGAAGATTATTACAATTGTTTGTTTAATGGAGAAAAACAATATAGAGTTAATAATCTCATTAGATCAAATAAGCATGATAAATAGTTGAAATATCAAATAAGCATGATATTTCAACTATTTAAGTAAATAAAATAGCTCTAAGTCCATATGATGATAAAAGGTATATTTTCGACGATGGAATAAATACTAGAGCTCACGGTTTTAATCAATAGACTGAATTTTACAAGAATATAGAAACTGTTAATAATGGTGTATAAATGTATGGAATTAAAAATGTTTATAAAAATGTGTTCTAATAAATGGAAGCATTCAACAGAATCGGATCGTTCTCAAAGGCATATAAATTTCGTGATATAGAACCTGGAAAATATGAACTGATATCGTTGAAAAAAATTGAAACAAAATATGGAGCTACAATTATAGCAACTTTAAAAATCGAAGTTGAAGAAAGAGAATTCTGTCTTCGTAAATATGAAAAATTATCAGATAAAGATATAAAAAATCAATAAGAATGAATACATATTAGTATATAATGGATCGGTTGGAGATAAGAATCCTTACCATGATATAAAATTAGAGTGTTTATAAACAATGTTTATTAATAAATGGATTTCTTAGATGATGCTTGAATATTAATGGAAAAAAATGTTAAAGTTTATATTTTGCTAAAAATAAGTGATGAACTTATAGACGTATTAAACTCATTTGAAGAAGAAGATTTTCCAGAAATTGAGCTAGTAATTAATACATATTCACAACGTTCAATTAATATTATGAAAGAACAAGGAAAAAATAAAAAATGAAAAGAATAGTTATTAAAAAAATTTAAAAAAAACTTTACATGAATTTGATTTTTATCTTGAATAATTTTTATAATTTTTAAATCTTCTTTTTTATTTTTTATATCTTCTTTATTTTTTAATCTTCTTTTTATTTTTTTATTTTTTTATATTTAAACTGTCTTATTTTTTATTTTATTTTCATATGATTTTGAGGTATAAAAATATTGTAAATGGTGTATTATTTAGCTTTAGGCATTTTAGAGCTTAAAATCAAAGAATATTTTCCAGATTCATTAACAAATACAGTTTTTGGTTGATTTTCAGGTAGCGTCGTTTTGACGCTACTTGAAAATGATGAAAATCTTAAAATATCTTTATACACTTTCTTTTAACTTTGAAACTAAAAAAATCATTAGTTTATAGTAAAAAATGGAATATGTTTTATATATAAAAACTCAACTTAAAAACTATTTTTTTTTCAAATTATGTATGTAGTTTTTGCTTATTTGATGAGTTTTTTTTCCATTTTTGAAAGAAAACAAGTAACCAAAATTGTCTGATTTTCGACCTATTTTTTTTATTTTCATACGACTTTGGTGAATATGTATCGGAAATTGAGAAGTGGGGGTCTCCCAGAAACCCCACTTTATATACTACTTGTAAACGTTTAGAAACAAGGCATATATTTTCTTTGTTGCATCGAAAAAATCTCCATTACCAAAAGTCTAATAATCTACTTATGATATTAACACTAATATACAAATATCAGCCAAATAGAGTATATTTAGAATTATAATATACAAGTAAGAATTTAAAAGATAAATACAGCGTATTTTAATGTAATATATAAAAATTAATGTTTGTTTTTTGTTTGTTTGTTTGTTCGTACTTTCTGCGCGGCATTGATACGATTGTGATGGGGTTCTTTGTAAAATGTTCAGGAGATTCCCGGGATGAACATAGGCTATAAGATAGTTGTGATACTCAAACTCCTACACCCTTATAAATCACCCTTTGTAGTAAAACGTGAAAAGGCCCTTTTTTGACGATTAAATGGCTTACGCTGCCTAAACCATAACAAATACACCAAATTAATGCACACAGGATTGAATATCTCAAAACACTCTACAACGAAGGCCGCAACAGCATATGTTTTTCTTTTAGGGATGAGTCACATTAACCATTTTTGTCTTTCATTGATGCCAAGAAGGTCGGCATTAAGTAGATTCCCGAACAAGCAAAAGAGCATCACAGATAACTGGAAATAACGAATATTGTCTTTCAGCTCATTAATGCCAAATACATCGGGATACGTAGATTCCTGGGCAATGCCGGGTAATCAGCGCGGGGTGTCTAAAAATAGTGATATAAATTTATAATTCTTATTCGTTTTACTTATTAAACTAAACGTAAAAACACATCATCATTTATTTACGCGTAGCAGCGTACGCCGTGTGTTAGCTAATACTAAATTAGGGGCATATTGTAATCTAATATCTAAAAATTAATGTTTGTTTATATTTTATGCGCTGCCATGCCGTTCGTTCGATTGTGTTACAAATTGTTCAGAAGTTTCCCGGGAAGGTTAAAAATCACCAGTTAGTGAAATATGTTAAAACTAGCCTTTTGGACGCTTAAATGGCATACGCTTCCTAAACCGTAACAAATAAACAAAAATTATTGTGCACTAAATTGAATATTAAACAAAAGCTGCAAAAATTCCCTGACAGAATATGTTTATCTTTAACGGATAGCTCACAATAAAATGTTTGTCTTTCATTGTTGCCAAGACGATCGAGATAAGTAGAATCCCGAGCAAAAGGAGAAGCGAAAGGCGGGTATTCTTTTACGGATAACTCACAATAACGAATTTTGTTTTTCAGCTCATTTATTCCAAGCAGTTCGGGTTAAGTAGATTCCCGGGCAACGCCGGATAAACTACAAATAATTACGATATCAATTTATAATTATTTTTCCGTCTACTTATTTAACTAAACATAAAAACGCATTAATTTTCGTCTTTCAGCTCATTTATATCAAGAAGATCAGAATAAGTAAATTCCCAGGCAACACAGAGTATCTAAAATAATTTCGGTACATTTTTTTTCCTCATTCTCTAAAGATTTAATGGCATGCTCTATTACAAAATTAAGTAGTAGAGGAGATAGTGCATCTCCTTGCTTCAACCCATTCTGGATTTCAAAAGTGTCCGAAATACTGTTTGCCTACACGCACCCTAATCTTTGTGCCATTTAGACACATTCGTATAAGTCTAACTAACTTTTTAGGAATTCCGAACTCCAGCAGGATACTATATAACTTCTCGCTCTTAATTGAATCATATGCTTTTTTGAAGTCTACATACAGTTGATGTACAGTACCATTATATTCCCATTTCTTTCTAAAATCTGTCTTATACTAAAAATCTGATCTGTTGTAGACCTGTTTCTAAATGCACATTGATGATCTCCTCGAATGTCATCAATATAAGGAGTAAGTCTGCTTACTAATATATTTGTTAGAATTTTGTACGAAGTTGAAAGTAATGAGATGCCCCTATAGTTGTTGCAATCAGTTTTAAATCCTTTCTTATAAATTTGTATGATAATTGATTCCTTCCATTCATCTCGGAGAGCTTCTTTTCCCAAATCATACTAAGCAACCAGCGAGTCTTGTCCATCAATTTTTCTTCCCCTGATTTTATCAGTTCTGCTGGGATCTCATCTGAACCTGATGATTTATACATCTACAATTTTTCAATCGCCATTTCAACCTCCAATGCACTTGGCTCTGCAACTAGCATTTCTGCCGTCTGTAAGTTATCCTCCACAATGTCCTGTTCTGTATTTACATTTAATTGCTGATTAAAGTAACTTTTCCATCTATTTAATATACTCATGGAATCTGCAATCATTTCCCCATTTTCATTCCGAATTATGTTTGTTCTAGCCTGAAACCCTTTCTTCTCTATACTAATTCCCTGATATAATTTTCTAATGTTCCTATTTTTTGCATTCATTTCAAGATCATTAATCTTCTCTCTCAAATAGTCCATCTTTTTACTCTTTAGTAGCTTGGTGGTTTCCCGTCTAATACTACCCAATTGCTCTAAATTTACCTCATTTCGCTCGTGTAACCATTTCATTTTGCTAGCTTTCTTTTCTTTACAATGTCGGCACATTCCATATTAAACCATTTCTTGTTTTTCCTCTTTTTAAACAACCAATGCTTTCTGATGCTGACAATTTAATAGCATCTCTTACAGCCTCCCATTCTTTATTTACATCAGTTTCTTCTTCGTTTGCCACATTGTCATCTGAAGATTCCAGTACTTCAATTCTATTAGCAATTTTTATTTGGTATTCTTGCCGCATTTCATCATTTTTCAAGTTTTTCAATTCAAATTTTACAGAATCATCTTTAGCGTTTGTTCCTCTCATAAGCGATAGCCGTTGTCTGATTTTCACTGTGAACAGATGATGATCCGAATTGCAGTCTGTCCCTCTAACTGATTTAACATCGATGATGCTACTGTGCCAGCGTTTATCCACTAATGCATGATCTATCTGGTTCCGAGTATCTCCATCTGGAGACGTCCAGGTGTATCAATGAATATCCTTATGCTGAAATGTTGTGCTCTTAACAATGAGTTTCTTCGAGTGGCAAATGTGAGTAATCTAAACCCATTGTTGTTACTATCTTCATGAAGACTGAATTTGCCTATTGTTGGTTTGAATATATCTTCCCGCCCCACTTTTGCATTAAAATCTCCTAAGACAATTTTCATATGATATCGTGAAAGGCTATCAAATAAGCATTCTAATTCTTCATAGAACTCATCCTTGATCTTCACATCTTTATCTCCTGTGGGGGCATGTAGATTTACAATTATAAAATCATGTTGTTTACCCTTTAGAATTATGTATGCTACCCTATCACTAACAAACTTAATATATCGGATAGCGGATAGGATCCTCCTTCTGACTAAAAACCCATTCCAAATACAGGTATTTCTGCACCCCCATAGTATAATGCGAAGCTTCCTGATTCCTGACTACCTTCTCCTGGCCACCTAACGTCCTGTAAAGCGACTATATCCAAGGGCGATTTATCTAGTTCCCGCGTTTATATTTCTAGTGCCCCGCTATTGTATAAAGTCCTAACATTCCATGTTCCTAGGAACATTTCCTTGTCTTTGAGCCTTTGGCATGTGTTCCCTGAAGTAGTTCCCTCCCGGAGAACCGAATGGGGGACTATTTGACCTCCGGAAAATTTTACCCCAGTTGAACCCATGTCCGCATTTCTTAACGGTTGTATTTTGACAGTGAATGATCGTCACTCTTTCGACCAAGGTACTTTTTTCGTCTGGCTTATCACCTTCGACCAGTCCGGCATGGGTAACCCTATCGGCAGCAATGCTACCGCCGGCATAGTTTTCAGGATCATTTAAGCTCGCAAGCCACTCCACCACGACAAGGTAAAGATACCATGGAGGGCCTGTACATGTATTGTCCATTGTAATATAATAATTATATTGTCAAAAAAAATTAATGTCTGAACCAGGAATCGAACCGTGGACCTCTCGTTCTCCGCAGGAGTTTGCAACCCACTACACCGTTCTAGAGGGCGAACATTAAGAATTCTTTCCAAATATACAAACCTACAATTCTCGTTTCGTCCGCTGCCAGGTAGGTGTCACTACCAATGCTATCGGCCGGCTTCATTTAGAAGTATCTATGTTTGAAAATTGTACACCTCCACTTTTATAAGCAGTAATCGATGTTTATAGCATTTTCCAATACTGTTATTTTAACACAGTTCCAATAATGGTTCATGTTATAATATGATCCACTATTGGAACTGTGTTGAAATAACAGTATTGCAAAATTGACCATTGCAGCAGTTTTAAAATATAGAACCGATTTATTTAACTTATATCATCATTTTATTATAATAAATTGAACCTTGCATCTAATTTACATTTAATTATTTTAATGATTTATTTTTCATTTTTACCTTCCTAAAGAGCCCTCATTATATATATATATTTTTTATTTTATGCAATTGTATTCTAATGATTTATAATTAATATTTGTATAAAACGCCTGAGTAGTTCTCGCGTTACGCTATTAAAATACCTCTTGGGCAAGCATGTTCCATGTTTACTATAAGCTATGACCCATTTCTTCAAGATCTCTCTTTTCAAACAATGTAACCGTATTATTCAAACGACCCTATTTTTTCTTGCATATGAAACAACCCGTAATACAATATTGAATAGTAGCAGAACTTACCTTCCCTAATTAGAAATGCATTATCTGCCTACAGTGTAGCAAGTTTTATTGAACTCTGGGCACTTTTCCATTAGCGTATACAATATACACTAATTAATTCTGTCATAATATAGACGATAATCCATTTCACGGTGCCGTAACGTTGCTTTACAAATTATTTATCCTTAATACACATGAACAGGGGAAAATCATAGTATGTACTGTGTAATGCAATTGCAAATAATATCATGCCTCAAAGTGATTCATAGGCATGATGGTGTTATTTCTATACTCTCCTCAAACATTATATTCTCCCTCGCTCTCTCTCTCTCTCTCTCTCTCTCTCTGTCTCTCTTTCTATTTCTCCCATTGTTTACCTTCTCATTTTGTAGGTTTTTTACATGCCCTCGTCGTGTCATTTCCTTACAGCGACACGGCATATCATGATAGAATATTCAACAGAGGAATCTGGTTGAAGTGATTTTTTTCCCTCCAGTAAAGCCTTAATAACAATCACTTATTACAAAAACACTGATTTAAGTACGGGCAATATAAATATAATGATTCATGCAAATTGTTATTCTTTCAAACAGAAAATCGTAATTAATAAAATAATTTGTCCCATATTGAGTACAATGCTATACAGTAAGTAAACAACACAGTATGGGAGAGAATGGCCAACGTTATCTTATACAACATGGCAGACTCTGAAACAGAAATAGAACAAACTACATTCAAAATCTTAGAATAATTAACCGAATAAGTTACAACACTTTCCTTTCGTACAAGAGTGTTAGAAGAATGGATCAAAAGCACAGAGAAACATTATGAATGAGGTTCCAGAATTATAAAGTCAAATTGAAGCATATGAAATTAATTTTGTCTAACTAACTAACTCACCGGCACTATGGAACCCGTAGGTTAATGGATGCGCGGACATAAGTTCTCCATATATCCCTATCCTGAGCCAATGTTTTCCAATCATCCCCTGTATAATCTACTTCTCTCAAATCATAGTTAATGTATACTCCCTCCTCATCCTATGTCCTGCCCATCGCAGTCTACGAGACTTACCTGCTCTCATTATAACTGGCTTCCTATAAAGACCATGTAATTCACTGTTATGCAGTCTTCTCCATTCACCTGTCTGTTCATCTCTGTTTGGTCAAAAATGTCTTCTAAGAACTTTATTATCAAATATTCGTAATCTCCTTTCCTGGCTTACAGTAAGAGTCCTTATTTCGCACCCATATAATATAACATGTTGAATAATAGTTTTATATATTTTCTGTTTAACGTTTTTTGAAAGGATTTGGGATATCAAGAGTCTCTGCATTGCATAACAGCACGCATTTCCAGAATTTAGTCTATATTTAATTTCTTTGTGCATCTCATTCCTATTAGTGATTATTGTTCCTAGGTACTTGAATTCAGCCTTTTCCTCATAATTTCCCTCATTTGTTATTAGCTGTCCATTATATAATGAATTTCTACGTGTGAGCATATATTTAGTTCTATTGATATTTACCTCCAGTCCTAATTTCATAGTGTTACTCAATAGTGTGTGCGTGTTGTCCTTTAGTATCTCCTCGCTATCGGCCAATAATATTACATCATCAGCATAAACTAACACCTTATTAATACCATTGAGTTGTAGGTCTTCTTCATCCTCTAAAGATTTGATGGAATGCTCTAGTACAAAATTAAATAGTAGAGGAGATAGTGCATCTCCTTGCATCAACCCATTCTGGATTTCAAAAGTATACGAAAATTGTTTTCCTACACGCACCCTACTGTTTGTGCCATTTAGACACATTCGTAAAAGTCTAACTAACTTTTTAGGAATTCCGAACTCCAGCAGGATACTATATAACTTCTCCCACTTAATTGAATCATATGCCATTTGGAAGTCTACGTATAGTTGGTGTACAGTATCATTACATTCCCAATTCTTTTCTAAAATCTGTCTTAAGCTAAAAATCTGATCCGTTGTAGACCTGTTTCTTCTAAATGCACATTGATGATCTTCTAGAATCTCATCAATATAAGGAGTAAGTCTGCTTACTAATATATTTGTTAGAATTTTGTACGAAGTTGAAAGTAATGAGATGCCCCTATATTTGTTGCAATCAGTTTTATCTCCTTTCTTATAAATTTGTATGGTAATTGATTCTTTCCATTCATCTGGAAGAGCTTGTTTATCCGAAATCATATTAAGCAACTGGCGTATCTTGTCCACCAAATTTTCTCCACCTGAGTTTCTCAGTTCTGCTGGGATCTCATCTGAAATTGATGCTTTATAGAGATTAAATTTTTCTAACGCCATTTCAACCTTTAATGTACTTGATTCTACGATTAACATTTCTGCGTCTGAAAATTATCCTCTTCAATATCCATTTTTGTATGTACATTAATAATTGACTAAAGTAACTTTTCCATCTATTTAATATACTCCTGGAATCTGCAATTATATCCCCATTTTCATTCCGAATTATGTTTGTTCTAGCCTGAAACCCTTTCTTCTCTATCCTGATTCCCTGATATAATTATCTAATGTTACAATGTTTGACATTCATTTCAAGATCATTAACCTTCTCTCTCAGATATTCTCTCTTTTTACTCTTTACTAACCTTGTGGTTTCCCGTCTGACGCTACCCAATTGCTGAAAATGTACCTCATTTGGCTCATGTAACCATTTCATTTTTGCTTGCGTTCTTTTCTTTACAATGTCGGCACATTCCTCATCAAACCATTTCTTGTTTTGCCTCTTTTTTAAGAGACTAATGCTTTCTGATGCTGACTATTTAATAGTGTCCCTTATAGCCTCCCATTCTTTATTTATATCAGTTTATTCTTCGTTTGCCACATTGTCTTCTGAAGATTTCAGTACTTCAAATCTATTGGCAATTTTAATTTGGTATTCTTGCTGCATTTCATCATTTTTCAAGTTTTTTTTTAATCAAATTTTTCAGAATCATCTTTAGCGTTTGTTCCTCTCATTAGCGACAGACGTCTGATTTTCACCCTGACCAGGTGATGATTCGAATTGCAGTCTGTCCCTCTAACTGATCTAACATCGATGATGCTACTGTCGCAGCGTTTGTCCACTAATACGTGATCTATCTGGTTTCAAGTTTTGCCATCTGAACACGTCCAGGTGTATTTATGGATATCCTTATGCTGAAATATTGTGCTCTTATCAATGAGATTCTTTGATGTGGCAAAGGTGACTAATCTAACCCCATTGTCGTTACTATGTTCATGATGACTGAATTTGCCTATTGTTGGTTTGAATATATCTTCCCGCCCCACTTTTGCATTAAGATCTCCCAAGAAAATTTTAATATGATATCGTGAAAGGCTATCAAATATGCATTCTAATTCTTCATAGAACTCATCCTTCATCTTGTCATCTTTATCTTCAGCGGGAGCATGTATATTTACGATTGCAAAATCATGGCGTTTGCGCTTTAGAATTATGTATGATATCCTATCACTGACAAACTTAATATCTCGGATAGTGTATAAGATCATCCTTCGGACTAAAAAACCAATTAATTTTGTCTACTTCAAAAAATACAGAGAAAGACGATATAGAATAATAATAATAATAATAATAATAATAATAATAATATTATTACTATTATTATTATATTATTATTATTATAATAATGATAATGGTATTAATAGTAATAATAATAATAATAATAATAATAATAATAGTAATAATAGAATTAATTACAGTAATAACAAAAACTAACTCTCTGGTAACACCGAAACCGTAAGTTCATGACCGCGTGGTCATGACTCTCTATTCGTCCCTATTCAGAGTCAATATCTTATAATCATCTCTTCTGTAATATGCCTCCCTTAAATCATGGTTAATTTTATTCCTCCACTTCATTAAATGGCCTGCCTGCTGGGTTGTTTCCCTCTGGTTTTCCTATAGTGTTTCAATGCCCCTCTTTCTTTCCCCATTCCTGCCACATCATCCGCCCATTGCAATGAACGAAACTTAATTGTTTTTATTACAATTGGTTTCCTATAAACATCATGTAGCTAAATGTTACATAATCTTCTCTATTAAACTGTAAGTAAGTTTCTCTTTGTTCAAAAATTTTTGCCAAGAAATTTATTTCAAATGCTTTTCTCTTCCCTTTAACCAGTCCATGTTTGCATCCATATAATATAACTGGGAGCACATAAGTTTTATATATTTTTTCGATTCTTTTCAATTTTTTTAAGAGGAGTTGAGATGATAAAAATCCATACAATGTATCCATCCATAGTAATTCTACCCGAGGGCACCTCTTTCGCTACAATCATAGCATTCTCATGCTATGCTTTGCAGCTATACTGGGGAATTAAAGGTGTGGTAGCTTCCCGTTGTTTTCCACGCCGGTGAAGGATGAAGATGATGGTCGGATGATTTTCGGGGTCCGTTGGGCCATAAGTTTCCTGACATTTGTCTTACAGGTGGGGAAAACCCCCGAAAAAACTCACCCAGTAGCCTGTCCCGACCGGGAATCGAACTCGGCCAGCTGTGTGACAAGGCAGCACGCTACTTCGAGACCACAACGGTGGATCTATAATGTATAATAGCATGTATTTCCAGAATTATATGTTTCTTTCTGTATTCATTCCTGTTTGTATTTATTGTTCCTTGGAATTTGAATTCATCCACTGTTTCAGTATTTCTCTCATTTTTCATGTATTGTTCATTTCCATTATTTAATGAATTTCTCTGTATGACAACACGTTTAGTTTTGTTTATGTACAGTGCCATTATATTTTCACTTCTATTCTAAAATCTGTCTTATACTAAAAGTCAGATTTATTATAGACCTATTTATTCTAAATCCACATTGATGATCTCCTATTACGTTGTCAGTATAGCGAGTTAGTCCGGACACTAACATATTTGTTAAAATTTTGTACGAAATTCAGAGTAATGAGATGGCCCTGTAGGTCTTGCAATCAGTTAATCTCCTTTCCTATACATTGGTATGATGTATAATAGATTTTTGCATTCATTTGGAAGAACCTCTTGTTTTCCTAAATTATACTAAGTAACCGATGTATTTTGTCCACCAATTTTTCTCCCCCTATTATATCAGTTGTGCCGGGATTCCATCTGAACATGATCCTTTAAATATCCTACTAGATTTTTGTACCTCCATTTTATCCTTTAATGCACTGGGCTCTGTGAAAAATATTTCCGATGTCTGTAAATCATTCTCTTCAATATCATTTTCAGCATGTATGTTTGATATTTTATCAAAGTAAGTTTTCCATATATTTAATATACACCTGGTATCTGCATTGAGAATCCCATTTTCATTCCTAATCTCACGTGTTGAAACCCGTTACTTTCTCTCTTAATTCTCTAATGTTCCTATTTTTTGCATTCTTTTCGATATCATTAATCTTCTATCTCAAGTTTTCCCCCTTTTTACTTATTAAAACCTATCTGATGTTACTTAAATGTTTTAAATTTTCAAATTTGGCTTGTATTATCCAAATTCATTTTTGATAGCTTATTTTTCTTCACAATGTCGGCACATTCCTCATTAAACCATTACTTACTTTCCCTATTTTTTAAAAATAATCTATACATTTTGATGCTGACAGTATGATAATATCTTATAAAATATTATTATTATTGTTTTTAATAGTAAAAATAATATTTCTTTTGTTATTGTGGCAGAGATATCGGACTTGCCAGATATACAATGATCAAAACCACTAATGTGTCTATATGAGGGTGTAGTTGTTTTCATGTTCGATTTTGAATCCAATATTCAAACCCACAACATTTTCAGAGAAAAACGTACCTTGTGTTGAAATCTTTCATAAAGAAAGTAAAACCATACGTCTCATACTGTAAATTTTTGGCGGAGAAAATCTTTAAAACTAAAATAAAAAAAACATATGTACTAATATGGACAACTGGCCTAGCCTGTTCATTATATATTAACTGACTGTATGAAATACGTAATGTAATTTCTATTTTTTCCTATTTATATTAAAGTTAGACCTATACGATAAGTTTGTTGATTGAATCCAGTATTGTCCATATCTTCAATAATTCTGTTTGTCGACTCTAGTAGATGGATACGGGAGACAATGAAGGACAATCCTGGATCCCTGAGTCGTGGCGAAATTCGTCGCAAATAAATATATAGTTATTTCCTTCAGGGTGTACGTGGTATTATAGACAGATATGTTGGAAATTAATAATGTGTACATCTGTATATTCTTTGTGCAACATAATTTACATGTGCCAGATGAAGTATCTTACTAGTCTCTTACTTAACATCTAGTTATTTAATACGAACTCTGATTAAATTTTTTATGGTTAAAAAAAGCCAGAAAATTTAACTTTAGAATACTATATACTACAATATTTAAAAAAATAGACAAATTACGACTACATGAATAAACTATGGGAAACTTAATACTTATACAAGTAAACAAGCAAGTGTAATCAATGTACATTATATGGACAGGAATAATAAGTTCGTATATGTATGTACGTATATACTA
Source organism: Diploptera punctata (assembly GCA_030220185.1). Taxonomy (NCBI): domain Eukaryota; kingdom Metazoa; phylum Arthropoda; class Insecta; order Blattodea; family Blaberidae; genus Diploptera; species Diploptera punctata. The sequence continues at coordinate 199,404 of JASPKZ010006464.1, forward strand.
GATGGCCCGGCGAACTTCGTATCGCCTTTAACTAATCTTAAGTTAATTTTTCCGTATGGTATTGTTGATTGAGATGAATTTATGTTGTCTGCATTCTCAGTATCATCCATAAGTGTATCATGAGTATTATATACATTTATTGATGGAATATTTTGAGGAGGCTTGCTGATTTCATTATACTTTCGTTTTTTTTTGTACGAACTTGTTGGCAGTTTGGATTCTCATCATCATCATAAAGACGTCTCTGTATAGTAATATCTTCTTGTGATATACTATAGTCATCTTGTTTTTTCATATAATTGAGGCACGGAGATTGTTTCTGTAATATTAGGCATATTATTATATCTAACAGACTTACTTACAGTTCTGTTATTCCGTTCCTTAGGACCTTCATATGTTTTTACATTGACGTTCTTCTTAAATGTAAGATTTATGTCACATAGGCCTATAACAATTTGCGGAAATTCACTCGATATCATTCACAGTCTCTAGAACTGATTCGCCATATTGTTCAATATTCCTTCTCGGTCCAGTTAAATTTAAATTAAGTTGCTGTATTTCAGCCAGATTACTTAAAACTAATACTTACACACAAAATTGATATTATTGTCAATATATTGAAAATAAAATAAGCACTGAACACACTTAAATTATGAAATAATCAATATTTCTAATTCAATTAAATTTCGCGGTTGCAACAAAAGTCACAGCCACCTGGATCTCTCTTTGTTAAATAATAAACCAATTACTTTACACAGTCATCTGTTAGAATCGTGTGGAACTCACAGGTAATTATAACTCTTTGTTAAATAATAAACAAATAATTTACAATAAAAATGCGACTATGAATTTAGTTATAACAACCGTATTCCTCAATTTGGATCAAACAGCTCACAGTGTGCAAAATTTTATTAAAATCGGTTCAGTAGTTTAGGATTCCATCGCGGACAAACAAAGTGACACGTAATTTTTACTAATATATATATATATATATATATATATATCGGTACTTATTTCATTATGAGGCTAAAGATAAATAAAGATAATAATTTCAATAATGGATGTTTACTAGTTGTGATTCAATTTGTATATCGGTTTGTCAGCAGTACTGATTTAAACGACTTTTATTTGTTCCATTTTCACTATTAATAATAATATAAGTTGATAAGTACATAATAATAACAACTGTATGTTTATACTGTGATTAATACTAGGTCGCAAATATTTTACATTCTTATATAGACCACTATCTTCTCTATAAGCAGGGGGAATTTAAAGACACTGGGAAAATACCAACTACCTCATCCCTTATATATACCACTTGACGAACTAAACTAGTAACTCTTTGCCCATATAACGCCAGACAACAATGATCATAAACGAAAACATCTAATAATACATCAACTAGTGACATTTCTCTCTCCCACCCAAGATATTTATTTTCCTTCTTTCACTACACCTGAGAATGTATCGTCTATTTACATTATGTATCACTTTTGCTAACCATTTACTTAGATTCTGAATTTTAGTATTATGAACTGAGGGGAGTATGAGAGAAGTGTATGTTTACATGTTTGTATGGCGTATAGTGTGTTGTATGAGGGATGATGATGAAGAAGATGAAACTAGGTGCCGGTACGCAGCCTACTTGCATCGTAAAGCACCATGGGGATCGCCAGGCTTAACGTTTCTATCCAACGGACGAATCACTATCGACTCTACCACATGCCTCATCAACAGATGTACCGCGGATTTGTTTCCAATTTAATTATGGAATATGGCGCACAATCTAGAGATGAATTAATATACATCACCATTCCTTCTTACCCAAGAGATTGAAAATTTTACAATCATATAGATGTTAAATTGTTATTTTCGACCATATCGGGTGTCGAACCCAGGCTCGCTAGTAAGGAAGTAGGCATGCTACCACCTGAGCCAGTAGAGAGGCTGAGGATATTAAAAAGACGATCCTACATGTTACATCCATAGGTCATGATGTATACAATATAACTATATCCCATTTACGAATCGCCTTTTTCTTCTTCCATCCAATGTAGACTCGGTGTCTGTTCCTGTTCAATGTATTGCCTCAATAGTATCTTCCCATCTTTTCTTCGGGCGTCCAATATTTATTTTCCCTGTTGAGAATTTATCCCTAGCTATTTTAACTATTCTGTCGTTTGACATTCTATTTATATGTTCTTTCCATTCTTTCCTTCTTTTGTTTATCCAATTTTAAATATGTTCTATTTGTAAATTTTCTCTTATCATATCACTTCTAATATGATCTCTTGGTGTTATATTTTCTATTGTTTTCAGAACTTTAATGTCACATGCTTAGAGTAGGCGACGAGTATCACTTGTTTCTGGTCTAGTGTCTGCTGTATATGTACAAAGTGATCTGATTACCATTCACAATTTAGGTAATCATACTTTTATTGACTCGTAACTTTAATCGTTTGAAAGAGACTGGGACTTATCCTACTGTGGAAAATGACACTGATTCGATCCTTATCTAAACTGGAACTACCCAAAACACCTTATGACTAATGACAAATCAGTTTACTCCCATGTTTATCACTTGAACACACATCTGAGTATCTCTAAATATATGCCTTGACAAATATTAGTCAGGATTTAGAAAGTGATATGACAAACGTACTGAACTTCTGAACGTTGTCGAGGACGTTAGTGAAGCTATGGACTGAAAAGGATTTATAACACTAGATCTTTATCATCATATTTATAATCCCCGATGTGGAAAGCAACGGAAATCTAATACATCTATAATTCCCTAGCAAAAATGCAAAGCATAGCAATGATTGCAGTGAGGGACCTGCCCTAGAGCACAACACTATTGATGGATGAAATAAAATTGTGTACACTGATAGGATTGAAACTAATTCACGATATCGTTTCGAAATTCTGGCCTAAACTGTGTTTCGGCCGTGATGATCTCAAAATCATTCGCAAAACCTCGTTTTCATTCCTTGTAAATATATTTAATATTCTCTTAAAAATTATAGGGTTTTTACTTTTTACTTTTTATTTCACTCTGGTTTTGTGCTATTTCTCAAAATTCCATTATACTGCAGACAAAAGCACGTGAGTTAACAGTTGTAGTTTCATATTTTTTATCTAAGGATTTCATGAAGACTCAGAGTGTATTAAGGTTATTGAGTATTGCGCCGTTTACCGTACCGATGATTCAGAGCACTTGTTGACATCTCCTTCTCGGCTGAAGTCTGAAAAGTGTCAGGAATCGCTCAGAAAAGTCAACACAACTTAAAATTAATGAATTTAATTGTTTGCATTTCCTGTTCATAATCTAAGATTATAAGAACACATAGGCGTGAAATGGTTTATGTATGTTTTTTTTAATTGGATGAGTTCCAGCTCTTAAGAATTTAGTCTTTAAGGAATTTATGAAAACGTCAGAAACATTGAGCAATTTTAAGTATGATAAATAAAAGTAATATCAGAAAATATAACTTGTTAGTTTTTAATAATTGAGCTTATTCCAGTCACTTATTAAAACCCCAAACCAACAAATCTTCATACTTTTATTTATTTTAACATCCTTATTTGTAGGTATTTTTACGTGCTCCAAACCACCCCGCTTTACCATGGATACAACCTGAAGAAAAATAATGTTTAACTCTTTAACACACGTGTACTATCGATCACACAACTACTCATAGGTCCCAGGATGAGAGATCAGCTAGTGCCATGGCCAACTCTGAGATAATGCTAAACAAGGAATATAAAATATTCTGATTATAATAGTGTTCAAGGATTTTTTGTGGGTTAAAAAATCCTGACATGTGTCCCTCAGATTAGAAAAAACGCGGAAAATCCTCATCCAGGAAGCATGTTCCGACCGGGGATCCAAACCAGGCCCAATGTCTCCGAGACAACGACATTAACCCATGACCATCAGCGGTTGTCTCCAAACCGTTTCACTCCTCTAATACTAAAATATCTACACGTGCTCAGCGTAATCCTATGTTTAGGGATGAGATTGAATGAAGATCTGTGATATATAATGAAGATGGGTGTACAGGCAAACGAAATGAAATATAAATAGTTTGCATCAGTATGAAGAAGTGATGGAATGAAGTTCATGGCAGGGAAACAATGGGAGAAGTTATAAGAAAACCCTTCCCTGCATCCGATTCGTCCACCACACGGAGTGGCCGAAACGTCAAATCGGTACTCTGAAGTCTAAGCTCTTACGTCTTGTATCCGTGTGTCACTTTTCTATATTGTTATATTGGAATAAAATTAAAAATTGTAATCAATTTAACATCTGATAATTTAAATTTGTTGTGTCAGTTTTGCAGTTTTTTTCCATTTAGTATTTAATTTTATATTTTTTATGATAGTTGCATTGTAATGTAACATACGTATGTACTGATGAGGAAAATAGCCATATATACTTAACTCTACTAAGCTAAATAAATATATTCAGGCCATTATCATCTGCATGGCTTAGGTCTGTTAGCCTGTTCCGACATCACGAAGTTATTAACAATCGTCCCATCATTTTGTAGGTCTTCTTGCACTTCTGTGGCTATGCTGTAATAATAATATAGGAAGTTAAATATTTTCCTTTCTATTAATAATATTCATGAATTATCTTATTTGGTGTTCATTTTTATTGTTATATTGAAAACATTTAAATCTTCTCTAATAATGATATCCATCCATCCATACTAATTCTGCCCCAAGGTAGGTCCTTTACTACAATCATAGCATTTTCATGCTATGCTTGCATCTTTACTAGGGAATTGTAGGTGTTGTAGCTTCCCGTTGATTTCCACGCCGGTGAAGGATGATGATGATGATGATGACCATGTGATTTCGGGGACCGTTTGGGCCTTATCGTTTTTCTGACATTTGTCTTACAGGTGAGGAAAAACCCCGATAATAACCTCACCCAGAAAAACTGCCCCGACCGGGTTCGAACCCGGGCCCGCAGCGTGAAAAGGCAGCACGCTACCTCGAGACCACCCCGATGACTATAATGATATAAATAAATAAATAATTAAAATAAAATAAATACATTTATGTGTGTGATCCTATATTGACTATCTCAGATACATTACTGCGATGTAAATATTTACACTCTGTATGTTACAATATCTCAGGGAAACACTTGAACAGGTCTCGGTAGTGTTGTCATGTGCAGCCATGTAAATGGTACTAGGATATCAGTATCGTGATTTAAAACGTCGAATATCTGTTTGAATCTCCCAAAAGCTCGTTTTGAAAGAAGTGTTCACTACTCTATGAAATTCTTGTACCGAGGAAGTTTAGATCCATGTCTCGTACTTTGAGACTCTCTTCTGAATTTTATAGACCTGTTGAGTTCGAACCATGTAAGTATAAGATATTATATATATTTTTTGTTCTCTTTTGTCAATGCTTGCAAACTTTCTACAAGACAGTGTTCTTTTCCATTGTGGAAAATATATGAAACGTAAATCGGCCTTCTTTCTTCAGTAATGTAATAAACAGCAATAACATGCTATGAGTTTAGCGATATATTTTCGTGTATTCAAACATTTTAACTGTATGTCACTGTAATTTCATAACAACAGCATTATCTGTTTTAGTCCTTACTACGTTTATTTTTTTAAGTTTAAAGTTGTACTTTGATTTCGCCTTAATTTCTTAACTTTCATGTAAATTAGTAGAAATTAGCTAATCTTATTGTAAAAATTAAATATATTTATAGAAATTGATACTTAAAATTGTACTTTAATGATATGATATTTTTAAAGCTCTGCGAAGTTTTCAGATTCATAATTTCGCATTAATTCGCGCGTGTGTGTCAGCGAGGGAAGTGTAGGAATGTTATTATAAATCATAAATTGGTTACCTTGATGACACAACTCGCAGGTTCGACTTTATGAAGGGAAGGTGTATTTTCAGTGGATACTGGCAGTGCGTTGTAAGGGTACAAAAAATAATTCATTACTTGATACCTCTCCCTACCACATCCGATTCTAATTTGGAAGAGTGCCGGTTATGCATTAAGTATTCTCTGAATTAGCTACATGTCTTTCGAAGTGAACTGTTTTAAAATATTGTGATAGGATAAACTGCATGAAGTCGTAATTGTTTAAATATATTTACATATCATGTACTGTTGTCAAAATCAATGCTTATTCTCCTGTGAGAAGACAATTTTCTGTGTACTAGACCTATACACTACTTTATTTATTTATTTTATTTTTGTGATCCGATAGATTTAAAACCATGTAGTTATATTTCGAAGATTGAAAACAAGATCAAAATTATTCCTTAATTTATATGATATGGAAATGTGTTCTTTTTGCATTCATGGCTACTTTATAAATAGTAATACCTCAGACACTAATTACATAATTGTATGACAAGTTCTTATCTCTCAACTAGGATTATTAGAAAAGTATGTTTCGTATCGCCCTTTGAGTGAATTATCTAGGTGTGATAAATACGTCAGAAGTCGCACTAAGTACTTATCTGAGAGGTACGTATGTTGCGAGTTCTGCTGTCATTTATATCTGTAGCATTAATAGTTTTGAAATTATTCAGATTTTGGTTTTAACAAAAGACGCATTTTCAAAATCTATCTCCACTGTCATGTCTGAGGTAAAATGTTTAAAACATATATATTTAGATTCAGTAAGGTGTGTATAGTAACACATTGAATTCAAAATTTACATTATTTTCCGAGGACAGATGAAAAAATCTACTCGTCATACATTTTTTATAATTTTTGGTATGGCTCATCATATGTTTTATTTTTTATTTTGATAAATTCTTAATATATAAAAATTATGACTATCTCATTGTATTAATTAGAGTGTCCAGAACTTCCCGTAAAAATTCAGACTCAATTTTTAATACTTATAGGAAAGGATCAATTTTGAACATAACAAAATGCACTTTATACAGAAATATGAAAAAAATAAATTTGAAAGTTTCCATGAATATTAAGTATATTGATTAGAAAACAGACTGAAAAGTCTGATCAAGTACCAGGAGAATTTAGAATGAGAGATAATATTAAACTTTACAGACCAGGAAGGCAATACCCATAAAAAAACTCTTACATTATTGCCATCGTAGCTAAAGCCCCTATATTGGAGATTTAAATAGCGCAGCCATTTAAACATAACGTCATTATACTATGCTCTAAGTGTCATAGATTCAGGAAACTTTGGCAATTAGTAAAGTAAGGTATCTTTTGTTGGGGCACGCCGTAGCATAGTGGTTAAGGCACTGAGCTACAAGCCGGAGGGTCGAGGGTTCAAGTCCCGTTGGGGTAAGGATTTTTAAACTGACCCAAACCCTCTGGCGGCACTATGGCCCTGGGGTCGACTCAGCCTCTAACGGAAATGAGTACCAGACGCTTGTTCTGGGGTAAAGGCGGCCGTCACGCAGGGCTGACAACCCGGCTGACATAAAAAGTGCCGATTGTCTAGAAAAAGTGGGAGCCTTAACCTCCTACTACCCCAAGGGGCTCCGGGTCTGTTGTGGGATCACTTTACTTTACTTTAGGTATCTTTTGTTTCCAGCAAAAAACAAAAATTGCTGTTTTTAACCACAAATTATCAATTTTCGCCCTTTGCCTATATTAACTGTCGCATGAAACCTTTTCTATAAATCTTCAGTAGTATCAACACTTGTGTTTCCTGTAGTTTTTCATGTAGTCTTCTTTTATATAAATATACTGTACTGCTATCCTTTAAGCTAGTAAGATTATATGTTGATTTTTCAGCGTTTGTAAACTGTTTGCAAATGGAAACAACTTTTTTAAAAATTAACCTTATAATGGGCATTTCCACAATTTATTCATAAGTAATGCCACGAGTGATTTCCAAATGAGGCCATGAGAACCATAGTGATATAGGCCTAAGTGACATTTTTTTACAAAAATGAAATAAATGCATAAAATTGTAGACATTTGGTTCTTTTACCTCGCGCCATAGAGATACAAGTACTTTCCATCACCTGCTACCATCTAGAGAGGAATATGTTAACTACATAAACCAGAAATGAGCTTTGCTTCAGGTTCATACTGATACAAGTGACAAGATGGCTGCCATCAAAGAGAGCAATGATAATAATGCTACTTTTTTTCGAAGTGAACAGCAAAACAATAATTGTGAAATTTCGAAACAAAATGTAACGCTTTACCTAGAGTATGTAGAAGACATGCCTTTTCGACATCTTGATCTTCGTCGTAATGCAGTAGGACGGCCTCTACAATTCCCCAACACGCTAAGAACGCTGCGTGAAGGAGAGGTACCACTGAAAGCAGAACAAAGATCTGCTTACCCTACTCGATTTCTTTCCTCCAATACACCATGGCTTTATCTTAACTTCAAAGCTTCTGCTTCTAACATCACTAACTCAGGAAGAGGTAGCGGAAGAGGACATGTTCGAGGACGAGGGCGTGGACGAGGACGAGGACATGGGGTTCGAGGAAAAGGGCATGGGAGCTGTGTGAATATTGTTCCTGGAGAAGAATACTCAGATTCAGAGGAAATAAGTGACGAAAGTGATTATTCCTATCAGTGTTTATAGAGAGAGAACTCTTATGTTTATTATTTTACTGTTGGCAGACTTACGTATTTCTGAGACACTGATCTTGAACTTGATACAGATTTATACTTATTTGTAATGTATGTAACAATTTAACAAATGTATTCATGATCTCATTTATTAATTGCATTTAAAAGTTACATTAGCACTAGGCTATAATGTACATCATATTACAAATTCATATGATACATGTGCCATTGGTAACAATAATATCAGGACCATACTGGTACAAGTGACGTTTAATTTAGGCTGTAATGGATAAATTACATGCGTTATGTACCAAATGTTAATTATAGTATTTTATAGGTTGCACTTGAAAATAATAAAAGTTGTTTGATAAGGAAATTCAGTGAATTATTATTCTATTATAAACATTCAAGTACTAATATCTCAAAACTTGATTTATGCTACTTAGATCACTATGGTTCTCATGGCCTCAAATTATCGATAAATTTATCTACAGAATTTGGAAATCAAGAGTAGCATTTGTTAGGACTAATTAACGAATAAAATTAAGCTGTTTACTCACAAATCATTATTTAAATATAGTTATTTTAAAATATTTATATAATTAATGTAAACGGCGATGTTTGAAAACAAATGAGAAACGTTATGTTTCGTTTGTTCATCACTGCAACCAGATCATATTTACTGCCAAATAGAATCTCAATATTGTAAGAATGCACTGTAGTGAAGAAAAAATGAAACACATCATTACAGTATATTAATTCATTTAGGCCTATGATGTCCTATGATGTGAATATGCCAATTATATTTTTCTGCAACGTAAATTCCTGGCAAATAATACGTTTACGAAAGTGTAAGCAGTGTTTTTTGTGGAATAATAAATCGGTACGAATGTTTTTCTGTTATATCTCGCAAGCAGAATCTGTCTACATTCGTGCATTATAAATACAATCTGGCAGGCACTTGATAAAACGAAAGCGAAAAAATGAAAGTGATGAAATCGAGGTGAAAAACGACTGTGATAGGTTGTGAATCAAAATTCATAGAAATGTGATTGGTCATTGACTGCCATTTGGGGCATGAGTTAAATAGTCATTATAAATTCTTACATCTTGAAATTTTAACTGAGAATTCTCTTTGCAGATAATATATTCCATAATAGATCTACTTGCGTTTTGGTTCTTTATATTTATGGATTTCTTTATGGTATTAATATAATAATAGTAATAATGATATTAATAGTACCATTATTATTGTTATAGTTTAACTTTTCTTCATTTATATAGGTTTTTTCTACATTTCAGTAGTTATCCTTCAGCCCAAATATATTTTGCTACACCACAGATTTTTGTCCTGAGCATCTTCTTCTATGAGATATATGGTGATCATGTTTCTACTAACTCCGAGGGATTCAGCTGACATTCAGCACAAAACAGCCGAACGAAAAAATAATAACCCACCCCTAAGAGGTGAACGACCGGCGGACACAAGAACGCAAACAAGAAAATCAATATGGGCTGAGGAACTTTTACGCACCAGACAGAAAGAATAATATTGAGAGGTCGGAAGTTCGAAAAATACACAGGCAATACCAATGAACAGGGAACAGAATAGGTTTTTAGTTGACAGTCTTTAATATGGCCATCGAAGGGTTCAAACAAAAACTTTCAGTGGACAATATGTGTAGAAGTTTATTAAGACTTTTGATATATTATCTCTAGGAGATACATGGTAAAAGCTAATGAATGCGTAAATCATACGTAATAATAAAGGTTATTTCAAGGGTAGGCGAAACTAAGGCTAAGAGAAAGTTCGATAATCCAGTAGGTGTTGCCATTTTATATAAAAGGTAACTTAGACCCATATATTAAAAAGGTAATATTATTGCTTTAAAAAGAGGCAATTTGTATATTTTACCATGCAGGAACAGCAGAAATTTGTCTGTTGTCCGCCAACCACTAAATTCCAGGTATGCCAATCCAATTTTTTTTCGTTGAATTGTCTGACTCGTTGGCACAAAAAAAAGATAGCTTTCTGGAAGTGGGAATAATAATTTTAGGGGCAACTTTAACTGTAGGACTGGGGAGGAAAATTTCACTATAAAATCAGATGATAATGAAACACGAGGTGAGGGTAGGAGAAGTAAAGATAAAATTACAAATTCAGAAGGAAACCAATTGTTAGCTATTTGCTATGCGTTTGAACTTGAAATTTTAAATGGGAAATATGGGGCAGATAAAAATGGAGAACTGACTTTTATTAGTAAAAATGGAGGTAGCGTAATTGATTATTCAATATGCAATAAAGACATGATTCCAGTCATAAGTAATTTCTGTATAGTTTCCAGAATCGAATCTCACCACTTCCCAAACAAACTTATTTTAAATATGAAAGGTATTAGTGAGACAGTTAATGATGAGGTGGCAACAATATTGCGGCCAATTACACGTTTCAGGTGGATCGAGGATCGGAGAGACGAATTTATCAGGAGTTTGGAAACCCTAATACAGGATCTGCAATTAAATGATCTTAGCGGGGATGAAATTATTAAAACTTTGACAGAATCGTTTCAATAAGCAGGGGAAAAATTCAACGTAAAATGCACAATGAACCAGAAGGACAATGGGTGGTAAAATAATGCATGTAGAAAGAAGAAGACTGTCGAAAGTAGTATTTTAAAGTTTAGAAAAGAAAGCACAGTTGAAAACAGAAAAAATTATGCGCAAGAGAGAAAGGAATATAACGAAATACTGGGAGAAACAAAACTAGAATGGCAAAATAAGAAATCCAAAGAAATGAGAGTCATGACTGAAAATGGGAACATTGCGAACATATGGAAATCGATAAGGGAACTGAAAGTAAATTCCATAAATCGGAAACGAATAACGCTCGGGGAATGGAAAAGTTACTTTGATAGGGTGCTGGGAAATGAGAGGTTAAGATATAATCAAGGAAATATACTTGAGGTCCCTAACCCAATTTATAATTAATTACTGGACCAGGATATATCGAAAAATATAGTGGTTTCTTCCATTAAATGTTTAAAGATTGGTAAAGCTCCAGTAATTGATGGATTACCAGGGGAATTCTTGAAAAATATGATATCATCCAATAAATTATTAGACGTTTTGAAAACTGCGTTGAACAAACTTTTTAATGGAGAAGATTTTCCGGAAGCCTGGGCGACAAGTGTCATCCAACCGCTATACAAAAGGAAAGGTGGGACACAGGTACTAGAAAGTTACAGGGAAATTTGTCTCTTGTCAGTGTTAGTAAAATATATTGTAAAGTGCTTTACGAACGAATAAGACAATGGGCTAAAGAGAACAATAGGATCTCAAAATATCAGGCACGTTTTAGAGACGGGAACTCCATCGTGAACAACGTATATGTTCTGAGAACATTAATTCATGACAATCTGAAAATAAAGAGGGTAAATTATTTTGTGCTTTCATTGATTTAAGATGGCATTTGATACTGTGGATCGAAGCGCACTTTGGGAAAAATTAAATCGAAAGGATTGTCTCATAAAATGATACATGCTTGAATGTCAATTTATAAATATGTTAAATTTTGTATAAACGTATACCAAGGCACATCACAGAGAGCAGTGATGCCAATCGGGGAGTGAGACAATGTTCCATTTTATCACCAATGCTATTTAATCTGTTCGTTGATGATATTGTAGACGTAAAGCTAGAAGGAGACATTGAGGCTCCGGAGATAAGAAATGTTAAAGTCCCAGTCCTGTTGTATGCAGATGATTTAATTATCTGTTCGAAGACAATTAAGGGATTGCAAAGAGGTCTTGACCTACTGGAAATATACTGATGGAATTGGGGATTGACTGTAAAAGTTAGTAAGACAAAAACAGTGACCTTTAAAAATGGGACGGTTTATGCTAGAGCAGAGGAATGAAAATACAGGGATCAAGTACTTCAAAACGTGAAACATTTTGAATATCTTGGTACGACGTTGAACATGAACGGAAAGTGGAGAAAACATCTTGATATAGCATTATTTAAAGGGGGAGGACAACTTAACAGTGTACTCGGTATTCTTGGTCGAGTGCCTGATATTCCAGTGAGTACATTAGCAAAAATGTATGGAGCGATGGTCAGGCCAGTAATGCACTATGGTAGTGAGATTTGGGGTTTCCAAAGAACGGAAATACTAAATAAGGTATATACGCATTTTCTAAAATATATTACAGGACTTAGTAAGGCCGTTTCTAACTGTGGAATTTTATATGAATTCGGGTCATTCCAGGACGACATGAACTGAAAAATTCGTGTACTCAAATACTGGTTGCGGGTAATATGAACAAACAATGCTTAGAGCAATTTGTTACAACCACCAAAGTAGAAACATAGATGTTAAATTTTGGGCGGACGAGATTAGGAGGGAACTCCAAAAGATTGGGATGGGTTGCATATGGGAAAAAGGGACTGGAAATCGCAAGAACGTGTGGAGAAAAATAAGGAGGAGGTACTTAGATATAAACCAACAAGATACTTTCGCCGAATGTACAGGAAAACGGTCACTGTGTTTACAAAGAGACCTAAAACACATTTGGGGAAAAGGATCTTATATACTCAACCTAGGATTCACAGAGGGATCAGGGCTTGCTTGGTTTAGGCTAGTGGCATGGAAATTTAAAAAAAATAGCGACGATCACGATATGCGAATATGTCCAACTTTGAAGACGAGATACATATATTAGGAATATGTGATAATTTAGAATATTGGAGACGTCAGTTATTCCCGGAAAGATTTGTAAACTCGAATCGGGAAAGATTGGCATGCTACGAGTTATTGGTAAATCCAGAAAATTGGATAAACTTGGGTAAATTTCTGGACAAAACGCGGTAAATAAAAACCACACTCATTCATGAATAAATATAAGTTATCCTAATGCAATACCATTAATTCTTAATAACTATACATAACTTAATTTGTGTATAATGCTATTGTATTATTGTGTAGATATAGTATTATTGTGTTTTCTTCATGTAATTGTAATGTTATTGTTTTTTTTCTTTAAACTAATACCAATTATTACTTTATTGTAACGGACTGTCTACAGCACGCACAGCTCACTGCCTGCGATCCATATTTGTAAATAATATTGTAAATATTTTACTTTTCGTCAAATAAAGTCCTACTACTACTACTACTTCATACATACAGTGTTCTCAGGGTGTCCCCCTCCTCCTCCTGCCTTCAGTATTCCAATCCAGCATCATTCTTGGGATTCTATTACTCTATATCCTCTTCAGAATCACATACCATTTCAATCTTCGTTCTTCTATTACTTCTGTAATATTATGTTTAACATTCATTATTTCTCTAATTTTCTGGTTCCTATTTTTTCTTTTTTGATTTTCTTGCTGCATTTCGACAAAAATCCATCTCTGTTGTCAGTACTGGTAATTTTTATTTTTTTTTGCTTGCTGTCTACCTAGAGTAAAAGTCTCTACACCATATAACAAAACACTTTGTAATAATAATTTAAATATTTATGTCTTTGTTTTATTTACAATATTTTTACTCCATTTCACTTATTATCCTTTTTTATTATTATTATTATTATTATTATTATTACTATTATCATTATTATTATTATTATTATTATTACTAATATTACCATTATTATAATTATCGTTATCATTATCATTATTATTATTTTTACTATTATTATTATTATTATTATTATTATTATCCACTGCTGTGGTCTCGAGGTAGCGTGCTGCTTTGTCACGCAGTGGGTCCGTGTTCGATCCCCGGTCGGAAGAGGCTCCTGGGTGAGGTTTTTCGGGGTTTTTCCTCACCTGTAGGACAAATGTCAGGAATCTTAGAGCACAACGTTCCCGGGAATCATCCGGCCATCATTATCATCCTTATCATTATCATCTTCATCATCATCATCATCCTTCACCCGTGTGGAAATCTACGGGAAGCTACAAAACCTATAATTCCCTAGTAAAGCTGAGTTTAAAGCATTGAAAGACCTACCCTCGGGCAGAATTACTATAGATGGATGGATTATTATTATCATCATCATTATTTTTATAATTATCATTATTTTTTATTATTATTACCATTATTATTATTATTATTATTATTATTATTATTATTATTATTATTATTATTATATTATTATTATTATTATCATTATCATTATCATTAATACCATTATTAGTATTGTCATTATTACCATTATTATTATTATATTTGAGAAGTTGTCACTAATGAATATACGTTCCTTTATTGAGATTCCGAAATGCGTATGGAGTGTAGCGTGTTACAGCTTGGAACAGAACATAAATGGGAGGTTATAGATGGATTAGTGGAGACGGGATTTAGTGGGCTCTAGGATTTCGAAATGGATTCTTCTTTTAGTCGAGGACTTCGAATAGCTCAGTGGGTTGCGGTAGGATGATATGCTTTTGGTCCCGGGATACGCAAGGATTTTGCGGGCACGATTCTATCTCGTTGAGAAAAGACGACAAGTTAAAGGTACAATATCACTTTATTTCACGTAGAAAACAATAAAAAAATATCAAATTACGTAGCGATTAACGCGATCATATGGTTACACTTTATGTTGAGTAGCCCTAATTAGACGGTTGAATTCTTAATTACACCGCGCCTATTTTATATAAGAATATATTTCCGATGGTCGATAGACTACTTTAAGTCACGATGAATGTGTTTTTGCTTTGTGTTAAGTGAACTACTCGTGCCAGTGGCACCACGAGATGAGAAGTGAAGTTTTAGTCTGTAATTTTCGTTATAAGGTTAACTCTTACTCCCACTCAATATAATTTGCGACCATATGATAACGCCCAGCTTAAGATAAAATACATATACCATTGGTGCATTTATTTTATAATATTGGGTGGTAGGGTTCTGGACCCTTTGTTTCGTTGTGACGTCACCAAATGTTTTAGGACACTCCTACTTTTGAGATTGGATAAAATTGGGACATAAGTTTATACAAGCAGCCCCGGGAATCCTGAATAACTCTGCAAACTGCTTCTAATATTTTCTAGAATATTGTGGTGACTTCGTTCGCCTTTAATTAGTTTGAATCATCCTCTGTAAAAATGCCCGGTTACTGGGTTTCCAAAATTCCCAACAATATATTTCCTATTGAATTCAGATGTCCAGCTTACAAGGCTTACGCATTGTCAGTTCTAACCGGCTGAATGAACTGCATCTAATCCTCAGTACTGAAAAGAACTCTTTAGATCCTTATCTTGTTGAACGAATGTCTCGAGCCCATCAAAATACAATAGAGTGCGTTAGAGTCATCAGCCTTTCCCTATATCATAACGGAACGTTCTTATTTCATCATATTGGTTCTACGAAATCATTTAATTTGCAATCATATTTCATCATATTCATTCCTAGGAGTCATTTAATTTGCAATAACAATTTTATAATTATATTCTACGTATTTTTCTGATCTGTTTAAATATAAGTAATGATTTATTTAATTATTTAATTAATTAATTATTTATAAATTTATTTTTTCTCACCCGATTTTTAATGATTGGGCTGCTCATTTGGGGAGCAGGCTGAATGAATGTCGCGCCTCAAGCTGGAGTGGCATGAGAATTTCAAAATTAACTTGCTAATGTCGCACTATAATTTTAATTTACAATTCATTTGTCATTTTCTAACTTCTCATGAGTTAAATAGAAATTCATCGGATGAATTTTATTCACTACCGAATTCCATTTCATTATCTTACTAAATATATACCGGTACGCATATCCTATACATTGTGGCCACATAAATATATTATGTTCTTAGAGATGTGATACCGTCTTTCATTAGAGTTCAGTTACATTTTCTCCAATAATAGAATTTGGGTCATTTTTAGTATTGATTTCTTTTAAACCTAAATTAAACTTAACCACATTCTATTATAGTGAAAAAAAAACATTATTTTGCAAGTTTTATAAAGATTTTCATCAAGTAAACACCAACTCATTTGATTAGTTTTATAATGGTATAGGAAATTTCGGGTAATGTGTACCCTTCTGTTTGAGTGGACTCTGTTAATATCTCCTTAATTGGTGCTGTCCACGAACAGAAAATATTTTAACTTCTTCGTCTCATCAACTTTAACGGATTCGAGGTCAGCTTCTTGTATTCTTTTTGTGAATAAGGGTTTATTTGTGATATTACTGAAATTGATCACGTTAGAAGTTTTTCAAGCTAAGAATCAATTCTTAATTTCTGCTATTGAATATTACAAATGTTGAAAAAAAACTCCTAAATGACTGTATAAAATAATTAAACATAACAAAGGAATTAGGTTAATGTGGACACTCCACGAGGTTTTGTGTCCACTTTACACGAACACGTATATTTTATCAATGAGGTTGCTATCTGTAAAAACCATTCACTTAATTAATTTTATTTAATATCATTTTTCATAGACTGCGATGGGCAGGATATGTGGCACGAATGGGGAATGAAAGACGAGCATGGAAGCTTCTTGTAGGAAAACCAGAGGGAAAACACCCAGTTGGTAATCCGAGAATGAGGTGGGAAAATAACATTAACTATGATTTGAAGGAAGTGGATTATTCAGGGGATAATTGGAAAAAATTGGCTCAAGATACGGACGTATTTATGTCCGCGCGTCCATGAACTTACGGGTTCGATATTTCCAGTGAGTTATCTAGTTAGTTATCATTATAATTTTATTAAACCAACAGATCGTCGCTTTCTGCATTTGAATGACGTGTGAATGTCACAGTCAACAATAATTTTTCAAAACATAAATAAATATCAACGCTTTTTTAACTATAATCAGTCATAAATATTTTCAGATTAATCTTTGCCTGTCTGTATAAATTAATAGAGTAAATGAACTTAAAATTAGAATAAAAGCTAAGGTGGGCTCTGCGGTCCTCTTTATCCGAATATGGAGGTTAAAGTGGACTTTCCTTGTAATGTAAAAAAGTTTATAAATTATGAAGATATTTCCATATTTAAAAAAAAATAACAATGCAATTTCATAGTTACAACTTACTTACTTACGAACCCGTAGGTTCATGGCCGCGCGGACATAAGCTCTCCCGTACATCCCTATCCTGAGCAATCCAACCATTCCCTGTATAATCTACTTCCCTCAAATCATAGTTAATGTTAATCTCCCATCTCATTCTTGGTCTACCAACAGGGCGTTTTCCCTCCGGCATTCCCTAAAAGAAGCTTCCATGCAAGTCTTTCATTCCCCATACGTGCAACATGTCCTGCCCATCGCAATCTACGAGACATAACTGTTCTTATTATATCTGGCTTCCTATAAAGACCATGTAGTTCATTGTATGTAGTCTTCTACATTCACCTGTCTGTTCATCTCTCTTTGGTCCAAAAATTTTCCTAAGTACTTTATTCTCAAATACTTGTAATCTCCTTTACTCCCTTAAAGTAAGAGTCCATATTTCGCACCCATACAACATAACTGGTAGAATAATAGTTTTATATATTTTCAGTTTACCTTTTTTTGAAATGAGTTGGGATATCAAGAGTATCTGCATTGCATAATATCACGCATTTGCAGAATTTAGCCTATGTCTAATTTCTTTGTGCAACCGATTCCTGTTTGTCATTATTGTTCCTAGGTATTTGAATTCAGCCACTTCCTCAAAATTTCCCTCATTTTCATTAGCTGTCCATTTCCATTATATAATGAATTCATACGTGTGACCATATATTATTTCTATTGATATTTATTCCAGTCCTAAGTTCTTAGTGTTACTCAATAGTGTGTGCGTGTTGTCCTTTAGTATCTCATCGCTATCGGCCAATAATACTACATCATCAGCATAAACTAACAGCTTATAAATACCATTGAGTTGTAAGCTTTCCTCATTCTCTAAAGATTTGATGGCATGCTCTAGTACAAAATTAAATAATAGAGGAGATAGTTCATCTCCTTGCTTCAACCCATTGTGGATTTCAAAAGTATCCGAAAATTGTTTTCCTACACGCACCCTACTCTTCGTATCATTTAGACACATTCGCATAAATCTAACTAACTTTTTAGGAATTCCGAACTCCAGGAGGATACTATTTAAAACTTCTCCCCCTTAATTGAATCATATGCTTTTTTGAAGTCTACATATAGTTGATGTACAGAGCCATTATATTCCCAATTATTTTCTAAAATCTGTCTTATACTAAAAATCTGATTTGTTGTAGACCTGTTTCTTCTAAATGCACATTGGTGATCTCCTAGTATGTCATCAATATAGGGAGTCAGTCTGCTTACTAATATATATGTAAGAATTTTGTACGAAGTTGTAAGAAATGAGATACCCCTGTAGTTGTTGCAATCAGTTTTATCTCCTATCTTATAAATTGATACGATAATTGATTCCTTCCTTTCATCTGGAAGAGCGTCTTTTTCCCAAATCATGCTAACAACCAGCGTATCTTGTCCATCAATTTTTCTCCCTCTGATTTTATCAGTTCTGCTGTGATCTCATCTGAACCTGAAGCTTTATACATCTTCAACTTTTCAACTGACATTTCAACCTCGAATGCATTTGGTTCTGCGACTAGCACTTCTGCTGTCTGCAAATTATCCTCCTCAATGTCCTGTTCTGAGTGTACATTTAATAGCTGATTAAATTAACTTTTCCATCTATTTAATATACTCCTGGAATCTGCAATCATATCCCCATTTTCATTCCGAATTATGTTTCTTCTAGTCTGCAATCCTTTCTTCTCTATACTAATTCCCTGATATAATTCTCCAATGTTACTGTTTTTTGCGTTCATTTCAAGATCATTAATCTTCTCTCTCAAATATTCCCTCTTTTTACTCTTTAGTAACTTGGTGGTTTCCCGTCTAGTACTACCCAATTGCTCCAAATTTACCTCGTCTGGCTCGTGTAACCATTTAATTTTTGCTATCTTTCTTTTCTTTACAATGTCGGCACATTCCTCGTCAAACCATTTCTTGTTTTGCCTCTTTTTTAAACAACCAATGCTTTCTGATGCTGACAACTTAATAGTATCTCTTATAGCCTCCCATTCTTGATTTAGGGGAGGGTCGTGTATTTTGGGCCATTTAACTTAAAATTCGAGTAGTGTTTAATTCTATCTAGACAATTATAAATTTTATAAATGATATACAGTACAGGGTACTGATCGCTTTTATGATAACTACATCTTATAATAATTTCCAGAAATTGTTTAAAAATTATGTTTACGTAAATAATGATTTCGTGTAATTTGGGCCTAGGTCGTGTAATTTGGGCCGATGTCTTATAGATTGTTCGAGCAAATATAATTACTCGTATTACGTTTAAAGTGATTTTTTAAAAAAAATATATGTAAGAGAATACATTTAGCACTTCTCTCTTTTAGGGATTTATAAATCTGTGGTACAGTCTGTCCTCATTTGTGTTTCTGAAAACAAGACAGGAAACATAAAAACAATTATCGAAACACAAGAAATAAATAATGAACATATGTGTTTTTTTAGATCACTTCTTGGATTCACAAAGTCAGATCATCTAAGAAATATATTTAAAAAAATTGAAAGTCGAAAATATAATAAGTGATATAATCAATAATAATATAAATTAATAATAATAAATTAATAACAGCAATAACAGTCGGCCATAGTTTAACTAACTTATTGTCGAACACAAAATTAACTAATTAATTAAAATAACCATAATATATTATTAACGTGCACTAAACATTATAAACATTTTATAATACTAAATTTCATAATGTTAGAAATACACTGCTCAAAACAATTAGAGGAACACTATGAAATATGCAAATATTTTTTCATTGGATAAAGGTACAAACATGTAATTAATAAAGTACATTATTTGTGGTTATTTATTTATTTATTTATTTATTGCTCATGTCAGTAAAAACAAATGAATAACGCTGACAATTAACTTTTCAAATAATTCCGCTATGTAAGCAATTGAATCTTGTGCTTATTTTTCAAAGTTAATCACTCGTTATATAGAGTTAGTATCGTGTATGGTCTCCACGACATTCGATGATATTTTGGCACCTTCGTGGCATGCTCCCAAAAGATTCTGGATTTCCTCTTGCGGGATATTCTCCCATTCCTCCTTCAGAGCATCTCCAAGTTGCTGCAGAGTTTGTGGAGCTTGATGTCGGTTCCTGACCTTCCTGTCTAGAAGATCCCACAAGTGTTCAATAAGGTTGAGGTCTGCTGACCGCTGGCCACTCCATTACCTCAATTTCATTCCTCCTCAGGAAATCCCTGGTGACAGCCGCAGAATATGCCCTGGCATTATCCTGCATAAACAGAAATCCAGGGCCTACTCCAATGGCAGTAGGTACTACATGCTCTTCCAGAACGTGCTCGATATACCGGACAGCATTCAGTCGCTGGGGAACAAGTACAAGGTCCATACGATTGTTGTACATAACTCCGGCCCACACCATTATGGAACCTCCTCCGAATCTATCAATTTCCTGTACAGCCTCTGCAGAAAATCTTTCTCCTGGCCCTCCCCACACCCTCAGTCGACCATCACAACGTGTAAGACGATACCTGGACTCGTCCGAGAAGAGCACAGATTCCCACTGGTTCAGGTTACAATCACCATGGTTTTCAGCATACGTACTTCTTGCTGCCTTATGCCCATTTGTTAAGCGTGGTTCTTTAACGGGCCTTTTTGGACGAATATTCTCTTTCCTGAATCTGTTCTTTATGGTTTGGTCTGAAACCCGGATTCAGGAAGCCATATGAAGGTCATTCTGCAGATTTTTTACAGTTTTTGTACGCTGTCGAAGAGCAGAAAGAACAACGTATCTGTCATCCTGGGGGCTTGTTTAAATTTACGGCCCTGGCCAGGTATTCAACAATACTGACCTGTCTCTCTTTGCCTGTTGCGTAACCTGGACACCACGGAAGGAGAAACCCCAAGCTCTCTAGCCACTTGTCGTAGAGATTGACCTTGTCGTAAAAGATGTAGAGCATGATACACTTCAAACTCATTTAAATGCCTCATTTTGTCAGAGACTTCAATAAACAAGGCAATAATCAACATTCGTCACTATAGCACCATCAGCAAGCTTACCAATTAGAAGTGGCCAGTGCCTTCCAAAATAAAAAAAAAATCTCTATATTTGTTATTTGAGGTATTTTCTCTGTATTTAGGCCATGGATCTTTAAAATTTGTATCCAATGATAAAATTAATAATTCAATTTACATAATGTCCAACTTTCAGCATAACAGCTTTAAAAAACAATTACTTATTCAATTTATTACAAGTGTTCCTCTAATTGTTTTGAGCAGTGTAGTAGAAATAATAAGTACTAAAATAATAATTAGATTAGTAAAATAATCTTATGTGAGAGCGGCGATGAACCCACGGATTCTATAGAACCAGTGACTTGGTAGGTAGTAAAGTAATTTTAATAAGATGAATAAATAAAATATTTTTTTTTAGTTATGTTAATTATTGTAGTAGAAATAATTTGATTAATTATTATTATTATTATTATTATTATTATACTATTATTATGATTATAAATTAGTATTTTAATTTCTATTATTAGGATTATTGTTATTTATTACTAATAATATAATAATAATAATAATTATTATTATCTTATTATTATTATTATTATTATTATTATTATTATTATTATTATTATTATAAACATAGGCAAATAATTTTAGTTCTTAACAACATGTAACTAAAAAAATGAATGCCCAATCTCAGATCCAGATTACGAACTCTAGACGAGGTCCAAATTACGCACACTCATGAGGCCCAAATTACAAACCATGAATAATTTAATTAAAAAATATGTATCATAAAAATTATAGTAAATACGATATTGAAATATTAGTAAAACGTACGTTGAAATAATTGCAGCAGTTTAACTAAAAATACACACAGTTGATTTAAAAACTAACTTCCAAAAACTGTTTCACTTTGAACTGAAACCTTTTAGTGAAAATGGACAGTATAATATTTTCTTCGTAGCCTAGAAACCTTGAGGTATACAATAAAACAAATTTCAGGGGGTGAATTACTGCTAATAATCTTGCTAATCCCGTTACAATCAAGGGGTGAACAAACTTGTAAATATCAAAATTTTAAAAAGCCCAAATTACACGTGGGCCCAAATTTAGCTTCTTCTTTGTTTCCCACATTGTCATCTGAAGATCCAGTACTTCAAATCTATTAGCAATTTTGATTTGGTATTCTGCCGCATTTCATCATTTTTCAAGTTTTTTAATTCAAACTTTACAGAAATGTCTATAGCGTTTGTTCCCTTCATAAGCGATAGTCGTTGTCTGATTTTCACTCTGACCAGATGATGATCCGAATTGCAGTCCGCCCCTCTAATTCATCTAACATCGATGATGCTACTGTGCCAGCGTTTAATCCATAATCTATCTGGTTCGGAGTTTTCCATCTGGGGACGTTAAGATGTATTTTTGAATATCCTCATGCTGAAATGTTGTGCTGTTAACAATGAGATTCTTCGATGTGGCAAATGTGACTAATCTAACCCCGTTGTCGTTACTATTTTCATGAAGACTGAATTTGCCTATTGTTGGTTTGAATATATCTTCCCGCCCCACTTTTGCATTAAAATATCCTAAGACAATTTTCATATGATATCGTGAAAGGCTATCAAATAAGCATTGTAATTCTTCATAGAACACATACATGATCTTGTCATCTTTACTTTCTGTGGGGGCATGCACATTTACAATTATAAAATCATGTCGTTTACCCTTCAGAATTATGTATGATATCCTATCACTAACAAACGTAATATCTCGGATAGCGGATAGGATCCTCCTTCTGACTAAAAACCCGTTCCAAATGCAGGCCTTTCTGCACCCCCGTAGTACAATGCAAAGCTTCCTGATTTCTGACTACCTTCTCCTGGCCACCTAGCTTCCTGTAAAGCGACTATATCAAAGGGCGATTTATGT
This sequence comes from Diploptera punctata, assembly GCA_030220185.1. Classification (NCBI taxonomy): domain Eukaryota; kingdom Metazoa; phylum Arthropoda; class Insecta; order Blattodea; family Blaberidae; genus Diploptera; species Diploptera punctata. Next base: position 222,962 of record JASPKZ010006464.1, read on the forward strand.
AATTCTCGCGTTAATATCTCTAGTGTCCTGCTATTGTATAAAGTCCTAACATTCCATGTTCCTAGGAACACATCCCTGTGTTAGAGCCCTTGGCATGTGTTCCCTGAAGTAGTCCCCGCCCGGAGAACCTAATGGGGGACTATTTGACTTCCGGAAAATTTTACCCCAGTTGAACCCATGTCCGCATTTCTTGACGGTTGTATTTTTACGGTGAAAGATCGTCACTCTATCGACCAAGGTACTTTTTTCGTCTGGCTTATCACCTTCGACCAGTCCGGCATGGGTAACCCTATCGGCAGCAATGCTACCGCTGGCATAGCTCTCAGGATTATTTAAGCACGCAAGCCACTCCACCACGCAAGTTAAAGACTTCAAGGAAGGTCATAGTTACAACACTAATGATAATCACTGTAATTGAACAAAATTCAAATCCATTAATTAAAAGAAGAAAAGCAACATTTTCAATACAGTAGTCCAAATTACCCGACGTTCCTCTATAATATTACAGAGTGCTTTACGTTTTCCACTCTAGGATCGTTGATTTAAAGTATGACATTTTCTATTGGTCAACTAAGACCGGACTACGACGCCGAAGGAGGGATGGCGTTGACGTAGTGAGCGTCGCATTGAAAACACGTAATCCAGTGCCATACTAGCTCTCAGTATGGTATTCCAACTTTTGCTGGCTAATATTTTGAGCTAATGTCCACTTTTCCATATGAATGTGTTTACAATCCGATTTCGTGTGTCTGTATGTGTGTGTGTGTGTGTGTGTGTGTGTGTGTGTGTCCATGTTTGTATATAAATAAATGAGAGTATTATGTGTGTTTGTGTGCGTGTGTTTCCAGTAAGATTGCGTTAATATTATATGCTTTTACATTTCAATATTAATGAATTGTCATAAGAACTTACTTTCCGGTAGTGTCGAACCCGGTTCTAGCCGCGCACCCCTATCCTGAGATTTTTTTTTCAATCAATCCTGTATAATATAATTATCTTAAATCATGGTTATTGCTATAATCCCACCTCATTCTTGACCTACTTACTGGACGCTTTTCTTGTGGTTTTCCTACAAGCAGTTCCCATGACCTCTTTTTCTTTCCCCATTCGTGCTATATGTCCTGCCCACTGCAGTTTATTATACTCACCTGTTATTATTATATCTGGTTTCCCCTAAAGATCTTGTAGCCCATTGTTTAAAAGTCTTCTCCATTTATCTGTCTGTGCGTATCTCTTTAGTCCAATAGTTTGCCTATGAACTTTGTTCTTTAATACTACTGAACTTTTCTCCTCCTTTAAAGTATGAGTCAATGTAATATAACTGGGACAATAACAGTTCTATGTATTTTCAGTTTATTTATTTACCTTATTTATTTTAGAAAATTTGGGAAGACAAAAGTCACTGTAAATTGTAATAGCATCCTTTTCCAAAATCAGCCTATCAATTGTCACATTAAAATTAATTATACGTAAATAGGAGTATAAGGCGAATAGTCAGTCCCATAACAGATGGAAATGGAAGGAGCTTCAGAATGTAGAAGTTCATAATTTACAGAGTTTTAAGATAATGTCCAGGTAAATAAGTTTTATTAATTTAATTAGATTGATAAGTCGTGTAACTGAATTAAGCAAAAGTAGGAATGTTTATTTATGGTAGGCAAACATTTTAGTGAAGACCATTATGAAGGCCTAAGGGTAAATGGAAAATATATTCGTATTTCCAATGTGGTCATATTGTTTATGAAACATTTATATAACGAACGAATTTCCGGAAATTGCAGTTGATGAATTAGCCTAAATGACGAAGGTCCAAACGGAGAGGGTATATTAAAATTTAACATTATGTGTGAAGTTGATGAAAACATGGGATAAGAGGTTAGTGAATTCGAAAAAGTCGGAACCTCTATATTATAGAAGAGTCTTAAATTTGCTTTAGGAATGATAAACATTCAAATAACTACACTGTTCAGTTCTTTGGCGGAACGAAGGAGAGTAAGATTTGTATTTGCTAAAGACTTGATCTTTAATTGCAAAGAGGAGAGAAAGAAGAGGGAGAGAAAGAAGGAAGAGTGCGACACAGGAAAGGCGGGTTTGAACACAAGTATCCAAACAAACAGATCACTTGTTTGCCTTGTAGTTTGTGGAGAACAGAGAACACAACGATCCCTGTAATATACGTATATTTTAGTTTCTTCTTATTTGTATTTGATCTAAACTAAACTCACTCGAAAATGTTTGAGGTAAAACACTTTTTTAATTATATAACTAACTTACATTCTCATTTTTTGTGACTGCATAATATTTATTACTACTATTTTATTATTATTATTATTATTATTATTATTATCATCATCATTTTTGTTATTATTATTGTTATTTCCATTAATGTTAACATAGGTAGGCTAAAATGTGTTTATAGAAGTCATATTGATTTTTGTTACAGTTCTAAACATATTGCATTAACAATGTCGATAATATGCATTACGATGGTTCAGGATTCATAGTCAAACGTCAGGGAGGAAGTAGTTAGGATAGACTTAAGTTTCGGCCAAACTTACCCTCTAAAATTTGAAGTTAATTAATTTATAAAATACCGAGCGGACCGTAGGGCTAATCTAAGAAAGTTATTAATGCAATTTTATCTAACGACACTCTATAACGGAAAGTGTCATTATCGTTGAAATTAATATGTGGGTGTAAAAACACCCACAAATCTTGCCCAGATGTCTTTTTATTTCAGGCTTAAGGTTATTTTATATAATGGAACACACATTTATATTTCGTATACGAAGGAATTCATACTCAGTTATTTTACACCCTGAAAAATCAGTGGACTTCCGCCTTGATTCAATCCGCCAAACTTCGAACCAGATGTGATCATGATAACAGTTTCCATAACTGTGTTGGACTTCAAGTCCACCATAACCGAGAGTCTAATAAGGAGGTAGGTTGGACATTCTTACTCCCAGAGTAAATATACTCTCAGGAAATCTTCCTGTAATTATTTTGTAGGTGAGTTAGTGGGGTACAGAGCCAGTTTGAATACTAAAGAATGAAAACTATTTTTACCTCTCCTGTGTCCGGAAGTGAACCCACAAGTAACAATCAAAAACACAAAAATATACACCTGACAGAAATATGTTCCGAGCATATTTTTATGTCCTGATATATAAACGGGATGCCGTTTTCCGTTTTCACCTACATTTTTGAAATAATAGCTATTTATGGTTATACTAGTGGTGCGACCGAGTGTATAACGTAGTGGGTTAATTCTATACACAGATTTTGTACAGCGGTCACCTCACCCTCCGACTCTTTGTTGATTTTGGTGAATGTGAAGCAATTTATTACTGCGAAAAATATATTTCCGGCCTATCTACTCATCTGTTTAAACTTATGAGCTCTAAAAATGGCTTGGTCTATTGCATGGTGTAGCGGATTACAATTTTCACTACTAATTTCGTTGCGATCTCTTCATCTCCCCATATTTATCATTCAAGCAGAGTAATGCCAAAATATAGCCGATCACAAGAAATTAATTCCAAATTGCAGTACTAGCATTGTCAACAACCAAAGATAAATTTTAAAATGCAGATTTAATCAATGTGTGTTTTTATTTATCACATGGACTCTTATTTTAAGCAAGGAGAAAAGATTACGATTATTTGAGAATAGAGTTTATAGGAAAAAATTAAGTTGAAAGAGATATGAACTAACAGGCGAATGGAGAAGACTTACATAACAGTTAGATACAAGATCTTTGTGGGAAACCAGGTATAACAACACTTTAGTCTCCTAGTCTGAGATAAGCAGGACATGTGGCAAAATGTGGTCGGTAGTTGTTATAACTGTTGATAATCCGCCAGTCCCTTTTTATGTCGGTTTAATATGTATAAGCACATTCGCGAATTTACTTATTAAGCCTATCCTCCCATAGTAATTCTGCCCAAGGGCAGGTCTTTCACTGCAATCATAGCATTTTCATGCTATGCTTTGCAGCTTTACTAGGGAATTATAGGTGTGGTAGCTTCCCGTTGCTTTCCACACCGATGAAGGACGATGATGATAAGGATGGTGATAATGACCGCATGATTTTCGGGGATATTTGGGTCCTAAGCTTCCTGACATTTTTCATACAGGTAAGGAAAAACCCCAAAAAAATCTCACCTAGGAGCCTGTCCCGAACGGGAAACGAACCCGGGCCCGCTGCGTGACAATGCAGCACGCTACCTCGAGAACACAGTGGTGGACAATGAGCCTATATTATTCCAATATCTAACTTTGGGACTCCGATGTGATCAGAGGAAGTATTCATATTGTTTATAGAGATTGTGTGATAAATTATGAATATTAAATAAATTACTCAGTTTATTTTTAGTTTATTTAAATTGAAACACTTAACTAACTGACCGGCACTATCGAACCCGTAGGTTCATGGCCGCGACGATATAAGCTCTCTATATATCCATATCCTGAGCTAATGTTTTCCAAACATTCCCTGTATAATCTACTTCCCTCAAATCTTGATTAATGTTATTTTCCAATCTCATTCTTGGTCTACCAACTGGGCGTTTTCCCTCTGGTTTTCCAACAAGAAGCTTCCATACACGTCTTTCATTCCCCATTCCTGCCACACACCCTGCCCATCGCAATCTACGTGACTTAACTATTCTTTTTTATCCTATAAAGACCACATATGTTATTTGTAGTATTCTCCATTTGCCTGTCTGTTCATCTCTCTGTTGTCCAGATATTCTCCATAGAACTTCATTCTCAAATACGTTATGTTCTGCGATATGATTCGGTTATAAAATAACTCTGTAAAATAATGTATATGTTTAATTATTAATTTAACGAAAGTTTTCTAGATCTATTAATTTCTAAGGAGGAAATTTTATAAGTTAATTATTTTCCGATACACAAATTTCTAAGTTAGAAGTCCAGTTTTTTTATTTGATTCACTGCAATGGTAGACACATTTTAAACTCGATTGCTACACTGAACGTTTCGGAATAATATTTTCAATTTCTAGTACTTAAAATGAAACCGCATGTTACTCCCTCCATTTTGATTCAGGTCCACGATCTTCATTTTACATTGCTCAAGAAGTTTCTTATAAATATATATTATTGGTTAATAATAAATTAGTATACAACAATTTTGGGCATATTCATCCTTTTCGGAATTCCTGTTTGTTTCAGTAAGTTCACGATAGAAATTCATTATTTTTGGCTTCATTATTTTCTTACTCCACATATAAATTATTTTAAATCACTTCCCGAAAATTAGTCACAAGTATATGTACACCCTTCAACAAAAAAATTAGTCATGTCTTGAACGCACATTTCTTCTAAGTCATAATCGGCACAGCGCTGGGTTCAAACTAGGAAACTAGTCATAATTGTGCATCCCCTGAGCTGTTGTGTTATGTAGCTTGATCTGTATCTGTCTATGTAATGGACCTGCATCTATGTAACGGAATTTTTGAACACGATTTTCACCCACTTTAAAACATTGGATCGACATGAAACTTTGTGTACTTGTAAAGGACCCATGACAATACAATAATCCTTAATGTTTTTTTCTAAAATCCTGGCCAGAATTATCAGAAAATTAAAAAAAAATAACCGGTGTAATAGGTTGCTGACTTATCGATTTTTAGTCAATCGTTGTAAGAGCTCAGTTGATGGAGCGGTGGACTGTAGTGGTATATAATTTCGGTAATCCGTCGATCGCTTGTTCAAATCCGAGCCACAGGATTGTTTTTAGAAGAGTGTTAAGCAACTAAATTTTCATGGGTTTCCGGTTTATGACAATCAATTAAACTAAAAATAAAAATAATAATAGTTTTAAAAACTGAAACAACACACTTTATTACAAAACCATACGAAAACATTAAAAAATTAATATTTAAAATACTAAAACAACACGCTTTATTAGAAAACCGAACTAAAAAATGAAAACTAATTTTAATTTCCAACACGCTTGGGATAAAATTAAAGTGGTCAACAAAAAAATCATCTCCAACACATATAGAATAAAATTAGAGTTATCTACAAAAAATGATTTTACCATGAAAATCATGTAATGCTTTTTATGGTTTTTACGTTTTCTTCTTAGAGACTTTACTTTTACCAATATCTGTTTATTACCTTAATATATAAAAATTTTGTGTCACGTTGTTTGTCCGCGATGGAATCCTAAAGTACTGAACCGATTTTAATAAAATTTTGCACACTGTGTGCAGTTTGATCGAACTTGAGACTTAGGATAATTTATAACTAAATTTATAGTCACATTACTTTTTTTATTGCAAATTATTTGTTTATTATTTAAGAAAGAGTTATAATTATCTGTGAGTTCCATACGATTCTAACAGATGGCGTTGTAAGGTAATTTGGTAAGTTAATTGGTTTATTATTTAACAAATAGAGATCCAGATGGCTGTTCATTTTGTTGCAACCGCGAATTTCAATTGAAGTACAAATATAGTTTATTTTATAATTTAAGTGTGTTCAGTGTTTATTTTATTTTCAATATTATTAATTTCGCTTGCAAGTATTAGTTTCAAGTAATCTGGCTGAAAGACAGCAACTTAATTTAAACTTTTAACGTATACCTTAGACATAGCAACGCGTGGCCGGGACTTCTAGTGAAATATATTAATTGATATAGAGCACCCCACGCTTTTTATGGTAATTTTTTTTTGTACATAACTCTGAATAAATAACAAAGTAAATCAATCATATATTTTCACCTGAAAGTACGGCTCTAATTATTCATCCGAAATGATTAATTGATGAATAGGTTAAAATTTTATAAACTGAAATTTGGTTATATCCCCCCACAGCTCCTACAAGGACCGAGGCATCCCTAGATGTTTTGGAGATGATTTTTTTGTTGGCCACTTTAATTTAATTCAAGTGTGTTGGAAATTAAAAGTATTTTTCCTTTTTTATTTCGGTTTTCTAACAAAGCAGCTTGTTTTAGTTTTTTTAAAACAACTATTTAATTTTACATTGTACACTACCGTCTTCCTCAACTACTTAAAATTTTCGTTGATTTCACTCTAGGCCTTTCGATGCATGCTTCATCTTCTGGAGTTGTTGTAGTAGTAGTATTGAATTAACTGTATGTCTAATAGAGGGTTTTGCTCATTAGGCATATTTTCGTTGAGAATGTTTGTATTCATGGCCTTGATGATAATTTCGATTTCTTGTAAAATGTTAATTTTGTGTCTGTTGTTTTCTCTGTGTATAATTGACATTGTATTATCGATATTGTTGAAATTGTGACCACTTTCTGAAATGTGTTTAGCGAAATTTGATTTGTTTGTTAAAGGAGAAGGCAAATAAAATTTCGCTGTTCACCACATTTGAATCGAATCGAAAATGTGTGGGCTAAGATGAAAATAGAGATCAACTCTTATTGGCTTTCAGGTGCACGAAAGACAAAAGACGGCTTAAGAGCACAAATTCAAGACGCTTGGGATGCTCTAGCCAGTCATCCACGTGCCTGTATAAATTTTATTGCATCAATGCCCCGCAGATTGAGGGCAGTAATGGATGCTGAAGATTCATGCACCCGATATTGATTTTGTTTTGTTAAAGTTTCCGTTTTAGAATGTATTATTTTTCTTTCATCATTAACTTATTAGAATAAGGTTTTAATTTATGTTTTTGTGGTGCATTAATGCCATAAAACTCAATTATAAAATTAAATATGAAAGTACATTACAGGCAAAATGCTATTCTAACATTCCTTTAAAAAAAGTAGAACGCGAAACGAACCCGTGCGGTTACGAACACAGACGATGTCCTATTAAACCTCTCGACCACGGAAACACACTAAGCCAAATTCTCTCTTTAATGTTGCTTGAGTGTGCACTGCATTAACTAGCAAATAACCCAGTAAAATTGTTGAAAACGTGTTGATGTGAATACGGCTTTAGCGAGCGCTCACGAAGTTTCCCGATCGATTGATAGGGTCAGCGGACGACTATTTTTTTTTTTGGTCTAAGGGTGTACTTGTTAATTGGTTTATTTTCTTACTGGTTGCTTTATCATACTTATCAATGACTACTCAGACTCTTTTGTATTTTTGTATTATCAGTCTTGAATAGAATGTTAGTTACAATAGTGCTCATAAGCATTCGTTCTTATAAAATACGGTATAAAACTGTAGTTTGTTGTTATTTTCCTACTGAGGTTTCTGGCTTTTCCAATATTCTTCAGTAATTATAATAATGTGGAATTTAAAAATGTGTCTTTGTATATTTAATAAAATTATAATATCTTTATTATAATTGAATCATAATAGAAATTATTATTTTATCATTATTAGTTTTGTTATCTTAGAAATTTTATAATTGAATCATAATAGGAATTATTATTTTATCATTATTAGTTTTGTTATCTTAGCAATTTTATCGTTAATTTGATATTTAATATTATATAGTTATCTTTATTATTTTAGATTTTATTATATGTGATATAGAATTATTATTATTATTATTATTATTATTATTATTATTATCACTATTATTATTATTGAACCCGCCAAAGCTTGCCCCAACATAGGTTAGAAAAGGGTGAGGGGAGTAGTAACAACCTCGTTAAAACATCAGGGTTTAGTACGCCCGTCTGATATTACGCTGTGAGGGCCCCTTATCTAGGGTACTGATACTGCTGCATTGCAATTCGTCATTGGTTTGATAAAGGCTAGAAGAATAAAACAAATCACATGGTCCTCCAGGTAGGGGTTGATGCATCAGGCCAGCCCCCTGTTCGTCACAAAAAAACATAACAATGTTAAAAAGCCTAAAGATTTATAGCCGGACGGAAATAAATCAAGACCACATTCACAAATGGAGGTGAAATTTGGAAATTCAACAAAAAACTTAGAAAAAAAACGTATGTCGATGGACATGGATTTCTTGAGGAGAGCAGCAAGATCTTCAAAATCAGAAAAATAAGAAATACTTTCACACGCGAAAAAAATTAATATTAGTTATTCAAAAGTAGATTATATAATATATCCATCAATAGTAATTCTGCCCGAGGGCAGGTCTTTCATTGCAATCATAGCATTTTCATGCTATGTTTTGCAGCTTTACTAGGAAATTATACGTGTGGTAGCTTCCCACAACGGTGAAGGATGATGATGATAATGATAAGGATGATAATGATGGCCGGATGATTTTCGGGGACTGTTGGGCCCTACGCTTCCTGAAAATTGTCTTAGAGGAGAGGAAAAACCCTGAAAAAACCTCACCCTGAAGCTTGTCACGACCGGGAATCGAACACGATCCCGCTGCGTGACAAGGCAGCAATACAAGATATAAGCAATTAAATTGGTATGGGCACGTACGATGAATGCAAGAAGAAAGTTTACCCACAAAAACATTGGAATGGTGTCCACCTGGAAGAAGAAGGAAAGTAAAACCTCGAAACTCGTGGATGCAAGAAATAAGAATTGGAATGAGAACAAGAGGACTAGAGGACATGGAGTGGATGGATAGAGACGAGTGGAAAAGAAAAGTAAAACTTTGGGTACAGAAAGATATGCAAACATTAGAATTTTTTATACATATAAAATTATTATTATTATTATTATTATTATTATTAGTGTTATTATATTTGATTTTGATTACATACATTATAATTATACGTATATTACTTTTATTATACAATGATTGTTTTGCGAAGAGGGGCTTGGAAACTAGTAGGGGACCCAGTGGCAAGTGCTCAGTAAGTAGGCCAAGAATGAAGTTTCAATATAAAATGAACCATGACTTGAGGGAAATAAATGGTATTTGGCGGATGTTTCAAAATTTTATATCAGGATAGGGATGTATGGAGAGCTCATGTCCGCGCGGGCATGAAACTATGGTTTCGATAGTGCCAGTGAGTTAGTTTTATAATTATTTACCTTTGTTCGATGCGGTGTACTCTAAATATCATTTGTACTAATTTGTTGGGTATTGTGTAGTGAACGTGTTTTCTACAATTACGATATTTATTAAATCTGTGTATAATACGACTGTTGTGTTAAAATGTCTCCGTAAATGTTTGAATTCGTCATATTTATTATGCTACATCATCTGGGAATTTACGACACAATTTCAACTAATGTCTTAGATTCAGCAGTTAAAAGAGAATGAAATAAAATTGGATGCAAGGTTGGAGACCGAGGGAAGGGATAGGAACCAGGTAGGCTCTATGTTGCAGCAGATTTTGACGTTAAATTAAAATGTGCCTAAATGACACTCAAAACTGAATGCGATTTACTGTACCAATGAATTAGAGACAACCAAGAAATAATTTTAGTGACTGTTAATTTCGCCTGACAAAACTAAATGTGTTCAATGCAAAATCAAAGAATACCATAGTATATCCGGATATTTCCTCGCCAATGATATCATTATATCAAGAGAATTTCCTGTCAATTCTTAAACCACCTGAAGTACGGACATTATATAATTCAGCCTCCTGAAATTTAACCTGGACCCTCGCGATATAATACTAATGACCCAGATTTCCAATTACTATTTCCTGAACCTAATTTGATTTACGTAACCGAACTTAACGATTTAGTACAGGATACTAATTTAACAAAAAGTCAGTTGAAACTTTTAAGTTCTCGGTTACAGAAATGGAACATGCTTGAACCCATTGTCGAAGAAATAATATGTAGATCACGTGATCATTCATTGATATAATGTGTTCACAGATCAATGAACTTGTGTTGATGGTTTAACTTATTAACTCTCTAGCACTATCGAACCCATAGGTTGATGGCGCGCCGACATTAAGTTTTCAATACATCCCTATCCTCAGATTATGTTTTATAAACATACCCTCTGTAATTCACTTCCCACAAACCGTGGTTAATATTATTCTTCCACCTTATTCTTGGAGTACCTACGGGGAGCTTTCTCACTGGTTTTTCTACGAGGAGTTTTCATGTCCCTCTTTCATTCCCCATTCGTGCCACTTATTCTGCCCATCGGAGATTACGAGGCTTGACCATTGTAATAATTCATCAAAAAAAGTACAGTCAAGTATTAGGGTTTTTCATGTTCACAAAATAGTATTCCACTTCTGGGTATGCTGTTGCCACTTCACCCCACAGACTGAGTGATAGAGATGTAAACAACACTGAGCAACAAAGAAGAAAATGTTTGTGTCCTCAGAAAGAAAAATATGTGTTCCTGATAGTATCTTTTCTCCTGAATTCAAATATGATATGTTTTTCTAGATCACGCAAGGTTATCGAGAGACAGGTACTTTTTTAATTTAAAACAGTTTATTATTTTCTACATTCGTAACTACACAATATTCGAACATTCGAACTCACTTAGAAAGTAACAAATGACGATATTCTGCAATATTTGCCTGTGGACCATCCCTCGTGATGGTCCAATAAGTATCGGCCAGCATATTAAGATTCTATTTGGCTTGATATATTTTTTCCTTAACTTAAAACCATTTGAGTTAGCTCATTTGGTTTTATTTTCAATGGCCAAATGGACGAAAACGCGTTTATTAAATAAAAAATAATTTAAATCCGTTAACTGAAATTGAAATAAAGAAAAACCGTGGTTGATGGAGAAATCCCGAATACATATTTGAAAACACGTTAAAAAAACTGCATTAAGTACAACTATTGGTACTCATGAGACAAAAATCATGTTGACAGGTCTTCCTCTTATCCTTCTAGCATAAATACACCCTTCGACAAAAAAATGAGTCATCTCTTGAACGCACATTTCTTCTAAGTCATACTCGGCACAGAGCTGGGTTCAAACTAGGAAAATAGTGATAATTGTGCAGTCCCTGAGCTACTGTGTTATGTGGCATGAACTGAAGACTCTTCTACGTGTCCCGATAGCTCAGCGGTAAAGCATGCCGTCACTGTTTCTGTTAACGAAGGTCGCAGGTTCGCGTCTTCAATAACGCAGTTTTTTTCGTGATATTTGTATTAAAACGTTTTATGAATTAAATACATTTTATTTGGACATTTGAATTAATCGATACTTTTTAAGTTCATAATTTTATTATACCGTTGAGGTTATAACAATGTTAAATTATGTATTTTTACACGCGTTATATTAGCTTGACCTGTATATTTCTATGTAACGGACCTGTATCTATGTAACGGAATCATTGAACACGATTTTCACCCACTTAAAAACATTGGATCGATTTGAAACTTTGTATACTTGTAAAGGACCCATGACAATACAATAATTTCATAATTATTTTTCTAAAATCCTGGTCAGAATCATCGGAAAATAAAAAAACCGGTGTAATAGGTTGAGGAATTATCGACTTTTTAGCCAATTGTTGTAAGAGCTCAGTTAGTAGAGCGGTGGGCTATATTGGTATATAATTTCAGCAATCAACAGGTCGCTGGTTCAAATCCGGGCCGGAGGTTTTTTAGAAAAGTATTAAGCAATTAAATTTTCATGGGTTTATGACAATCAATTATACTAAAAATTAAAAAAACAAATAATAGTTTAAGAAACTAAAACAACACGCTTTATTAGAAAACCGAGCTAAAAAATTAAAAATAATTTTAATTTCCAACACGCTTGGGGGAAACAATTAAAGTGGTCAACAAATAAATCATCTCCAACACATCTAGAATAGAACGGGAGTTATCTACAAAAAAATTACCATCAAAAGCGTGGGGTGCTTTTTATGGTTTTTACGTTTTCTTCTTACATACTTTACTTTTACCAATATCTGTTTATTATCAAATATAAGTATAAATTGATATAGATCACCCCACGCTTTTGATATTAAAATTATTTTTTTGTAGATAACTCTAGTTTTATTCTAGATGTGTTGGAGATTATTTTTTTGTTGACCACTTTAATTTCATCCCAAGCGTTTTGGAAAATAAAATTATTTTTCATTTTTTAGTTCGGTTTTCTAATAAAGCGTGTTGTTTTAGTTTGTTTAAACTATTATTTATTTTTACCTCCTCAACTATCTAAAATTTTCGTTGATTTCACTCTAGGCCTTTCGATGCATGCTTCATCTTCTGGAGTCGTTGTAGTAGTATTGAATTAACTGTATGTCAAATAGAGGGTTTTGCTTATTAGGCACATTTTCGTTGAGAATGTTTGTATTCTTGCCCTTATTGATAATTTCGATTTCTTGTAAAATGTTAATTTTGTGTCTGTTGTTTTCTCTGTGTATAATTGACGTTGTATTATCGATATTGTTAAAACTGTGGCCGCTTTCTGAAATGTGTTTAGCGAAATTTTATTAAAGGAGAAGGCAAATCAAATTTCGCTGTTCACGAGGTTGAATCCAATCGAAAATGAATGGGCTAAGAAGAAAATCGCTAGAGGAATTGTAATTGGCCTGGCGATGCACGAAAAACGAACGATGGCTTATGGGCACAAATTCATGACGCCATGGATGCTCTAGCCGATCGTCCCACGTGCCCGTAGAAATTTTGATTGCATCAAATGCCCCGCAGATTTAGGGCGGCAAATATAGGCTGGACGATTCATACACCCGATATAGCTTTTGATTTTGTTAAAGTTTTTTAATTTGGAAATTATTATTTTCTTTCTTTTCTTTCTTCATTTAATTATTAAATACGAAACTATATTACAGGCGGAATGCTATACTAACATTCAGTAAAAAAAAAGTAGAATGGGAATCGAACCGTGAAGTTACGAACGCAGATGTTGTGTGTTAAACCTCTCGACCACGGAAACACGCGAAGGCAAGCTCTCTCTTTAATGTTACTTGAGTGCGCACTGGGTTATCTAGCAAACAACACAGCCAAATTACTGAAAACGTGTTAATGTGAATAAGGATTCTGCTAGTGCTCACGAAGTTCCCCGATCGGTTGATAGAATCAAGAGATGACTCATTTTTTTGTCAAAGGGTGTACATAAGTTTACGACACAAGTATATTCACTGCTGCTACTAAAATAAACACTGGTGATCATTCTAGTACGCTTACTAGATAACAGATTTTATACTCTATTAACTTGAGAATAATTCGCGTAAACAACACTGAACACATCATAAAAGAGTTCAATATAAATTTGAGGTATGTAGTCCAATCTATGACGCCAGGTAAAAATACACCGTGTCCACAAATATAGTATCATACCTTAAACTACTACTACGTCGCTTTGGATAATCATATCTAAATGGAATTGGTGACAACCAAAAGAGAAACTCAAAACGTTCTGTGCATGTTAACAATGTCAACAATGGAGAATAATGGACTACAATACAGAAACTAAACTGAATTTAATTATTTTTTTGTGCTCGATTTTGGTTCATTGTTGGATATTTAGCTGACATCGATGTCTACAGCGTCACTCGTTGGGGCTACATTCAATGTCTGAGGTATAACAAAAACTTTTTGAGTTTCTCTTTTGATTGTCACCAATTTAATTTACATACGATTATCCAAAGCGACATAGTAGTAGTTTAAAATACAGTATGATACTATATTTGTGGAAAGGGTATAAATTCCTTCTCTAACAACACCGTGAACAGTCGAGTTCTGGTAAATCTAGCCGTCTTGTAAAACCAAAGGAGGGACCATTATCGAGTGAGGGAGGGAACTAGTAGCCATGCAAAACATATTTTGTTATTAATAACAATCCATCCATAGTAATTCTGCCAGAGGGCAGGTCTTTCACTGCAAGCATAGCATTTTCATGCTCTGCTTTTGCAGCCCCACTATGGAATTATAGATGTGATAGCTTCCCGTTGCTTTCCACACCGGTGAAGGATGATGGTTATAATGATAAGAATGTTGGCCGGATGATTTTCGGGGACCGTTGGGCCTTAAGCATCCTGACACTTGTCTTACATGTGAGGAAAAAAACCCTAAAAAACCTCACCCAGGAGCCTGTCCCGACCGTAAATCGAACACTGGCCCCCTACGTGACAAGGCAGCACGCTACTCGTATGATTTATAGTGCGGTAAGAGAGGAGGGCGAGTTACAGTTACCGTCAGAAACTATCCTCAGTTTTGAAAACATAATAGTTGCTACACATTGAATTTTTGTATCTACTAGTTCTGTGTTAGTGAATAGTTTTGATGTCTAATAAATTTGAAGTGTTAATTATAGAAAGCGTTGTTTTTGTAACAATTTATTTTATTACGATTATTATTATTATTGTTATTATTATTATTATTATTATTATTATTATTATTATTATTATTATTATTATTATTATTATTATTATTATTATTATTAGTCCACCGCCGTGGTCTCGAGTTAGCGTGCTGCCTTGTCACGCAGGGGGCCAGGGTTCGATTTACGGTCGGGACAGGCTCCTGGGTGAGGTTTTTTAGGGTTTTTTCCTCACATGTAAGACAAGTGTCAGGATGCTTAAGGCCCAACGGTCCCCGAAAATCATCCGGCCAACATTCTTATCATTATAATCATCATCCGTCACCGGTGTGGAAAGCAACGGGAAGCTATCACACCTATAATTCCCTAGTGGGGCTGCAAAGCATAGCATGAAAATGCTATGATTGCAGTGAAAGACCTGCCCTCTTGCAGAATTACTATGGATGGATTATTATCGTAGAACCCTCAACAGCGGTTAAAAAAGCCAGAACTGATTTTCCCTTATCCTTATAATTCGACTCCTGTAGTGGGTTGTCATGAAAAAATTGGAAGATCTGTGCCATTGTTATCTGTGTTTAGGATGGTCGCAATAGTTAGTGATAGATTTAAAGAAAATAATTTTACTCCGAATTCCTGTTATCACGAAACAGTAATATGTTATTTTAGTCTACGTCTTTCCTTGGGGCTACGACTGTTCCTTTCGTCCACGTGAGATACCACGTGGCCACGAGAAGTCTCACTATGAATTTTAGAGATTGTAGCCTGAGAAATGGCAGTAGCTTCAGAACATTCGGGAACAGCCCAATTCTAACTTTCACCCGAATTCTATTTCGCAATATAATATATACTCTTGCTACCATTATGCGTTCTTTACTGGTAACAACTTCTCCTTGCTTTCGTTTTGCTGGAGTATCCGTTTTCGCGCACTGGACTCGCAGAGTAAACCACACATGATATGTCATTAGCATACTCTTCATAGACTGCAATTTATTGTACGTGACAAAATAAGTTTCATGGAATTAGGGTCATTCAATGGAATCTCGTCTAGCCTGTGTTCCGATAATTTAGTTTACCATGCACGTTTATTAAATGAGTGAGTGATAATTATAAATTCAATAATGACTTTTTTTAATACGTTGGGACCCACATTCGTGACTAAGTTGTAAAGTTGTAGTTGGAACTTATTAACTTAAGGGGAGATTAAAGCCCTACCCCGACAATGTTAAAATGTAAAAATTTTGAGATCCATTTTCTCAGAAATTATTTGAGGTATAAATGTTAATTTTTTACACTGTTCAGATACATGTTTAATAACGTTTACCGAAGCACTTTTAAGTTACGTATCTGCTTACTTTTGGAAATGTATATTTTTTAAACTTAATTTTTTTAAATTTTTGTAAGTTTTCATTTTTTTAAATAGCTAATAATTGTAAGAGCACCAAAGTCGTTTCATATAAACATATGCAAGTACTATGCACGCTCAAAAAAATTCATACAATTACCCCGATAGTTTCAGAAAAAAACGAGTCTTTTATATGAAGATTTTAGTTTCTCGAAAAATAAACAGTTTAAGTAAAACGTTTGTTGCGTCAAATTAGTGATGCAGTCTTACTTTTAAAAATATATTAAAAATAATTAAAATGAGCACATATCAATAATATTTATATCAATATGAGCAGAGTATTTCAAAAAGTACAAGAAACCAAATTTGATAATTTCTTCATTTAAATCACCTTTTTATCTTCCCTTAATTACTTATTTCAAATGAATTAACTGATAAATCAATCTCACGTAAATTACGTATTTGCTAGCAATATTTTCTTCATAAGAGCAGTACTGTTTTCTAAACGTTAAATGCTCTATAGAATGGAGCCTTTTCATTGATTCTTCCAAGTTAAGTTTGAATGCTGGGCTACACAATAGTAGTGTTTACCCTTTTGTGCCTGTAGCTATTCCTAGTACTATTCATATGAGAGGAACGTACGAGAATATGGAATTATGTTTAAATGCTGTTAGAACCACGAAATATGAATGTAAAATATGTGGATACCTTAAAGTCATAGGATTATTCCTTGAAATGTAGAGTGATCGTACCAAGGTTTGTGTTCTTTATTTGTTGAAGCATAATCTTTCACTCAGAATCCTAGATTAAGAAATTAAAATAATTAATTAATTAGGACGAGTATTATCATCGTACATCTTTTAAATCTCTATAGGACGAAATAATCGTCGGAGATATACGAAATGTATATGCAATCAAATAAAAATAAATCAAGTTAAAGTAGTTGATAGGATTAGGAATAAAGTATCAGTCGGTTATTACGGAAATAATTTAGCAACTACATGGTACCGCTATTGTCAAGCGACAGTTACTTGAAGCAACGACAAAAGAGTTAAAAGTTGAGGAAATCTTTTGTAGCGGATTACAGACGTTTCTTTGTAGACCAGCAATCTAAGATCTTAAACCGAGCTTCGCTGACAGGTTGAGAACATTGATTGATGTATGGCTTGGGAACTACAGCGTGAAGTAAACAACTCATTATAAGGAACCAGACAAACTGTTAAGACGCCTACCTAGCAAAGAAGCGGGAATAGGCCATTGACCTAAACAAAGTTAAATAATAAACTTAGACCGGAATTCCCCAGTGTAGGAACTTATGATAGAACTTTATTTTAGAATGAGAGTATTCGGCCAGGAAACTTGGTGGGTCCTTGTCCAATCAAAAGACGGCGATCCTTTCCTGAGACCTAAGGAATCGTTGTCAGCCAATATAGTAAAGGGTTATATCACGACGAGGTGATGACCTCATGAAGACACGATTATAGAGAGAGGGTAAACGTAGTGTTCCTTATATCCAACTAAACGACGTTAAGTCAGTCCTGCGGAACTCACCGAGGCGGAAGTCGGAACAGACTCACCGACATAGTTGTTAATCGGCACAATGACCATCAATTAGCAAAAAAATAACTTCAGGAATTGGAGGTTTTTTTAGTAAAATAAAATGTTTCTAAATATTTGGCATGATAAACATGTAAATTTGTGACTTTACTTCATTCTTAAAGTTTTTTTTTAATTCTACAGACTTATTTATTAATAATCTCCCCTTTTATACATTTATGTAACATAATAAATTACATATATATTATTGAAATTATAAAACTTTTGTGGAGTTGTATGGAAAATTTCAACCAAGTTTCCTGAAGAATTGGTACGCGATGGAAAATTTTGGATTTCAGTTCTGAATTAAAGAAAAGCGAAATATATACATAATCACCTATTGTCAGTCGGATACAAAAATTAAAATTGTTGTCTAAGTGTAAACTTTTTCCTTACCACCTAACCTACTTCGCCCATGTAAGTTATAGGAAAAGAACGATATATTTTTTTTGTGATCGCTCTACTTCTTAGTCATATTTATTTTTATTTTTATTATTATTATTATTATTATTCTGTAGGTATTCCTTCTGCTTTTTCGTCAACGACTGCAGAATCAATCTTATAGTTAGGGCAAGGCATTTAATGATTTTGCATCTTTTTCTTATGAAGGTTGAAACGCTTACATATATGAAAATGTATGACATTAAAAAAACGGATTAAATAAAAGCAATTCGTTAGGGCATTTTTCTTGCATTTTCTTAACTTTTATAGAGATAGGTCATTTTTGGCAATTTTTAGGTCATTTTGAGCATTTTTTACACTTTTGCGGAATGTTGTGACATTATTTGTATTTGATTTGAGATTTTTATTATAATTCAGTATTTGTTCCTGCCAATACAATTTCTTGGAATAAATAGATGATTTGCTAACTATTATTAATGTTAATACCTTTATATATATGTATTACTTTTTGTGGGATTTGGGTCTTTTCTTCAAATCGAAAACTACCCCTATTTTTTTAAGGTATGTGCATACTAAACTTGCCCAATTCTAGGAATTTTATTCAATTACTTAGAGCTCATGCTAGCTTCTACCCCTATTTTTCAAGGAACGTGCTTATTGGACTTGCCCACACTCCTATTGTTATGCTGTTTAGTGAGGTGGTCGGTTGTATCTATCCATCTGTATGAACAGGTTGAGAGTAAAATATCTCAAGTAAAGGAAAGTGATAGTGTCAAAATATGGAGAAAACATTTTTTCAACGGATGGTTGTATTTTATTCTGCAAGATTTGCCATGTGAGAGTGGCTGCTGAAAAAAGTTTACGGTATAACAACATATGTCACGGGAGAAACATAAACGTGGTCTGCAGCGACTTGAAAATAAATCCAATGTAAACTTACAGCAAATGCTTCTGGGAGAAACTTGTTAAACATTTTAGCCATTTTGTGAGAAACTATGTGAAGTTTTTCTATCTGCTGATATTCCACTTCACAAATTAAATCACCCTAAGCTGCGAAATTTCTTAGAAGAGCAGACCGGAAAATTAATTCCAGATCCCAGAACATTGAGAAAAACCTACGTAGCTCGGTGCTATGACAAAACTTTGCACAATAAGAGAAAGGATTGGAGAAAGAAATCTATTCCTATCCATTGACGAGACAACAGACTATATGGGCCGTTATGTAGCGAATGTTATTGTTGGAGTTGTTAGAAGCACACAGCCCTGGAGAAAGGTTCTACCACATTGTGAGCAGCTGGACAAAGTCAACTACACAACAATCAGTTTAGAATTTACCATTTATTGAGAATGCTTTGGCCTGATGGGATTCGAAATTCCAATGTATTGCTTTTTATAAAATATGTAGCGCCTTATATGATGAAAGCAGCTGAATGTGTCACATTCAGTACCAGGCACTGAGCAGGGCATTTAAATCCACAGGCCAGTCATTTAAATATCCCAGCTAACATTTTCGTGGCACTTCAGACAATGGACCATTATTCACAAACTATTAGTCCTAGAAAATTCATATTTTGTACATACCTAAAGGAGATACCCTAGTAGGATTTCATGGTGAAATAACGTGGATGATTGACATCACATGGTATCGGCGTATCAATTTCAGGGAGTGGAAGTTCATCTTCACTTTCACTTTGTGAATCTTCTAATTCAGGAATCAGTTCATTGCCTGAATCATCATTATACAAAATATTCACTAATTCTTCTTCAGTGATATATTTTACTTTCGCCGTGGTTTCACTCACGCACAAACAACAGCGCGATAACGAGAAACATATATGACTGCATTGAGGCCTGGAGTCAAGTCTGGGTGAACGAATTCCATGTGTTGTTTATTTTAAAAATAAAAGGGGATTCACCAAGGCTAAACGTGTCAAACGGGAATAGAAAATGTACATTTACATGTCATCTATGATCTCCAAGACATACTAAGCCTACACAATATTTAGGCGCCGAATATAAACTCGGTTTCTTCGCGCCCGCTCTGAAACGTGTTAACTGACCGACGGCCGCATACACGATAGCCTCTTTAAACGCCTGAACTGGTTTACGGTACTGAATGTGACACACTGTACCCAAAAATGGGCATGTGACTTGTTTAGAGCATGCATTACACCGGGTCGCGGAAGAGGTATGTGCAAATTTTCCTGAAGTAGATAAATTAATTCGATGCTTGAAAAAGTATTCCTGAAAGCCCCCTCTCGAATTTTAGCATTCAAAACAGTGTCTCCAGAAATCCAATTGCCCTTTTCACCTGTTTTGACTAGATGGGGAACATGGCTCCAGCCTTGCAGTTATTATTGCAAAAATTTCGACGTTGTGAAGAAAGTGGTCTATTCTTTGATAATGGTGAGTCTGTGTCAATAAAAAAAGCGCAAGAACTGTTAGCTAATAAAGAAATCGCTGGTAAACTTTCTTACATAAATACTAATTTTGGATTCCTTCCTGATGCCATAACTTCACTGGAAAAATCCAAAGTGACATTAGTGGAACAGCTACAAATGGTGGATAAAGTGTGAATGATTTGAGCCGTGCACGTGGTAAAGTGGGTGATACAGTGTCAATGAAAATGAAGATGTGTATAACCAAGAACTTGGGGTACACAATATTGTGTTCAATTGGCAGAGCTTTGTCTTTGCTGACTCTGATTTAAATCCAGGAGATATTGCTTGATTTCAGTTTGCTCCAATTGTTTCCCTTGAAGTAGATAGGAGTTTTTCCATTTATAAGTCAGTACTAGCAGACAATAGACAATAATTTATGTTTGAGAATATCCGCCAAGTTTTGATTGTTAACAGTTAACACTGCGATTCAAAATTGTTGTGAAAGTGCAATGTGTAATTGAAATTGATTTTCTTCAATAAAAGGTAGCCTACTCTAATATGAATTTTTATTGTTTACCTTTTAATACTTTGATGTTAATTGCATTTTATGTAATCAAGTAATCAAGGGAGTACTTAATCTAAAAAAATGGTAGTTTTATTGGTAATTCTTAACTTTGTATTGGTCGTTTTTTAATTTATTGCTCATTTTTTGTATGTTTTAGGTCATAAATGAATTTTTTATTTTGCATATTTTACCAATTTTACCTACTTTCTATTATTTTTTGTTTTCCTGATTACTCTATTCGGGCTCATATAATCGATCATGCATTCTTCTCTTTCCTGAATCTGCTTCTTCATTCTGATACTGTTTTCTTATATTCTGTATTCTGTTAAATTTTCTTATTATTTCGGTTGTCACTACGCCTTAACTAAGTAGTCGATTAATGTTTCGTTTTCCTCTATCTCTCCTTATGATCAAATTTCCAGTTTTCCATTTTCTCTTTTATAATTCGTCCCTGTTACTGTAAATCTACATCCATAATTGTGTAGTGCAATTCAATTCTAAGTTACAGAAATGTAGAAATTTGCAATGTCTGTATATATATATATATATATATATATATATAACTTATATATATATACTTTTCAGTTAAAAACTTTGGTATAATTATTTCCTTCTATTTAAAGTACTGCTTAATTGGAATTTAATTATTTTTTATTCCATTATCTATTTGTTTATTCAATTTCCCATCAGAACTACTAATTTTGCCGGACATCTAATCGTCTTTCTATGCCCAAAATTAAACCGGAACTTTATTTCCTGATCCCCGTTGCGATATAAATTCAATGTCATGACTAATTCTTAGACAACGTGAATATTATAACAAACATATGAAGAGTCTAACTGCAAAACTCACATTCTCCACTTTTGGGCAAAATATGTATATTTGTTGTATACCTGCTCTAAATATTGATCCCCATGTAAATCAAGTCAAATTACATAGATAAATTCATGGAAATTACAGAATAAGTTCAAATTAATGTTTGTTTTCATTGGTTAGGTTTTTTTGTTGCTTACGTAAATTTTTAAATAGCGGAGAATGTGTGTTTTGCAGTTAGACCCTTCATATCATTCATTCATATATTTATACTAAACAAAACGAACAATAAGGTAAGTGAGGGTGTTATGGCCAACTTAACGTTTGAGAATTTTTATAGCCGCCATTTTGGCCCGAATTTATTTGGTTTTCTTTGTATTATATTCTTGTATATGTTTACTTTCTTACAAAAAAGTAATTATTGTACCTGCATGTTAAATTTGCTAAACTGGTCGTTTCCCAAAAGCTTACCTTTGGGCCATAACACCAACATATGTATGTGGTATGGCCCACTTATTTCCCCATTTAAAACACTGGATAAATTTTGCTCAGGAATGTAATTAATATACAATGGAAACAATGTAATGTGCAGTATGAATAAGAACAGTTTACAACATATCAATGAAGTCAGTTTACAAATAATTAACTCAAAATTATATAACTTATGTCAAATTATGGAACAAAGATTCATTCGCAAGTTGGGCAAACGAAAGGTTCGTGATCTTCTCTGGACAGCCCCACGCATTCCTCATGAACATAATTATTACACACAATACACAGGGCTCATGTCCTTAAACTCGTCTTTGCATACTGTGCAGTACCATCTGAGAGATTCGATTGGCAGATTTTTGGGATTTCCTTTAGCCTCCGTTATTTTAGCTCTTTGGGATTTATTCTTCTTGCTGGTTTGGTGAGCTTAGCTATCGTTTTCTTGGTGGTACTCTCTGAAAATAATTGTTTCCTCAAATGTACTCCACGCGAGTTGATAGCTGGATTTTTGTTAGTGATTGTATTCTTCGCGCGCTTAGGTGTGGGGAAGAAGTCACTAATGAGCTCTGCCCTGATGATTTTCTTGATTCATTTCCCGGCGAATTTTGTTTAGATTTTAGAGGTGTTGAGGGTTCATTTTCAGCACTCACATAGGTAGGTACTGAATCGTGACATTTGAAACACCACTTTCACAAGAAAAGTCAAATTGCTTCCGGAATTTGATGAAGAAGAGTAATTTTTCCGACGACGTTTAGAAGGCTTCTTTGTGCAGTCGATTTCTGAGATGTGCTTGAGAGTCCTGAAACTTCCGGCTGTGGGTTGTTAAAATCTTCATTATTTTGAAGAATTCCTTGGTCATAAGGTTGATTCGTTGGTACGCTGGGTGCATATGCCTCTTCTGGAATGGCCAAAGTGTTAACGGGGTATATATCCGTGGGCCTGAAGCCTGACGTACGGTAACCTTGTTTTCTTTTACCTATCGGATGGCCTTGGATAATGACTCCTGTGTCCATTTACCCCTTTTATTCAACTGACTGTCATCGGACGTATTTTCTTTTGTCATTATTGAATATCTGGAAAGAACAAAACTATATAATATTGCAGTAATTTTGAACTATTATAAACGTGTTGGTGATATGGCCCACCCGGCCATAACAACGAACAGAATGGTTTCATAAAGAATACGTAATAACCACCGCCATTTTTACTTTATACAACAAATTACTCCATTGTAAGATTGCACGTTACTAAGTTAAGACTACTTCGATTAACTTTCTTCCATTCATCCTAATCGACTTTTCAGAACGTCCAGAAGTGCCGTTCACTTCCATTTTCTAGCTGCTTCATGTACTACGTTCATATTAAACAATGGGCCATAACAGCAACCGGGCGATAACACCCTCAAGTACCTTACATAGATTGCTATAAAGCCAGAAACTGTTCGAGAACTATTTAGACCTTATAGATAGGTTAGTAAATATTACTGTACTGGGTGACCAGAGTGCAAGCTATATTTCGTACGAAACATCTCTTTGTGTCCGAAACTTTCGGAGATGATGTACCGTTAGAGATTGATATTGATTCAAATGATATTTTTCTTTTCTCGATAATTTAAAATACAGGAATGAAGACGATATTATTAAAATATATGCAATTGCTGTTTTTAATAGATGTTTATATTTCTAACATCAATATTAAAAGCATTCGATTTTGTGGAGAAGTCGAATTTGCCCTATTGTCCTCCTCCTACGAGTTTAGCGCTCAAAGCAATATGGTGTGGGGATGGATACTGGATGACAACACCAGTCAGGAAGGAAGTACTGTCATATTGAAAACATTCGCCCTATTTACGAAACCAGTATGCAATATACCTATAGTTTTCGCATGACTTTAGAGAAAAATCCGTTTTTTCATTATGCCAATTACACATATTCTAAAATTCAAATAGGATGAAAGAAATCCACTTCATATTTCCTTAAAAGTAATTCGTATAATATTAACATAGCTAATATCAAGTAACAACAATGGAAATAATAATATAATCATACTGTATACATATCTACCGGTCGACCTACCTAAATCGGAAATATTTTATTACAGCAGATTTGGAAGTGTAAGTATGATTTAAATGCTGATACGCTTACCTTAAAGAGGTCGAGCAAGTTCTGAGTCCGAGAGATCGTCTCGTGACACAATGTATGAATGATGCTCATCTTCAGAATCATTAGAATTTTCATCACATGAGGAATTTTCGTCGTCGTTCGCACCCTCGAGTATGATAGAATCTACCAGATCAGACACAAGTCCATCGCGATCCCAATAACGCTTCTTTAAACTCTCTACAAGATTGCAGTTGCCTTCCCAGTTGTCTGTAGTCACCGATTCGATTCCTAGAGGAGTTAACTCCTTGAGCCTTGATAATGACATATCATCTGATACGTTATTCCGACGCTCTTCACCTTCTCCCATGCCAACTCATTAGGCTAAGATCACAATTGTATGGAGGTAATCGAACACTTGTATGTCCATGAGATTTCAGAAGTCCGTCGATTTTAAAAATCTTCTCCCTTGGCTTATTTATAACAACTCGCTCATACAGTTGGTCCTTCCGCATACTTATGTCGCACACAAAACCATGTCGCTGCAAACATGACACCATATCTTCCCTGACATATTTTTTGTTGGTCGTTTTTCCACTTACAAATTATGATATGACGCATTATCAAGGACGACGACAGTGTTAGGCGGGAGCGAAGTAACTAATTTTTCGGTAACCCATTTTCCAAAATTTACACTGTTCATCTGACCATGATAATCACCAACAGTTGACCTGCCTTATTTCAGTGCTCTGCCAACATTTCTGAAAAGTGAGATTACTGACCACCCAGCTTTCATCTGAATAGAAAATATGTCTGCCTTGGAGTCGGAAATCTACTATTCTTAAAAATTTAGCGCGCCAAAAATTATGCCTGGTCTCTGTATTTATGTTTTATGCTTGGCGTTGCACTTCTTTCACTTAAAACCAAATTTATGCAAAATCCATCTAAGTGCCCCAATCCCCCACAGAAAGTACACCGTGTCCCATTCAAACCTCCCAAACATTAATTAATCATAACTCTCAAAGTATGCGGAATTATGAAATGAGGTTGATATTAAAAGGAAAAGAAACTCAAAGAATTTTTGTTTTCATTGTTGCAGTTAATTCATCTGTCACTTGTTGGACAATAATAACATAAAACAAAATGGCGACTCCTGAGCAACGAGCACAAAGTGTTTTCTGGTATGCAGAGACGAAGTCAATAATTACAGTGCAAATAAATTACCGGAGAGAATATGGAGGAAATGC
This sequence comes from Diploptera punctata, assembly GCA_030220185.1. Lineage (NCBI taxonomy): Eukaryota > Metazoa > Arthropoda > Insecta > Blattodea > Blaberidae > Diploptera > Diploptera punctata. Next base: position 249,021 of record JASPKZ010006464.1, read on the forward strand.
ACCTGATGGGAAGACAATTAAGACATGGCTTGAGACGTTTCTGGCGACTGCAAGCTTAAAAAATAATCAGAAGGTGCTTGTACACGTGTTTCAGAAGAAAATATTGAAGACATTAGAGCAGGGAAGTCCACAAAAATTAATTCGCCAAGCTTCCCGGCAGTTCAATGTGCCGAGATCAACTGTGCATCTAGTGTTTTATAAGCGGCTCCGTTTGTACCCCTACAAGGTGCAAATTGTTCAACAAATAAAGCCAGATGACAGGCCACGACGACAGCCATTCGCTACAGAAATGCTGGGTGTATTGACAAGGAACCTCAATTCCTTGGAAACGTTTTGTTTTCTGACAGGCGACATTCCATGTATCAGGATCTGTTAATCGGCACAATGTAAGGATCTGGGGAATGCAAAATCCACACGACTACCGTGAACACGTCCGGAATAGCCCAAAAGTAAACGTTTGATACGGCCGGATGAAGAACAGGATTATAGGTCCTTTTCTCTTCCAGGAGAAATCAATAACTGGACCTGTATACCAAGTCATGTTGGAAGAGTTCTTGTACCCCACGTATCCGATCTGCAACCCCAAGTAATCTTTTATCAAAATGGAGCCCCACCACACTGGAATCTGGGTGTTCGGAATTCACTCAAAGAATCCTTCCCATGGACGCGGTGGAGCAATTTGCAGGCCACCACATTCGCAGACATCACCCACAGGACTTCTTCCACTGGGGGTATTTTTGAGAATGCCTTTATGTAAAATATTAAAGACATATGTTTCAATAATAAACAGAGCAATTCAATTGTTTTGGCGTAGCAACGAAGTATGATATCGTTATTTAATAATCAAATCATGAATATATGAAAAAATAAGTTCCATTAACTTAAGCACATATATTTTATAAACCTATCATACACCGTGTCCCATTCAAACCTCCCACATTTTAACTAATCATAACTCTCAAAATATGGGGAATTATAAAATTAGGTTGGTATTAAAAAAAAGAGAAACTCAAGGAATTTTTGTTTTCATTGCTGCAATTAATTCATCTGTCGCATGGTGAACAATAATGACATAATAATGACAATAAATACATCACTCCAGTGTACTTCTTCCTCTGGGGTTGTATAAAAGGCCGTGTGTTTGCGACTCCAGTACAAGATCTTCCTGATTTGCGACCCCGTATCCTTGACACAATTCCAACACTACCAATGGACATGTTGGACAGGACGTGGCACGAAATCAAATACAGACTTGATATTGTTCGTGCTACTAATGATGCACATATAGGGGTGTTTTAGTGTGGCAATGAAAATTCTTTGAGTTTCTGATTCGTTTAATATCGGCCTCATTTCATAATTTCGCATACGTTGTTAGTTATGATTAATTCAAATGTGGGAAGTTTGAATGGGATTTCTTGTATATTTTTCCCTTCATTACAGATAATAGTTTTCTGCATGTGGGCACTATCATATTAACAGTATAAAACTCATGCACAGTTCTACGATTGACACACAAGTCAAAATTATAAATTTCCATGTTTCTTTCTTTGGTCTCGGACGGCATTTTCCTGGTGATTTTTTGGTGATTGAGATCCTGATGTGTTCTTAATTTTTAATGATTTTCTTATACTTGTACCCTCTTACTAATAATCCATATATAACTTTTTTACAAGGTTTATACACATCTCAGTTGAAAATTCTTACTAACACTGTATTAGCTGTTCAGTGTATAAGAGGTGCACAATTTTACATGGGAACCGTTATACATGTCTCCAGCCTTGTTTAAGGATTGTATAACTAGACAAAATGTCGGACTTCAAGATCAACTATTTGTTTTCTTATGATATTGTTGAAATTCTCCTTAAATGTAACGCAAAATACAACACTTTAACGGCTGTTTGATGGATGCACAGGACATAAATAAGAAAATAAAGGCTTCATAAAATGCCTTTTGTTACACTCATTCTCGATTAGGCCTAATAATATTTTTAAACTGAACATTGATTCAAAAAATAATATGTCCTACAATAATTGCTGTAGATAAGATTTAACTTGAATGTAGGTTAAATGCTTCATATTATTATACTAACAAAACTTCCTTGCATCATTAATACATAATACACATACCAATATAAAAATGTATTTAATTATAGAAGTACTATTATTGCTGCCAGTTACACGGTAACTTAATAGTCTTGTGGTTAGAACTTCTTCCTGCAGTCCGTGGGGTACTAGGTTCGATTCCAGAACAAAATGCAATTTTGTTTTTCGCCTAAAGCATTATTCTGTTCTAGGTAACATGTTTTACTATTTTGAACGTTTTCTAAACGCATCTTAAAAAACTTAATACAATTCATAAGTAATGGGAAAAACTTTTATTAGATTCCAAGAATTGTTCGAAATTCTTGACATTAGATGGCAGTACATTATCTGTGAAACTAATTCTTCGATATATTTGATATTGCGTAAAGGAAAATGTAGATAAATTAAAACACATTTATTTTTTCCGTTCCTCCCCAATTAGGGAATCTCTATTACTTCTTATCCATACTCATTTCTTACACAAATAATCACTAGTTGATGTTGTTTTATTTCTGTTACAAACTGCGCGTAATATTGTTCTGACGTCATAGTAATGACGAATATGTGACGTATTGTATATAATGGTTGTATTGTTATATAGCTCCGGCACAACGTTTATTAGTAAGGAAATTATACAGGATATACAAAACGCTTATACATTGTATAACTAAACAACTGATGAAAGCCTGTATAAGAGATTTTTATTAGTAAGACTGCTAATCTTTAGAGGATGAAGAAGGTCTACTACTCATTGGTATTAATAAGCTGTTAGTTTATGCTTATGATGAAGTACTATTGGGCGATAGCGAGGAGATTCTAAAGGCCAACACGCACACTACTGAATAATACTAAGAAATTGGGACTGGAATGTAAATATCAATAAAAGTAAATATACGGTCACACATAGAAATATATTATAGAATGGAAATGGACAGCTAATGACAAATGAGGGAAATTTGGAGTAAGTGGCTGAAATCAAATACCTAGGAACAATAATCACAAACAGGAATGGCATGCACAAGGAAATTAAACATAGGCTCAATTCTAGAAATGTGTGCTATTATGCATTACAGAAACTCTTGACTCCCCAACTCCTTAAAAAAAAACGTTAAACTGAAAGTATATAAAACTATTATTCGACCAGTCATATTATATGGATGCAAAACATGGACTCTTACATTAAGATAGGAAAGTAGATTACGAGTATTTGAGAATAAAGTTCTTAGGAAACATTTTGGACCAAAGAGAGATGAACAGACAGGTGAATGGAGAAGACTGTATAACAATGAAGGAAGCCAGATATAATGAGAACAGTTAACTCTCATAGACTGCGATGGGCAGGTCATGTGGCACGAATGGGGAATGAAAGGCGTGCATTGAAGCTTCTTGTAGGAAAATCAGAGCGAAAACGCCCAGTTGGTAGACCAGTAATGAGATGGGAGAATAACATTAACTATGATTTGAGGGAAGTAGATTATAAGGGGATGATTGGAAAACATTGGCTCAGGATAGGAATGTATGGAGAACTTATGTCCGCACGGCCATGAATCTACGGGTTCGATAGTTCCAGTGGGTTAGTTAGTTAGTTATTTAGTTTAGTTGGTTACTTCTAATAATTCCCACAGATACGCCTGTATATGCGGCAGCTCGCTCTGCTGCACGAACCAGAGGAATATTCACAGTTGAGTCCCTATTCCTGGCCACACATCTTAATTACACTCGCGATTAAATTATGCGCTTCCCTATGAATTGTTTTACCTTTTCTATTCACCATTTTACTCACAAGTTATATAGAACTAAACACGTGAAGACACAGTCACAGAAAACAGCAAACTGAAAACTGCATATTTGTGAATGAATAATACTTCCCCTTCGACTCGGCTGCAGGAACAAAAGAAACTATGTGCAAGAGTAGTAAACCGAATGGCAAGAATACCTCAATTCCCAGCGCTAAACTCCTCGGAGGAGGACAGTAAGAGTATTTTATGTCTCACTACCGTCATCTAATTCTGGTGTTTTTCAAAGGTTAATTAATTAATATCGTGTAGAGGAGTGTATTTGAATAAAACATTGCTTAGGCCTACCTACCTAGAAGTGCTGATGAAATCTTGTCCATAACTAACTAACTCACAGGCACTATCGAACCCGTAGGTTCATGGCCGCGCGGATATAAGCTTTCCATATATCCCTATCCTGAGCCAATGTTTTCCAATCACCCCCCTGTATAATCAACTTCCCTCAAATCATAGTTAATGTTATAATCCACCTCATCCTTGGTCTACTAACTGGGCGTTTACCCTCTGGTTTTCATACAAGAATCTTCCATGCACGTCTTTCATTCCCATTCGTGCCACATCTCCTACCCATTGCAGTCTATGAGACTTAACTGTTCTCATTATATCTGGCTTTCTATAAAGACCACGTGGTTCACTGTTATGTAGTTTTCTCCATTCAGCTTTCTGTTCATCTCTCTTTGGTCCAAAATTTTTCCTAGGAACTTTATTCTCAAATATTCGTAATCTCATTTCCTCCCTTAAAGTAAGAGTCCATGTTTCGCATCCATATAATATAACTGGTAGAATAATTGTTTAATCAATATATCTGAAATTTACCTGTGAAGATATTTGTTTCTAAAATATTTACAGACAGTAGTTTCTCTTTAAAAATTAGATGAATTTATAACTTCTTTTTATATAGATTTTTTTTGTTTCAATTTGATAAAATTGACATGTTACAATGGAAATTGTGTATTTTTTTAGAATAGAACAGGAATATAACAATGGAACTGGTAGATTACAGGGGTGTCAGAATGTTTTCCTTGTAATTAATTCCTTGATGCTGAGAGGAATATTGTATTGTTGGAATTAATTAAGTTCCTAGTGTACTAGGCATGAATTTTGGAAGATACCATTCATTCCTTCTCATATTCTTCGCTACAAATTCACAGGAGGAGCTGACATTCCACGGGAGACAGACTAATTACACATATTAAGGTACATTCCCGGATTACAACATCGTTAACAGAAAGCTATTGAAGAACCGCCAAGCCTTAATGTATGATAAAGTTAAATTACTTACACAAAGTTTTGTATAAATACTCTGTGTTTACAAAACTAATATGAAAAAATATTTGTTACGACTAGTTGAATTATCATTTCATTCCAAGAAATACATATAGCCATTTAAATTAAATTTTATTCGTGATGAAACAATATTCGACATTCAAATTTTAGTCCTTGAGTCAAATAAGTGGATTTGAGTCAGATAAGTGAGCATTTAGCCACTTTGGTTAAAGGTGTTGAAGAGATGCATTGTGTATGTATGTATATATATATATATATATATATATATATATATATATATATACATAGATATTATAAATATATTTTTGACATTTGGCAATGAAGGCAAATATGATATGAAAAGAAAAATGAATGCTTGAGTCGGGATTCGAACTCGAGTCTCTAAAGTCTGTACCTTTAGCGCTCTAACCAACTGAGCTACTCAAGAATTCCAATACAAGCATACAATTTTCTTATACATGTAGTATTCTCAATTCACACAAGAGGTAGCTGAAATTGTTCCAACTGCCATCTCGCGGCTAACGTAACAGTAAGCAAATTTTTAAAGAGAATATTTACTTTATAGCAGTAACGCTTTTATATATAGATATTATAAATATATTTTGACATTGGCAATGAAGGCAAATATGATATGAAAAGAAAAAAGAATGCTTGAGTCGGGATTAGAACTCGAGTCTCTAAAGTCTGTACCTTTAACGCTCTAACCAACTGAGCTACTCAAGAATTCCAATACAAGCATACAATTTTCTTATACATGTAGTATTCTCAATTCACACAAGAGGTAGCTGAAATTGTTCCAACTGCCATCTCGCGGCTAACGTAACAGTTAAGGCAAATTTTTTAAAGAGAATATTTACTTTATAGCAGTAACGCTTTTATATATAGATATTAGAAATATATTTTTGACATTTGGCAATGAAGGCAAATATGATATGAAAAGAAAAATGAATGCTTGAGTCGGGATTCGAACTCGAGTCTCTAAAGTCTGTACCTTTAACGCTCTAACCAACTGAGCTACTCAAGAATTCCAATACAAGCATACAATTTTCTTATACATGTAGTATTCTCAATTCACACAAGAGGTAGCTGAAATTGTTTCCAACTGCCATCTCGCGGCTAACGTAACAGTTAAGCAAATTTTTTAAAGAGAATATTTACTTTATAGCAGTAACGCTTTTATATATAGATATTATAAATATATTTTTTGACATTTGGCAATGAAGGCAAATATGATATGAAAAGAAAAATGAATGCTTGAGTCGGGATTCGAACTCTAGTCTCTAAAGTCTGTACCTTTAACGCTCTAACCAACTGAGCTACTCAAGAATTCCAAATACAAGCATACAATTTTCTTATACATGTAGTATTCTCAATTCACACAAGAGGTAGCTGAAATTGTTCCAACTGCCATCTCGCGGCTAACGTAACAGTTAAGCAAATTTTTAAAGAGAATATTTACTTTATAGCAGTAACGCTTTTATATATAGATATTATAAATATATATTTTGACATTTGGCAATGAAGGCAAATATGATATGAAAAGAAAAATGAATGCTTGAGTCGGGATTCGAACTGGAGTCTCTAAAGTCTGTACCTTTAACGCTCTAACCAACTGAGCTACTCAAGAATTCCAATACAAGCATACAATTTTCTTATACATGTAGTATTCTCAATTCACACAAGAGGTAGCTGAAATTGTTCCAACTGCCATCTCGCGGCTAACGTAACAGTTAAGCAAATTTTTTAAAGAGAATATTTACTTTATAGCAGTAACGCTTTTATATATAGATATTATAAATATATATTTTGACATTTGGCAATGAAGGCAAATATGATATGAAAAGAAAAATGAATGCTTGAGTCGGGATTCGAACTCGAGTCTCTAAAGTCTGTACCTTTAACGCTCTAACCAACTGAGCTACTCAAGAATTCCAATACAAGCATACAATTTTCTTATACATGTAGTATTCTCAATTCACACAAGAGGTAGCTGAAATTGTTCCAACTGCCATCTCGCGGCTAACGTAACAGTTAAGCAAATTTTTTAAAGAGAATATTTACTTTATAGCAGTAACGCTTTTATATATAGATATTATAAATATATTTTTGACATTTGGCAATGAAGGCAAATATGATATGAAAAGAAAAATGAATGCTTGAGTCGGGATTCGAACTCGAGTCTCTAAAGTCTGTACCTTTAACGCTCTAACCAACTGAGCTACTCAAGAATTCCAATACAAGCATACAATTTTCTTATACATGTAGTATTCTCAATTCACACAAGAGGTAGCTGAAATTGTTCCAACTGCCATCTCGCGGCTAACGTAACAGTTAAGCAAATTTTTTAAAGAGAATATTTACTTTATAGCAGTAACGCTTTTATATATAGATATTATAAATATATTTTTGACATTTGGCAATGAAGGCAAATATGATATGAAAAGAAAAATGAATGCTTGAGTCGGGATTCGAACTCGAGTCTCTAAAGTCTGTACCTTTAGCGCTCTAACCAACTGAGCTACTCAAGAATTCCAATACAAGCATACAATTTTCTTATACATATAGTATTCTCAATTCACACAAGAGGTAGCTGAAATTGTTCCAACTGCCATCTCGCGGCTAACGTAACAGTTAAGCAAAAATATTTATAATATCTATATATAAAAGCGTTACTGCTATAAAGTAAATATTCTCTTTAAAAATTTGCATAACTGTTACGTTAGCCGCGAGATGGCAGTTGGAACAATTTCAGCTACCTCTTGTGTGAATTGAGAATACTACATGTATAAGAAAATTGTATGCTTGTATTGGAATTCTTGAGTAGCTCAGTTGGTTAGAGCGCTGAAGGTACAGACTTTAGAGACTCGAGTTCGAATCCCGACTCAAGCATTCATTTTTCTTTTCATATCATATAGGCCCTATATATATATATATATATATATATATATATATATATATGTTATAATTAAATGTTTAACATTGAGCAATGTAAGCTTAATATGGTATGATAAGAAAAATAAATGCCTGGACGGGATTCGAATCCGGATCTCTGAGTCTGTACCTCAGCGTGATATCCATTACACTACCAGGCGAATCCAATTCAAACACTTATTTTTTTTCTTATATATGTATTATATTCTCCATTATTACTAGATGTCGCGAGAACTCGGTCTTCACTGCCATCTAGTATCGTACCATATTAAGCTTACATTGCTCAATGTTAAACATTTAATTATAACATCGATAAAACGTCACTGCTATAAAGTAAAAATAATCTCTTTAATTTGCTTACTTGCTACTAGAGGCAGTGAAGACCGAGTTCTCGCGATATCTAGTAATAATGGAGAATATAATACACATATTAGAAAAAAAAGAAGTGTTTGAATTGGATTCGCCTGGTAGTGTAATGGATATCACGCTGAGGTACCGACTCAGAGATCCGGGTTCGAATCCCGTCCAGGCATTTATTTTTCTTATCATACCATATTAAGCTCAATGTTAAACATTTAATTATAACATCGATAAAGCGTCACTACTATAAAGTAAAAATATTCTCTTTAATTTGCTTACTTGTTATAGTCAGCTACTAGATGGCAGTGAAGACCGAGTTCTCGCGACATCTAGTAATAATGGAGAATATAATACATATATAAGAAAAATAAGTGTTTGAATTAGATTCGCCTGGTAGTGTAATGGATATCACGCTGAGGTACAGACTCAGAGATCCGGGTTCGAATCCCGTCCAGGCATTTATTTTTCTTATCATACCATATATATATATATATATATATATATATATATATATATATATATGAACAGAAAGTAATTCGAGTAATCGGTGGAAACTAAGTTAAAATTGTTTCATTAATATCTTTCGAGTCCATCGCTGTAGTCTCGAGGTAGCATGCTGCCTTGTCACGCAGCGGGTCCGGGTTCAATTCCCGGTCGAGACAGGCTCCTGGCTGAGGTTCTTTTTTCGGGTGTTTCCTCACCTGTAAGACAAATGTCAGGAAGCTTAGGGACCAACGGTCCCCGAAAATCATCCGGCCATCATCATCATCATCATCCTTCACCGATGTGGAAAGCAACGGGAAGCTACCACACCTCTGATTCCCTAGTAGGCCTAGAGCTGCAAAAAAAACATGAAAATGCTATGATTGCAGTGAAATACCTGTTCTCGGGCAGAATTACTATGGATGAATGGATATCTTTCGGAATAGAAGGAAAGTAGAATAAATGGTTAAATCATAGACCTATATCTAAAAACAGTTTAATCAACGTCACATATCCGTTAAATTGACAGTATATCGTACAAGGCACATTGATATAATTTATTTAATAATGTTGTAATAAAACAATAGAAAAACGAATGAGTGGAAAGTACTCAATGTGTGTCGAATTACGTAATATAAAGTAATAACTTACAATTGTAATTTATTTTGTTTCATTGTGGTTGGATACATTTAAATAACGGACACGAGAAATTACTTCTTCTTAATCATAATTTGTAAGATTTTGATCCTGTTTATTTCCAAAATCACTCCTCGGAGGAAGACGTATTGGATGTGCATTCATTGTCTATCCATCTCTTGGCTAGTCTTCCTCTGGTTCTTCTCCCATCCATTGGTCCATCTTCTTTAGCTCTTTTTGCAAATCGGTTGTCTTCCATTCTTTCTATATTATTATTTGTTTAGTTTTTGTTGTATCAGCCCTAGTTTCTGCGCCATATACGATAACTGGTCAAACTATCGTTTTGTATATGCGGGGTTTTGCTTACTATTGACATATATTTGAGAAATTCTTATTTCGCCAATTTAAGGTCCATACCAGTACATTTTTGTATATAACATTTTATGGTGTACACCTAAGAACACATAATGAGATAACATTAAGAGCTAACTGTGGTCTTCAACGACGTATTAGAGAGTAATCTGTTATTGATGTTTTAGACATGTAGCATTTCCTTAGGACGATGATAAGATAGGTCGTAATATGTCACAAAAAATTAGTCGACTATTTATCAGAAGTAGGCCTGTTAAAATTGTAAAAGTCATAAACATAGTAATATGGGTTCTGATAATTGCACAGAGTAATAGGTGACAGTATGAAACATGTATCCTATAACAAATTAACAAAACTTTACTCTGCAATAGTTACAAGAGACTACGAGTTGCTAAAAGCGAAACACAGAAGAGCATCCTGCAATAACCTTTGAAAGTCTACCGACTCTTTTGTTTCCTGGACATCAGTTAAGAGAATACAGACGTAAGTTTCGCCTTAAACATATATCAGATTTCATATACGTGATTGATCGTTAATTGCTTCACATACACTATTTTAATGCTATATTTTAAACTATTTATGTGAAAATTACTTCTAAATTGCACACTTACAATTCTTAAATAGTCGATCACATTTACATATTGACACACAAATTGTATACTATCTTAATTCATTTCATAGAGTATTTTTCTTTCCTTTAATTTATTTTTCCATAGTTTAACCTCTCCCTTTGTACATACATTTAACCCCACATGGTCCCCGGGCTTACTTATACGAATGTGTCTAAATGGCACAAAGAGTAGGGTGCCTGTAGACAAGCAGTTTTCGCACACTTTTGAAATCCAGAATGGGTGAAGCAAGGAGATGCACTATCTCCTCTACTATTTAATTTTGTACTAGAGCATGCCATTAAATCTTTAGAGAATGAGGACGACTTACAACTCAATGCTGTTAGTTTATGCTGATGTTGTAGTACTCTTAGCCGATAGCGAGGAGATACAAAAGGACAACACGCGCACACTATTGAGTAACACTTAGAAATTAGGACTGGAAGTAAATATCAATAAAACTAAATATATGGTCACACGTAGAAATACATTTATAGAATGGAAATGGACAGCTAATGACAAATGAGGGAAATTTTGAGGAAGTGGCTGAATTAAAATACCTAGGAACAATAATCACAAATAGGAATGAGATGCACAAAGAAATTAAACATAGGCTCAATTCTGGAAATGCATGCTATTATGCATTGCAGAGACTCTTGAAGTCCCAACTCCTTTCAAAAAACGTCAAACTGAAAATATATGAAACAATTATTCTACCAGTTATATTATATGGATGTGAAACATAGACTCTTACTTTAATGGAGGAAAGGAGATTGCGAGGATTTGAGAACAAGGTACGTAGGAGAATTTTTGGACCAAGGACAGATGAACAAACGGATGAATGGAGAAGATTACATAACAATGAACTACATGGTCTTTATAGGAAGCCAGATATAATAAGAACAGTTAAGTCTCGTAGACGACGATGGGCAGGGCATATTGCACGTATGGGGAATGAAAGACTTGCATGGAAACTTCTTGTAGGAAAGCCAGAGGGAAAACGGCCAGTTGGTAGACCAAGAATGAGGTGGGAGAGTAACATTAACTATGATTTGAGGGATGTGGATTATACAGGGAATGATTGGAAAGCATTAGTTCAGGATAGGGATGTATGGAGAGCTTATGTCCGCGCGGCCATGAACCTACGGGTTCGATAGTGCCAGTGGGTAAGTAAGTAAGTAAGGTCCCCGGGCTTACAGGAACACTACCTTAAAGAGATGAGTTTATACTTAGGATCAGATAGATACTTTTTGGCCCACATAACGACATGGAGACCCTCCTCAGACGAATGATAAGTTATAATGCCAGGGCCACTTCCGAAACACGAGGAATATTTAAGATAAAACGCATTATTCTCCCATTCATTCATATTGGTCTGGTGAAGTGATACGTATGTATCACTGTATTAGATGACCAAACGGTGTTCGAAGAATATTTGACCCTATAATTTCCCCTCATCAACCCTAAAGGTGAAGAAAACCTCGCAGTGTCCTCACCTAAGGAACTTGTCTTGACCAGGGATGTAACAGGCGCCCTCTCTGTCCGAAACATGAATATTCACCTGAGACCACGGAGGTGGATACAAACAGTCTTTTTCAAACTATAAGATACAAGTTTATTGATTCAAGTAACAATTATTCTGTCGATAAAATGACATTTAATACACTGAAAACTCGACTATCAGTGACAATAATATGCTTAATATTCACTGCATTTTGTTAATGTATGCTACTTTTCTTATTAACTTAATATTCCTAATTATAAACCATCAAAATTCAAATAGAGATCCTATAGTTAGATGTTGACATTTATAATGAAAGTGAGGATAACGATGATAACGACAACAGTAATAATAATTCTAATAAAATTAGTAATATTGGCAATTAAATAATGATAATAGTAATAATATTAATATTAATAATAATAACCTTAAAGTGTTAATATTCTACAAACATTAATTGTTCTCATTTTAAATTATTATTATTTATTATTATTATTATTATTATTATTATTATTATTATTATTATTATTATTATTATTATTATTATTAGAGTAATAGCCATCTTTTTTAAATAGTTGTAGCAGTAAGTTGGTTGTATCAATAAGCAAATTAATCAAAATCTCAATCGGATTCAAATTCGGAGACATTTTTCCTGTTAAGTTTCTACTTTTCTCCGATAAGAAAATAGCACACAATTTTATATTCTAATCAAGAAACATAATTTTGGCTTTTAGATTCACTTTAATTTTCCCTTCGTTATTGTAATATGGGAAGTTTTGATTCCTTCTTGCAGTAACTTAAAATTGTAACTCCCGCAGCTATATATCTTGCGTTGAATGGAGCCGACACAAAATTCAAGGGTTAAAATCTGAAAATCGACTGCCAAATCTCCTATGTAAATTACAGAAATTTGAAGCTCAAATTTACTGGAATGTTTGGAAAGTCTACTGAAACGGGGAGTGTTTTAATAACTGTGGCCATATTGAATATGTTATGTCAAAAAATTACCAAAATGAATTACGTCCACAATGAATTCCATCTAAAATTTGACATAAGATATGGAAATTAAAGTTCCTTCCCTGCTTCCCAAAGTGGTACAAGGACTATTAAAAGATTTTGAAGTGCTTACATTCCAAAATATTATAGAATGTGGACAAACCCATGCCTAAAGAAGAATTGTTATTTATTTGTTATGTGAGTTACCTTCATTTTGTGTAGTTATTGACAAAGTTTATTAGAACATGAAACTCAGAACATTAATTTTGTAACTCCTCGTATATATACTACATTCAAAATTGCTTGTTGAAATAAAATTGAAATCTTCACGGAGTTATTATTTTACTCTCACTCTGTAAAATCACGAGGTCATTCTATAATTACGTCAGTTACCAATGAAAAAACTATACATTTTAAATACAGACACTATAGTTGCTGATAAAGAGATTGACACCAGTATATAAACATTTTGAAGATAAAATATTGTGCCCTACTCTCTGAAGTAAAAAATGTTAAAAATATAAATTTATTTTGTTGTAATTATTGCGTCAGTTGTCATAGAATTCACCTAACTGTGATAATCTACTATTTCTATCACCGCTGTCAAGTCTAATACTTTCCGAGTTACAAAGATGTTTATATTTTGGTATTTCGTAAGCACAGTGCATGTTCTCGGTTTAAAAATAGCTTCCTACGAAATCAGGAATTTATACTTAAGGACGCATACCCTATGATCACATGTCTATGATCACATGTCCTTTGCTGACTGTAAGAGAAATGGTAATAAAAGATGCAGTCGAGTCTACGACAGAGAAACAACAGCTGGAAGCGCTCGCCACTGAAGATGCCCTCCGCAGTTGAGGGAGAAACGTCTGGAAGAAACGCCAGTTATAGACCACGGCCACATAGCCCGGAATCTTTTATTACCATGATTACCGGCCGTGAAAGCCTGCATTCCACTGTAAGAGAAATACTGAATTATTTGTAGTTTATTTACTCCATAGCTTGTACCGTGGTATTTCGTTATAAGTAATTACTTCTGTGAGGGGAATTTTAGATAAAGTTTCGATACATGGGCTGTATATAGCGATTCTAATTATCTTGAAAATAATATATATATTACCTTCAGATTATTTGTTGTACTAGCGGGAAAATTTCTACTATTTCACAAGTTCTATTTTCGGCAGTGTGAATTTTTATTCTTGTGAGGACATTAATGAAATGTTTTAATCATCTTAAAATTATTTTAATTTATTTAAAAAAATAATATAAACAAATTGGTTCTCCCTGGTTAGGGGAAATGAGTACAAGGAATCATGACGCTACCGTGACAAAGTCCCTTAGACTTCACTTAAGGTTTGTTAACCTGGTTTTCACTACTTAAATCAAGCAGCTACCCTCTTTACCTCATGATGCTGAGTATTCTCTGTTCTAAACTCTATACTTTAAGAAAAATAAACTTCATGTTATTGCCGGGAATTGAACCTGAAATCCATGGGTCAATTTTAATAAAAATATGGACGTCGAATGTGAAAAGAGCGTATAAATCCTAAGACGCGATATGACCTTTATGCTAAGACATCTACAAATTAAATCTCCTTCTTGATTGCAATTTGGGTTTAAATCTCTATCTGCGAGTATATTTGGAACTGGTCCGCTCATCTGCGGTGTGACCTTCTTGTATCACTGTCTCCATGTGAATTGTAGTTACGGTTTTTAAATAGTAAATGTTGAAGTGGCATCCATAGAACCAGCTGTCTCCAAAATTTTAAGTTAAATTAAATAGAAAAAATATTAGCGTCGGGGAATCCATCTTCAGCACAAGACAGATTATAATTTCGACTTCGAATTCCTAACTCTGTAGTTCAAACTGGCAGCCGATTTTTGGAATGCGATTCTTTCGTATCTAGTCGATTTCATGGTCAGAGATTTTTGGTAGGTATGATACTTCTCATTAAGGACAGATCGTATATCAGTGAGTTAGTTTTTCCCATATCGGATCTAGTCCAAAACGGATGGAATTTTTCGGACAAGGCAAATAAGAATGACGTAGTTTCTTGGAAAGCAAAATTAGAAGGTATCATATTATATCACACGTTAGAATGACTGGTTAAAGATCGTCCAGATGTAAAAAAAATAATAAAAATAAATCCCTAGTAAACTTTCAAAATTCATTTGCCCAATTCCTATCAAAGATATCACTACAATCAGATAAAAAAGAAAAATAGTTGATTATGGCCGATTAAAGTGTACTATACTTGCCACAAGTTTCGAGAATTGCGGTTTCAAACCAGCTCGGAGTCGATAGATTTTTAAGAGCGCAAATATACTGAATATGGCTTCCTACGGAAGGAAAGATTAACGTAAAGCCGAGAGTCTTGTGTCATTGATTTAGAGTGCGTAATTTTAAGACCTGATATAATAGGCATCTGAGCAAGATTTACCGGGCGTTTCACGTCCAAAATTGAATAGCGACGCTAATGACTTAAACTATTAAATATTGTTATGAAATAAACATATTTAGAGTTTAATTTAATTGTCGATGGGACTAGTGGTTATGCTCCTTGCCTCTGGTTCCGAGAGTCGCGGGTTCAAACCCGGCCGGGTTCGATGGATTTCTTGGGATGGAAAAATCGTCCGGGCGGGACTTTAAGCCATGGGTCCCGAGTCTGAAGATTTTCAGGCTCGTAAAAATCCTTAAGCCTGAGTAAATAGTCCTCTGAACAAAATTTACCGAATTTTCCCGTCCTAGTACTACCTTGCTTTCCTAGATGTCAGTATGAGGCGGAACGCTAGCCACGTGCCACTCCAATGATATATATACGAAAACAAATGTAACTAAATTAGTATGGTTCAATTTATTCCCTGTAGTGGGAGAGCGCCTATATATCGTTGATGGAAACAAGGGCTTACAAGAAAAATAATTAAAATAACTTAAATAATTTGATAGGACGAGAACACCCTGCAGATTCTTTAACATGCTAACTAAACGAAATACTAAAATATATGTATCATTCTTCGACCAATGTCTAACGAATTATTTATTATTTTATTATTACTATTATTATTATTATTATTGTTATTATTATCAGTATTATTATTATTATATTATTATTATTATTATTATTATTATTATTATTATTATTATTATTATTATTATTATTATTATTATTATTATTATTATTATTATTATTATTAAGAGTAGAGTGCGTGTAGGCAAACAATTTTCGGATACCGGTATTTCTCAAATTTACAATGACTTAAAGAAAGGAGCTTCAACATCTACTCCACTATTTAATTTTGTACTAGAGCATGCCTTAAAATCTCTAGAGGATGAAGAAAACCTACAACTCAATAGTATTAATAAGCTGTTAGTTTATGCTAATACTGCAGTACTACTGGGCGATACTAAGGGCCAACACACACATTCTATTTAGTAACATTAAGAAATTAATACTGCAAGTTAATATGAATAAAACTAAATATATGTTCACACATAGAAGTAATATATTTTATAATGTAAATGGACATTTAATTACAAATGACTTATCAAGAAGTTGCTGAACTCAAATATCTGGGAACAATAATTACAGATAAGAATGAAATGCACAAAGAAGTTAAACATAGGCTCAATAGTGAAAATGCGTGCTAGAATGCATTACAGGGGCTCTTGTCGTCCCAAATTCTCTAAAAAATCGTTAAACTGTATATATATATATATATATATATATATATATATTTTCTCAGCTGTATTATATGGATGTGAAACATGGACGCTACTTTAAGGGAGGAGAAAAGATTACGAGTATTTGAGAATAATGTTCTTAGGGAAATTTTTAGACCAAAGAGAGATGGACAGACAGGCGAATGGAGAATACTTCATAACGGTGAGCTACACGTTCTTTATAGAAAACCAGTTATAATAAGAATATTTAAGTCTCATAGACTGCGATGGGCAAGACATGTGGCACGAATGGGTAATGAAAGAGGGGCATGGAAGCTTCTTGTAGGAAAACCAGAGGGAAAATTCCCAGTTGGTACACCAAAAATTACGTGAGAGAATAACATTAACTATTGTATTCACATAGACTTTCACGGCCGGAGTTGCTATGATGATCTTGAAGAAGATTTTCGAGCTGTAGGCCGTGGTCGTGAGGCTTGTAGTTCCCCGACGTTTCGCCAGACGCAATCTCTGGCGAAACGTCGGGGAACTACAAGCCTCAAGACCACGGCCTACAGCCCGAAAATTTTCTTCAATATCATCATAACATTAACTATGATTTGAGGGAAGTAGATTATACAGGGGATGATTGGAAAATATTAGTCCAGGTTAGGGATGTATGGAGAGCTAATGTCCGCACGTCCAATAACCTACGAGTTCGAAAGACTCAATGAGTTAGTATCACTTATATGTCATCAAATAATATTAATTGTTTGAAATCCTTTTCATCGTTCTATTCATGTCAATGTATACTTATGTCCTTAAAAATAAATGCATTAAGTGTTGTTGATCAAAACCCAATGTTTCCTCGTTCGCGCTGTTTACGAGGTAGCATTCTTTCCCTCTGTAACTTTCATGAGATTTCAAGACATGTATACAATATCAGCTCTATTGTCCCTATGTTCTTTCCATATGCTCATAATGTAGCGGCATATTTAGAGAAACGGTTAATCTGGGTATCTCATATTTTATCCCAGATGGAATTTTCTATTCGTATTGTTGTAATTTACTCAGTCGTCTATTGAAAATATAATAATAATAATAAAAATAATAATAATAATAATAATCTGTTCTATAGTATTCTGCCCTAGGCCAGGTCTTTCACTGCAATCATAGATTTTAGTGCAACGCTTTACAGTTTTACTAGGGAATTATAGGTGTGGCATCTTCCCGTTGCTTCTCACACACAATAATGATGATAATAATAATGATAATAATAGTAATAATTATTATTATTATTAATATTATTTTATTAAAGATTTTCCCTACATTACAGTAGTAATTATCCTTCAGCCCAAATGTATTTTCATTTTTTTTTGGGGCTTTTAGCTTTGCCTGATGTTTATGTAAGACGCGGAGCTAGCCCATCGCTGAAACCTCCCACCTGGAGAACCAGGTTATTTGTTTTCGAGGTTTCCTTCCCATAACCTTTGACGAGCCAACGCAACGTCTTTCTACAAGGCAGCAGTGTCTGTTCCCTAGACAGGGGCCCTTACTGGGTACTGTCAGCCGGGCGAGCTGAACCCAGGTTATTTAACGAGGTTGTTGCTCCTCCCTCTATCCCTTTTACAACATGGCTTGTGACAAGCTTCAGTGGGTTATAACAATAAAAATAGTAATAAATAATGTTTTAAATAATAATAATAGTGAAATAATTTATGCCTGAACTTTAGCCAACAAATAGTAATTTCAACCATATTTGACTTCCATAAGTATATAAAATGAAAAAGTGGCCCCAAAATAAATATGTAGGTAATGGAAGAATCAGTTATCTGACTTGTTCCTAAACTAATCAAATGTTTGTCTAATTGCATGTTGTGTATATGTTAGGATAGAGTATGAGTCACTACGTACATATAATATATGGACAGTGATTATTGCCTCGTAGTGGCTCTGAGGCAAAGCATCGAACTGCAAAACGCAACACCATGAGTTCGAATCCATGAAATAATTATTCGTTGTTTTTAAGTAATCGTGTTAACAAATTTATTAACCAGTAATAATATTGCCTTCGGTTCTTATTTCACACTTTTCCCACCTTTACACCTTTAGATTACTACTCGGCTTGAATTCACTATGTTCCCAGCAGAACTTAATTGCAAGATCGAGGGAAAAGGTAACCATTTCCTACATTATGAGCATGACTAAGATTTCTATGTAGATGTACATTGTTTTTACATTAGTTAAAGTTAAAATTTCATTGTATGTTTACGGATTTGTGTATTTGGAGTGGTTTAAGTCATTTCCCCATATTTATCCATACTTCAGAATATAGTAGGGGCGTACATATTTCAGTTACATTACGTGGATGCGAAACATGGACATTTACCTTAACCCTTTATTTGGCAAAACACCAATTTCTCGTGCCAGTTATTTAAATTGGACTGACCGCACTGAAAACAAAATCACGCATGACTGTTAATAGTTTTGTTGTGTAATTCGACACACATTTAAGTTATTACTACTCGTTTGTTTTCTTCTGTTTCATTGATAATATTAAATACATCTAACTAATTGATATATCCTGCAGGATACATTGCCAATTACGGGTTTAAAGGAGGAGATAATATTACAATTATTTCGCAATAAAGTATTTAGGAAGTGATGTTGAGTGATTCCGGGTTCTGTGGCCGTGGTCCATAGTTGGTGTTGATACCAGACGTTTCGCCCTCAACTGCGGAGGGCATCTTCAGTGGCGAATGCTTCTAGGCGTGTTTCCTGGTCGGAAGCTCTACTTAGAGTGAACGCTGCGGGTGTTGTATTGATACTAGTGGTGGGAGCAGGGTGAGCGGGCGTGGCTCTTGCTGATTGGCTAATGGTCGTCTCCTTGTTGTCCCTAGTGTTGATGCATTTATTTTCTAGTGTACGGTACCAGGCCTTAGACAGTTTAATACCTTCCTCTTTTCTGTTAATATTTTCCTTATGCTTGTGTATTTCTATAGCCTCTCGATATAATCTAGGGAAATAATAGGAAGTTGTGGCTAAAACTTGTGTATCATCGAATAGAATCTGGTGTCCATTCATAATGGCATGTTCTGCTACAGCCGATATATCCATTTCTCCTTGTCTGCAGTTTCTTTTGTGTTCTGATAAACGGGTGGCTATACTTCTTTTTGTGGTCCCTATGTATGGTTTACCACACGAACAAGGAAGTCGATATACGCCGCAAGTGGAGAGAGGTGGCCGAGGATCCTTAGCTGAGCGAAGGCAGTCTTCTATTTTTCTTGTAGGTCTGTAAACTGTTTTTATGTTGTATTTTCGTAGGAGTTTTCCGATACGATCTGTGACTCTTTGTACATATGGTAAGTAGGCTATGCTGGTTGAGGGTGTGTTATCCATTCTGACGTGCTGTCTTCGTGGATGTATGGTTTGTCTTATTTCCTTGGATGTGTAGCCATTTTTCTGGAACAATTGAACAGATGGTGTTGTTCTTGTTTAAGGTGTTGTGGTTGGCATAACTTAGTCGCTCTGTCGAACAGTGTCTTAATGACACCTCGCTTTTGTCTTGGATGGTGGTTAGAGTCTTTGTGCAGATATCGGTCTGGTGTGTAGGTTTTCTGTAAACTGTATGTTGAATTTCCCCATTGCCAGTCCTTATTATTTGAACATCCAGGAAAGGAAGTCTTCCATTATCTTCTTTTTCCATAGTGAACTGTATTTTGTTGTGTCTGCTGTTAAGGTGTTGAAGGAAACGTTCCAATTCTTCACTGCCATGTCTCCATACTACGAATGTGTCATCAACATAGCGAAACCAATGTTCTGGAGACTTGGGAGCTGTTTTTAGTGCTTCTGTTTCGAATTTCTCCATGAAAAAATTCGCTACTACTGGGCTTAGAGGACCGACGGAGTAGCCATGGGCAGTCCTCTAAGCCCAGTAGTAGCGAATTTTTTCATGGAGAAATTCGAAACAGAAGCACTAAAAACAGCTCCCAAGTCTCCAGAACATTGGTTTCGCTATGTTGATGACACATTCGTAGTATGGAGACATGGCAGTGAAGAATTGGAACGTTTCCTTCAACACCTTAACAGCAGACACAACAAATACAGTTCACTATGGAAAAAGAAGATAATGGAAGACTTCCTTTCCTGGATGTTCAAATAATAAGGACTGGCAATGGGGAAATTCAACATACAGTTTACAGAAAACCTACACACACAGACCGATATCTGCACAAAGACTCTAACCACCATCCAAGACAAAAGCGAGGTGTCATTAAGACACTGTTCGACAGAGCGACTAAGTTATGCCAACCACAACACCTTAAACAAGAACAACACCATCTGTTCAATTGTTTCCAGAAAAATGGCTACACATCCAAGGAAATAAGACAAACCATACATCCACGAAGACAGCACGTCAGAATGGATAACACACCCTCAACCAGCATAGCCTACTTACCATATGTACAAAGAGTCACAGATCGTATCGGAAAACTCCTACGAAAATACAACATAAAAACAGTTTACAGACCTACAAGAAAAATAGAAGACTGCCTTCGCTCAGCTAAGGATCCTCGGCCACCTCTCTCCACTTGCGGCGTATATCGACTTCCTTGTTCGTGTGGTAAACCATACATAGGGACCACAAAAAGAAGTATAGCCACCCGTTTATCAGAACACAAAAGAAACTGCAGACAAGGAGAAATGGATAAATCGGCTGTAGCAGAACATGCCATTATGAATGGACACCAGATTCTATTCGATGATACACAAGTTTTAGCCACAACTTCCTATTATTTCCTAGATTATATCGAGAGGCTATAGAAATACACAAGCATAAGGAAAATATTAACAGAAAGAGGAAGGTATTAAACTGTCTAAGGCCTGGTACCGTACACTAGAAAATAAATGCATCAACACTAGGGACAACAAGGAGACGACCATTAGCCAATCAGCAAGAGCCACGCCCGCTCACCCTGCTCCCACCACTAGTATCAATACAACACCCGCAGCGTTCACTCTAAGTAGAGCTTCCGACCAGGAAACACGCCTAGAAGCACTCGCCACTGAAGATGCCCTCCGCAGTTGAGGGCGAAACGTCTGGTATCAACACCAACTATGGACCACGGCCACAGAACCCGGAATCACTCAACATCATGATTACCGGCCGTGAAAGCCTGCATTCAACTATTTAGGAAGTGTTTTGGACCAAAGACAGCCGAACAGATAGGTGAATGGGGAAGTCCACGACTGTGATCTGCATTATTTTTATGGGGAATCTTATGTAATACGAACAATTTATTACGTAGACTGCGATGGGCAGGACATATGGTGCGAATGGAGATTGAAGGAAGGGGTTGGAAACTTCTTACAGAAAACCAGAGGAAAAGCGTCCAGTAGGTAGTGTGGGAATGAGGTGGAAGAATAACATTAACCATGATTTGAGGAAGGCCATTTATATAGGGGATGATTGGAAAACGTAAGGTCACGATTGGAATGTAAGTAGAGCGTATGAACCTACGGTTCGATAATTCCAGTGAGTTAGCTAATTAGTATACATTGTTATATATTTTTAAAAATCACATTTATTTACATAACTGTACGTTTTATTTTAAATGCCATATTTTATGGTTTCCATATTATTCTTGTCAGATAATCGTTTAAAATGTAATTAAATTAGCATATTTAATTTCTGTGTAATATGAAAGTAATCGTCCACCGTTGTGTCTCTAGGTAGAGTGCCGTCATGTCACGCTGCGTGCCTGGGTTCGATCCTCGGTGGGAACAAGTTTCCTGGGTGAGATTTTTCCTCAATTGTAAGACAAATGTCAGGAATCTTTAAGGCACGAACGTACCCGAACATTATATGGCCATCATAGTCATCATCATTCGTATTCGCCTTAGATTAAATTAGGGATTATGGACTCTCCTGTTGAATTACTGTCATCATCATCACCATCATTATGATCAACCATCATATCATGGAGGCAGCGAAGCCACCTTCCAGGCGTCCAAACCTCAGAAGTGAGTTAAAATTACGCCAATGACAGGATATAACACCCAGAAATATCGAAATGACTATCTAGGGCTTTAAATTAAAAAGAGTTTCGTTGTGCACATTACATTTTCCATTGGTGGGCTCAGCTTTGACTTCGTCAATCAACCCCAGTGACAATAAATTTGTTATATCTTACCACGACTGGTCTGGTCTAGGTAATTAGCAAAGCCACCGTAAGGAGGACAAAATGTTCGAAGATTAACTTGGCATCTTCTACTTATTAGTTCACTATCAACAGTCGTATAGGGTTTTGAGTGCATCTTGAGTGTGGTTTATTTACCATCTTCGCTAGGTTTACCGTACAGGCCACACGGCATAAAACGAATTTGTTCATGATGATGATGATGCTGATGAAGTTGATATATTAATCAGTTAAGAATGCCACAAAATCGTAAATCAACATCTGTAAAATCATAACTGTATGTAATTGATTTTCTGAATATGAACTTTCAACACACTGTAAATTAAATTTTTTTAATACCTGTGAGAAAATGTTTCCACTATCTCTGTTAAATGATTAGTTCATATCTTACTCCATATTTTTAGATACTTTACTTGCTTACAAAATATAATATGTAACGAAATTCTAGGGACATTCTTATTACTGTTTTAAGTTTTGCACTTTTTTATTATAAAATCAAAAATTTATTCAAGTTCTAGTTTATTATTATATAAAATCATGACTGTATGTAATTGATTTTCTGTATATGAACTTTCAACACACTTTAAATTAAATTTTTGTAATACCTGTGAGAAAATGTCTCTGTTAAATGATTAGTTCATATCTTACTCCATATTTTTAGATACTTTACTTGCTTACAAAATATAATATGTAACGAAATTCTAGGGACATTGTTATTACTGTTTTAAGTTTTGCACTTTTTTATTATAAAATCAATAATTTATTCAAGTTCTAGTTTATTATTATTATTATTAGTAGTAGTAGTAGTAGTAGTAGTAGTAGTAGTAGTAGTGGCAGTGGCAGTGGCAGTGGCAGTGGCAGTGGCAATGGCAATGACAGCAGCAGCAGCAGTAGTAGTAGTAGTAGTATTACTTTACTCAAGAATGTACCTTAAAAGGAATTCTGAGATTCTCAAAGAATTACAAACAGAATCAGTCATGGAATATGAACAGCCTTTGAAAAAAGATGGCGCAACTCTTGATGATGGAAAGTTAAAGAGTTTTGAACAGCGATTCACACCAGTACGTTGTTACATGTTCTGACTCGGTTAAGTATAAAACGCCACGGCGTCTCTCTTAATGCAGCATCCGTATCGTTCGCTTGAGTGAAGCAGTTGGTAAGATACTACTTTTCCGACGCCGCGGGCCCACGTTCGATTCTTGTCAGGTAGATTTTTTATTTATTATTATTTAATAACGTCGTTAATTTCCATAATGCCTGCGTGTAACCAGGCTTCGTTGTTTAAATAAATTTGTATATATATATATATATATATATATATAGAAATATTCCCGGTCGGCACAGGCTCCTGGGTGAGGTTTTATTTCGGGGGTTTTCCTCACCTTTATGATAAATGTCAGGAAGCTTAGAGCCCAACGGTCCCTGAAAGTCATCCGGCCATCATCATCGTTATCATTATCATTATCATTCTTCACCGGTGCGGAAATAGCTAACACATCTACAGTACCCTAGTAAAGCTGCAAAGCATAGCATGAAAATGCTACGATTGCAGTGAAGGACCTAACCTCGAGTAGAATTCTGCTCAATATATATATATATATATATATATATGGTATAATAAGCTTGCATTGCTCAATGTTAAACATTTAATTATTACAAATATATATATATATATATATATATACTGGGTGTCCGAAAATTAGACCCACAAACTTTAGGAGCTGATAGGTAACATTACTTTAAACACTTATTGTTAAGGAACATTTCGTTGTTGCGGTGCTTCGTTGAAGCGCTGGACGAGTTAATTTTATTACTCCTCCACCCAAAAATACATCAGCCATTTCTTTGATTTCACCAGCTGCGCAGGTTGTTCGTGCCCCTAGGTCCTCTTCAGATTCAACGGGTGTTTCATACATGATAGTCTTCATGTGCCTCCGCAAAGAGATGTCAAGTGGAGTAAGGTCAGAGGAGCGTGCCGGCCAGGCAATGGGTCCACCTCTGGGTATCAAGTGATAGCCGTTGCAGGCGTAAGATGACGACGTACTTCAGCACCAAAGTGAGCTGGTGCTCCATCATGTTGAAACCATATCTCCTGTGTGATATGAAGGGGAACTGTTTCCATTAGATCAGGCATAACCTGTTGCAGAAATACTAAGTAATTTGGAAGCATTGAGTCGGGCGGGCAAAATGTATGGTCCTAATAAGAAGTTATCCACCATACCGGACCACTCATTAACACCAAATCTCAGTTGATGTGACCTCTGAAATGTAGCATGGAGATTTTCGGAGGCCCATTCATGTGCATTTCGACTGTTAAATAACTTCTCACGTGTGAAACATGTTTCATCTGTGAACATAACATGGAATACAAACAGTAGATCGTTTTCAATTTTGTCCCGATGTCACTGACAAAATTTCTGTCGCAGAGGATAGCCTTTTGGCCTCATTGCGTGGACGTTTTCAAGATGAAAGGGTGCAACAAAATTTCCTGCAGAATTCTTCCCACAGTGCTACGACTTACGTGCAATTGTCGAGCGATGGCGCGAGTACTAGCTGCAAGATTGTTCTCAATGCATTACAACACATCTTCTTCGTTCTCAGGAATCCGTTCAGAACGTGGCCGTCCTTGACCTTCTGCTCGTCTATCCATGGAGCCTCTTTCACGTAATCTATGTACAATGCTAGCAAATATAGTGTGATGAGAAACTGTTCGGTTTCGGAACTGTTCTTGGTAAAGCCTTACAGCCGCATGACCCGAACCAGCTTTTCCATACACCAACAGCATGCCCGTCATCTCATTCCACGTGTACCTTTCCATGTTGTTTGTAAATAAAATAGAATTGCAGCAGCCATTCCCCAGCCAAAAACTAACGTTACAATGTCATGGAAAACACAAAGACGAGCTCAGGAAGTAAACATGCTAACCGAAATTGAAGTGTCTTTGTTTTGTTTTCTTTCTTGTTTTTTCTTTAAAAGATGGCATACTGTACACAATTGTTAAATTTGAAGTTATCTAAACCAACTGGTGGGAGGCAGAGTACAGTAGTTAATGGCATTAACTTTGTCCAGCGCTAAAACGAAGCAACCGCAAGCAAAAGCCTCTTCCTTGAAAAAAGTGTTAAAAATTAAAAATTAATGTTATCTCTCAGCTCCCAAAGTTTGTCGGTCTAATTTTGGGACATTCGTGTACATATAGAAAATGAATAACGATTCTAACGTCTCATTACTTTGTTTACAAAACACATGGCATATTTATATCCATTACTAATACAAAATGCGTCTGATTAAATTCAGTTAATTTCTAATTTATTTATACAAGTAAGTCCTGATGTACTACATCGCTTCATACAGACAATTTCTAGGAGAGATGGTTGTGGTCTAGTGGAGGGATCTTCTGTTTCCCATGCATAAGGTCCCGTGTTCGATCCTTGCTGTCATGCGTTTTTCACTCTCGTCCTTATTTCAATTAATTTCCTTTCATTTGTTAAATTTATTTTGCTTTGTTTTATTTTCAGTAGTAGCGCACTAGTTATTAACACGAAATTGTTTCCATTGCAGGACACATAACGAAATAGAACGGAATTAGTTTCTCATATAGTTGTATACTTGTGAACCAAATAGCTGATCTCTGATCATGCGCAGTGGCTTCGTTCTGAGACTTGAAAATTATCTGTGCGCCATCAATTATTTCAAACATACAGAAACAAACTGCAAATCTCACGTAAGAAGAATGAGCAAAACAAGAATATCACGTCAAATCTTAAATTACCAGCTACCAGGTAAGAGATCTATGGACACACCCTTCAAACTTTGGATTGAGACCGTAACAGACCACTAGGTCTATCACATGAAAAGAAGTAGAAAAAGAAGAAGAATATTATTACTTTAATATATTTTGTACTTTCCTGATTTGCTGTTTAAGTTATAGGCCTATTAGGAATTAGTAATTTAACTATAGATAGACCTAACTCATAATTTTTATACCTGTATAATTGAACACTGGTGAAATGAAAGAGAAGACTTTCGGCCTTAACTCTATCAGGTGGAATAAACCATTACTATTCTTATTATTATTATCATTATTATTATCATTATTATTATTATTATTATTATTATTATTATTATTATTATTTAATAAATTTCATTTCAATAGCTTTGTTTTACGTTCCGTGTATGATTCATTTCCATTCAAGTTTTACAAGTTGCAAAGAGGATATTTTAAACGACAGTGAGATTTCAATTACGCACTCTGTTGAACTTTTGCATATAGAGGTCGGGCGTGAAAAGTTTAGATGTCTAGTACTTTATATTTGCAATTTAATCATTCCATTTTTTGTAAGTGTGCATTAAGATTGTTAATGCCTTTGTTTATTATTCCATTGGAAGGCTAATGATATCAGTCAAACACCTCTGCATTAAATAAATAAAAAATATATAATGTTTATGCCTTTACTACGTAATATACAGTTTAATACGTTGTTGTACAATATTATCCCTCCATGGTATCTTTACCTTGTCGTGGTGGAGTGGCTTGCGTGCTTAAATGATCCTGAGAGCTATGCCGGCGGTAGCATTGCTGCCGATAGGGTTACCCATGCCGGACTGGTAGAAGGTGATAATCCAGACGAAAAAAGTACCTTGGGCGAAAGACTGACGATCGTTCACCGTAAAAATACAACAGTCAAGAAATGCGGACATGGGTTCATCTGGGGTAAAATTTTCCGGAGGTCAAATAGTCCCCCATTCGGTTCTCCGGGCGGGGTCTACTTCAGGGAACCCATTAATAATAATAATAATAATAATAATAATAATAATAATAATAATAATAATAATAGCTTTATTTTACCTGGCAGAGTTAAGGCCTTAAGGCCTTGTCTACCACTCAACCAGGTTTAAAAAAAAAAAATACAAAAGAAAAGTCTTAAATCTAAATTACAATATATATATATATATATATATATATATATATATATAAACGATTACAAGTTATGAATACAATACAATTAATATTTATAATGTATTTTGATTTACTCTAAATTTAACGAATTAAATATATAATATGTACAAGATATATAAAAAAACGAGGAAAAGATTAATGACATAGTATAAAATTAAATAAATAGAGAAAAATTAATTATTAGACAACAGGTAACTGTATAAGCGTGACTTAAAGGTGCCAAGTGTGCGGCAACCCCTGATATCTTGAGGAAGGAGATTCCAGGAGCGGGCGGAGGCTACTGTGAAGGAAGTAGAATAGGAGGAAGTGCTATGAAGAGGAATTGTTAGCAGACTGCTATCTTGTGACCTAGTGTCAATATTGTGGTAGGAGGATAACTTCTCAAATCTGGACGCCAGGTAAGTAGGAATGTAGGAATTCAGAAGCTTGAAAAGTAGCGAAAGAGAGTGCAATTTACGTCTGTCAGTAAGACGGAGCCAAGAGAGGTTATTAAAGTGTTCGGAAATATGGTCATAACGGCGGATATTGAAAATGAATCGAATGCAAGCATTATGAACACGCTGCAGTCTCTGCGACAAGGCATAGTTTAGATCATTATATATAATGTCACAATAATCGAAGTGTGGTAACACAAGATTCTGCACTAGGATTTGTTTTAACGAAACTGGGAGAAAATTCTTTAAACGTCTAAGATAATGTAAGATGGAGAAAGTCTTTTTACATATGTGTTTCACTTGTGTTTGCCAGGTTAAATTTGCGTCTAGATGTAGTCCAAGATCTATTACTGAAGAAGAATAAGGGATAATTATATTATTTATAGTAATGTTTGGAAGTGTAGATATGTCAAAGGTTGTAAGCAGTCTTTGTTGTCCCATTAGAATTACTTGTGACTTGTTAGGATTTAGATTTAGACCGATACTTGAAGACCAGTTAAAGATGGATATGAGATCGTCATTCATTTTCATCAAGCTGTTATAGAGAGAATGAGGAGGTGAATGTAGGTAAATTTGGAGATCATCAGCATAGAGGTGATAACGGCAGTGCTTTAGTACAGTTGGCAAATCATTTATGTAGATTGAGAAAAGAAGAGGTCCGAGAACACTGCCCTGGGGGACTCCAGCCGGCACGTTACGCCAAGTCGAAGATCTAGAGTTTAATGAAACGTATTGTTGACGACCGTGCAGGTATGAGTCGAACCAGGATACAGCGCTGTCAGACAAATGTAGGTGCTTGAGCTTTATCATAAGTAAGTCGTGGTCTACTGTGTCAAAAGCTTTGCTGAAGTCAAGTAAGGTTAAAGGAGTCAATTGACGTCTGTCCACGGCTTCACGAATATCTTCGGTAATTTTTAGCAAAGCTGTGGTTGTGCTATGACCAGATCTAAAGCCGGATTGATAAGGATCAAGGAGGTGATTTTCTTGGAGATAATCAGTCATTTGCTTATGTACAATATATTCCAGGGCTTTAGATAATGTCGGAAGGATGCTAATCGGTCGGAAGTCATTACAGTTAGTAGGTGTACTTATTTTTGGTATAGGCCGAACTCTAGACTGTTTCCATACAATAGGGAAGATAGAAGTTATAAGGGAAGCATTGAAAATATGAGTCACTGTGGGTAGTATAATGTCAATGATTTTATTTAGCATTAAAATGCTGATGTTATCTGTTCCTTGCGCATTGGATTTAATCCGCTTGAGTGCTTTTTTAACGTCTATAGGCGAAATGTCGTAAAAGTAAAATTTATCTCTTCCTATATGTGGGGATGGGGATAAGTCTTTAAGAATGTCTATTTTAGTCTTGTTGTCTGGAGGTGTCATGGGTATTGAGGTAAAATGTTCATTTAAGTCATCTACAGAAATGTCTATAGAGTCAGTTGAGGGATTCAACTGTCTAAGTCCCATTGCACGGAGCTTTCGCCAAGTGTCCCGTGCACTTATTTCAGGTCCGATTATACTGTGGGCGTGTCGTAGTTTGGCATTACGTATAGTTTGTGTAGTTGTGTTTCTAAGTTGTTTGTACAGTTGCCAGTTCTCGTCATTTTTATGTCGTCTGTATGTTCGGTATGCTTTGTCTCGTTTTGACATAAGTTCACGTATTGAATCATTCATCCAGGGAGCAGGGGAGCGGGAAAATCGTCGGGTTTTTACTGGTGCATGTCTGTCGTATAGTTGTAGTATCAGTGTATTAAATGTGTCTACTTTTTCATCAACTGATCTAAGATTCCATATTGAATACCAAGGTAGTTCTAAAGCGTCTGATTTTAGTTTAGTATCGTCTATGTTTTGTAAATTTCTGTACGTAATCAATTTAGAGCGTCTTTTAGGACATTGGAGTGAGTATTCTACGAATACAATGTCATGAGCAGATATGCCAGGAGCAGGAATTTGTCCATATGACAGTACTTTCTGTGGATGTGTAGTCACAATTAAGTCCAGTAGAGTGTCGGAAGTAGCAGTATGGTGTGTGGCAGAGAGAGGAACAATGGTCATATTAAAGCTTTGGAACATATTTTTAAGTTGTATGGCTGGTGAGTCAGTCTGAAGAAGATTTGTATTAAAATCGCCTGCGACAATAACGTGTTCATAATGAGGCAATGAATCGTTCAGAGCGTTTTCTAGATCCGAAAGGTGCCCAATTTTTGGAGGTTTGTATACAATGCATAAGAGACATTTTTTTAGACTGGCTTGAATTTCTACGAATAAGAACTCGGGGCGAGCGGAATATACAGAAGGGGACTTGTGGACAATTCTTGGATTAAGCTCATTTGATATAAAGGCACAAACTCCTCCACCTCTTTTATCTATTCTGTCATTTCTGAGCAGTGTATATCCGTCTAGGTGAACAAGGGACGAAGGTATGGATGGGGTGAGCCAGGTTTCCGAAATTAAAATGGCGCTCAGTCCAAGAGATGAAAATATGGTTTCAAACTCATCAAAGTGGGACAGAATGCTTTGTGAATTTACGTGAGCGATTTTAAGTGATGATTTATCAATAGAAAATGCATTCCTAAGTAGACTGGTAGTTGTTTTTGGAGGGGATGGTAGGGATTGAGGAATGTTGCTACCTGTGTTAAAAGCTGTCTGCACAATAAGAGGGTGATTGGAGAAGGTGAGTGAGTCAAGGGTTGCAAATAATTCATCATTTGTCAGCTCAATGTTGCCAATAGCAGAAAGTAAAAATAAACTATGTACTGTAATAACTCTAATAAAATTAAAATAATTTAGCTAAACAAATAACTTAAAAAATGAAAATAAAACAAGTAAGTTGTCCTAAATAAAAAATAATAAACTTAAAACTTACCTAAATTAGAAATAAATTAACAATATAATTGTTAGCAAAGAAAAGACAAATAAAGTAAACATATTTTACACTCAGGTCCTATCTAGTTGATATCCGTAGAAGATCTAATTTTGCGTTTTTCGCCATTTACTTTGGCTATGACGGCACCGTCCATTGTCCATACATTTTGAATACCGTATTTTTGTATACTGTCTTGTAGCAGGCGATAGCGACACTTCGTTAGGTCCTCGCGAACAGTGACCCCACTTCCTTTCAACTTTTTCTTGCTTAGAAAAACTTCACTGCGCTTGCGGTAACTAACAAATTTCACTATTATAGCCCGCGGTCTTTCTGCATTATTAACACCAACACGGTGACTTCTGTCAATGTCTGTCACTGATAGATCGACACCGATTTTTTTGGCCACCTCGATGGCTTTCTGGTCAGTGTCCTCTCCGGCCTCTTCTTTTACACCAAAAATTCTGAGGCATTGACGTCTCTGGTATTGTTCTAGATCGTCTAATTTATTTTCCAACACCTCAATCTTTCTGTCTTTTTCATCGAGGGTCTTTTTCAGATCCTCAATTACTTTAGTGTTGTCCTCGATGGTCTTCTGCAGTTCCGCCACTACCTGGTCCCGCAACATGGACACAAACACCTGCAGAGTGCCGGGATCCTGCAGCGCCTCTTTCGCCACACGCTTCACTGCTTCCTCCGTAGAACTTGTCGAATCATTGTTTGAATTACGTGTGTTTTTTACCCATGTTGTTAAATGTACACACTTTTGACACTAACTAATATAAATTTAAACTTAAACTGACTACGAATATACAACTTTAACTATGAAATAACGAAGGCACCTGCTGAAAAGTAACTTAAAACCTGGAGAGTAACTTGTGCGTGTTAGTTGCTAGCCGCCATGACACATATAGCGGGGCACTAGAGATATTAACGCGGGAATTGGATAAATCGCCCTTGGATATAGTCGCTTTACAGGAAGTTAGGTGGCCAGAAGAAGGTAGTCAGGAATCACGAAGCTTTGAGTTATACTACGGGGGTGCAGAAAGACCTGCATTTGGAACGGGTTTTTTAGTCAGAAGGAGGATCCTATCCGCTATCCGAGATATTAAGTTTGTTAGTGATAGGATATCATACATAATTCTAAAGGGTAAACGACATGATTTTATAATTGTAAATGTACATGCCCCCACAGAAGATAAAGATGACAAGATCAAGGATGAGTTCTATGAAGAATTAGAATGCTTATTTGATAGCCTTTCACGATATCATATGAAAATTGTCTTAGGAGATTTTAATGCAAAAGTGGGGCGGGAAGATATATTCAAACCAACAATAGGCAAATTCAGTCTTCATGAAGATAGTAACGACAATGTCGTTTGATTAGTCACACTTGCCACATCGAAGAATCTAATTGTTAAGAGCACAACATTTCAGCATAAGGATATTCATAAATACACCTGGACGTCCCCAGATGGAGAAACTTGGAACCAGATAGATCATGTATTAGTGGATAAACGCTGGTACAGTAGCATCATTGATGTTAGATCAGTTAGAGGGACAGACTGCAATTCGGATCATCATCTGGTCAGAGTGAAAATCAGACAACGGCTATAGCGTATGAGAGAAACAAATGCTAAAGATGATTCTGAAAAATATGAATTAAAAAACTTGAAAAATGATGAAATGCGACAAGAATACCAAATCAAAATTGCTAATAGATTTGACGTACTGGAATCTTCAGATGACAATGTGGCAAACGAAGAAGAAACTGATATAAATAAAGAATGGGAGGCTATAAGAGATACTATTAAATTGTCAGCATCAGAAAGCATTGGTTGTTTAAAAAAGAGGCAAAACAAGAAATGGTTTGATGAGGAATGTGTCGACATTGTAATGAAAAGAAAGCTAGCAAAAATTAAATGGTTACACGAGCCAAATAAGGTAAATTTAGAGCAATTGGGTTGTGTTAGACAAGAAACCACCAAGTTACTAAAGAGTAAAAAGGGGGGATATTTGAGAGAGAAGATTAATGATCTTGAAATGAATGTAAAAAAATAGGAACATTAGAGAATTATATCAGGGATTTAGTATAGAGAATAAAGGGTTTCAGGCTAGAACAAACATAATTCGGAATGTAAATGGGGATATGATTTCAGATTCTAGGAGTATATTAAATAGATGGAAAGGTTACATTAAGCAGCTATTAAATGTACATACAGAACAGGACATTGAGGAGGATAAGTTACAGACAGCAGAAATGCTAGTCGCAGAGCCAAGTGCATTAGAGGTTGAAATGGCGATTGAAAAATTGAAGATGTATAAAGCATCAGGTTCAGATGAGATCCCAGCAGAACTGATAAAATCAGGGGGAGAAAAATTGATGGACAAGATACGCTGGTTGCTTAGTATGATTTGGGAAAAAGAAGCTCTTCCAGATGAATGGAAGGAATCAATTATCATACCAATTTATAAGAAAGGAGATAAAACAGATTGCAACAACTACAGGGGCATCTCATTACTTTCAACTTCGTACAAAACTCTAACAAATATATTAGTAAGCAGACTTACTCCCTATATTGATGACATACTAGGAGATCATCAATGTGCATTTAGAAGAAACAGGTCTACAACAGATCAGATTTTCAGTTTAAGACAGATTTTAGAGAATAAATGGGAATATAATGGTACTGTACATCAACCATATGTAGACTTCAAAAAAGCATATGATTCAATTAAGAGGGAGAAGTTATATACTATCCTGCTGGAGTTCGGAATTCCTAAATGGTTAGTTAGACTTATACGAATGTGTCTAAATGGCTCAAAGAGTAGGGTGCGTGTAGGCAAACAGTTTTCAGACACTTTTGAAATCCAGAATGGGTTGAAGCAAGGAGATGCACTATCTCCTCTACTATTTAATTTTGTACTAGAGCATGCCATTAAATCTTTAGAGAATGAGGAAGGCTTACAAATCAATGGTATTAATAAGCTGTTAGTTTATGCTGATGATGTAGTACTACTGGCCGATAGCGAGGAGATACTAAAGGCTAACACGCACACACTATTGAGAAACACTAAGAAATTAGGACTGGAAATAAATATCAGTAAAACTAAATATATGGTCTGACGTAGAAATTCAGTATATAATGGAAATGAACAGCTAATGACAAATGAGGGAAATTTTGAGGAAGTGGCTGAATTCAAATACCTAGGAACAATAATCATAAATAGGAATGAGATGCAAAAAGAAATTTAACATAGGCTCAATTCTGGAAATGCATGCTATTATGCATTGCAGAGACTTTTTATGTCCCAACTCCTTTCAAAAAACGTTAAGCTGAAAATATATAAAACTATTATTCTACCAGTTATATTATATGGATGCGAAACCTGGACTCTTACTTTAAGAGAGGAAAGGAGATTACGAGTATTTGAGAATAAAGTTCTTAGGAAAATTTTTGGACCAAAGAGAGATGAACAGACAGGTGAATGGAGAAGACTACATAACAATGAACTACATGGTCTCTATAGGAAGCCAGATATAATAAGAACAGTTAAGTCTCGTAGACTGCGATGGGCAGGACATGTTGCGCGTATGGGGAATGAAAGACGTGCATGGAAGCTTCTTGTAGGAAAGCCAGAGGGAAAACGCCCAGTTGGTAGACCAAGAATGAGGTGGGAGATAAAATTTACTATGATTTGAGGGAAGTAGATTATACAGGGAATGATTGGAAAGCATTAGCTCAGGATAGGGATGTATGGAGAGCTTATGTCCGCGCGGCCATGAACCTTCGGGTTCGGTAGTGCCAGTGAGTTAGAGTTAGTTAGTTAGTTGTACAATATTATAATATATGCAATTTTTCGTATAATTCAGAACTCACCCAATTAACTTGCAGACATTTTCATAAGTAATGCAATTTATGTAGAGGATTTGGTAATCAAGAGTGTCATTTGTTAGGACTAATTAAAATAAAATTAAGCTGTTTATTTAAAAGTCATTATTTAGTTACCGGTATTTTAAAATATTTACATGTTTAATGTAAACGGCGATGTTTGAAACAAATCATAAATGTGAGGTTATATATACTCACTGCAACTTGATCACAATGTTTATTGCCAAATAGGATCGCAATATTGTAAGGATACACCCTAGTGGAGAAATAATGAAACACGTCAAACTGTATGTTATATTCAACATTGTAAGTTATTAATTTACTTTTTTAGTAAACAACTCAGTAAAATCAAGGAATCGGTTCTTTAATTGCTATATTCAATGTATTTGTTGGAGAAAAATAATACTCGGTGCTAATCAGAATATTAAAAGGAGCTCATAAATAGAAATAGATACAGAGCGAGGTGAATCACGACTGCCATTGGTTGTAAAACAAAACTAATGAAACGTGATTTGTCATTAACTACCATTTGGGGTATGAGTTAAGTAGTCGCTAAAAGTGTACAAGATTATATGTTACCTTAATGTTCACCACGAATTCACCTAATATACAGGTGTTCTGCCACGTTACAGTAGTATCAATTTAACTGGTTTTATAGAATATACTGGTGATATGTCATCTTTTCTACTAAATTCTGTCTTTCTTCTCATCAGATGCATCGTTTTAACAACTGTTGTGATTGCTTTAGCGGATTCCTTGAAGAGCAGCTTTGAATTACAAAACGATTTCGAGCTTACTCTTGTTTGCACAGGGCATCATACATTTAACAAAGCGTCACACTTGTGTTTTATTTGGTGAGTCTAAACCAATATTGACATAGAGTAATAAGAACATGAGAATTATTCAGAATATCTCGTCGAGTGTTCAATCTCAGAGTGCTCAGTTTCAAAACTCACCTATACGATAAACACATATTCCTCAGGTTTCTGCCAGCAATTCAGTGAAATTCTCAATACTACGGCTTAATAATATAACCATTACTGCTGCTATTAATAATAATAATAATAAACTGAAAATGTATAAAACTATTATTCTACCAGTTATATTATATGGGTGCGAAACATGGACTCTTACTTTAAGGGAGGAAAGGAGATTACAAGTATTTGAGAATAAAGTACTTAGGAAAATTTTTGGACCAAAGAGAGATGAACAGACAGGTGAATGGAGAAGACTACAAAAACAATGAACTACATGGTCTTTATAGGAAGCCAGATATAATAAGAACAGTTAAGTCCCGTAGACTGCGATGGGCAGGACATGTTGCATGTATGGGGAATGAAAAGACTTGCAGGGAAGCTTCTTGTGGAAAAGCCAGAGGGAAAAACGCCCAGTTGGTATATAGACCAAGCCTGCGGTGGGAGACTTACCTTCCCTATGCTTTGAGGGAAGTAGATTATACAGGGAATGATTGGAAAGTATTTGCTCAGGATAGGGATGTATGGAGAGCGTATGTCCGCGCGGCCATGAACCTACGGTTTCGATAGTGCTAGTGAGTAAGTAAGTATAATAATAATAATAATAATAATAATAATAATAATAATAATAATAATAATATCAATACAACTAAATATGTAGTCACGCACAGAAATATATTATAAAATGGAAATGGATAGCTAGTGACAAATGAGGGAAATTTTGAGGTAGTGGTCGAATTCAGATATCTAGAAGGAAATTAAACATAGGCTCAATTCGGGAAATGCGTGCTATTATGCATTACAGAGACTCATGACGTCCCAACTCCTTTCAAAAAACGTTGAACAGAAAATATATAAAAAATATTATTCTACCTGTTATATTATACGGATGCAAAACTAGGACTCTTACTTTCAGGGAAGAAAGGAGATTACGAGTATTTGAGAATAAAGTTCTTAGGAAAATATTTTGGCCAAAGAGAGATGAACAGACAGGTGAAAGGAGAAAAATACATAACAGTGAACCACGTGGTCTTTATAGAACGCCAGATATAATAAGAACAGTTAAGTCTCGTAGACTGCGATGGACAGGACATGTGGCACGAATGGGGAATACAAGACGTGCATGGAAGCTTCATGTAGGAAAACCAGAGGGAAAACGTCCAGTTGGTAGACCAAAACTGAGGTGGGAGAAAATGATTTGAGGGAAATAGATAATACAGGGAATGATTGGAAAACATTAGGTCAGGATAGGGATGTATGGTGAGTTTATGTCCGCGCGGCCATGAACCTACGGGTTCCATAGTGCCACTTAGTTAGTTAGTTAGTTTAAATAATAACAATTACTTTAAAAACGTTTGAAAACACAGCATAACGATCCACTTTATGTAACTAACAAACTCACTGGCACTGTCGAACCCGTAGGTTCATGGCCGCGCGCAATTAAGCTCTCCAAGCATCCCTATCCTGAGCTAATATTTTCCAATTATACCAGGTATAATATACTTCCCGAAAATCATGGTTAATATCATACTCCGAGTCTTGGTCTACCAACTCGGCGTATTCCCTCTAGTTTTCATACAAGAAGCCTCCACGCACGTCTTTCATTCCCCATTCGTGCCACATGTCCTGCCCATTGCAAATATAAAGTCCTAACATTCTGTGTTCCTAGGAATATGTCCCTGTGTTTGAACCTTTGGCTTGAATTCCCTGAAGTAGTCCCCGCCCGGAGAACCGAATGGGGGACTATTTAACTTCCAGAAAATTTTATCCCAGTGGAACCCATGCCCTCGTTTCTTGACGGTTGTGTTTTTACGGTGAAAGATCGTCTCTCTTTCGACCAAGGTATTTTTTTCGTCTGGCTTATCATCTTCGAACAGTCCGACATGTTTAAGACTATCGGCAGCAGTGCTACTGCCGGCATAGCTCTCGGGACCATTTAAGTACGCAGGCCACTCCACCACAACAGTGTAAATATAATATGTATGCGTAAATAAGACAAAATATATCATACAAGTGCATTACAGCGATTTCGTATTTGCAAAAAAAAGTATAATTATAGCTAAAGAATGTGTTCTATGTCGGTTAAAGTTTTACATTTTAGAGGCATAAATATTTGTGCATTTGTGTAGGATCAAACACGAAAATAAAACAAATTCATCAATTTAGTTAGATTTCAAAATATTTGTCATCTTAATTTTTCATAATTGCAAAATAGTATAAACATACAAAAAGGTAAAGATACCACTGTACGTCTCAGGGAGGCCCTTGGGGTGGTCGGAGATTAAGATTTCAACTTTTGTGGACAGTCAATACGAGATGTGAGACAGATTGTCACCCTGCATGACGGCGACCTTTACTCCTATAAAAACATCTGGTACTCATTTCCGTTAGAGCTTGTGAGTCGAACCCAATTTCATGGTGTGGCCCGAATTTTTCAGGCCAGTTTAAAATCCTGAATCCACCGGGACTCGAACCCCGACCTCGAAGAGTGTAGAGACAACTATAATAAATAAATTTATTGGCATTAATAATTATTAATTATCATACTAAAATATCAAGAAAAAATAAATACGCTGGTTAAGAAGCTAGGTTCAGGATTCCTATAATGTAAAGGAATTTCCTTGTCGCATTAGTAGTATGTATGACGAGATGATTTTTACACCCTTTATATCAGCTTGATCTGCATCTATGTAACGGAATTCTTCAACGCGATTTTCATCCACTTAAAATAATTGGATCGACTTGAAACATTGTATACTTGTAAAGGACCAATGACAATACAATAACTTCATAATTGTTTTCTAAAATCCTGGCCATAATCATCAGAATATAAAAAAAGTGTCTGTGTAAATATGTAACGGAATCTTTCAACACGATTTTCACCCAATTAAAATCATTGGATCTATATGAAACTTTCTATACTTGTAAAGGACCAATGACAATACGATAATTTCATAAATGTTTCTAAAATCCTGGTCAGAATCAGCAGAAAATCAAAATAATAAAACCGGTATAATAGGTTGCGGACTTACCGATTTCTTACTCAATCGTTGTAAGAGCTCAGTTACTAGAGCGGTGGACTGTAGTGGTATATAATTTCAGTAATCCATAGGTCGCTGGTTCAAATCCGGCCGGGAGGATTTGTTAGTAATGTATTACTTTTAGCTCATACTACAATAGTATCGAATTTAAAGATATTTACACTTTTATCTTATTCTGTAAAATATTAAAACTAAACAATATTAAATAAATAACAGTTTAAAAACTTAAACAACACGCTTTATTATAAAATCGAACTAAAAAATGAAAAATAATTTTAATTTCCAACACGCTATGGATGAAATTAAAGTGGGCAACAAAAAAAATCATCTCCTACATATCTAGAATAACACTAGGGTTATCTACAAAATAAATAATTTTACCATCAAAAGCGAGGGGTGCTCTATATCAATTAATATATTTGATAATGACCAGATATTGATAAAAGTAGATTCTCTAAGAAGAAAATGTAAAAACCATAAAAAGCACCCCACGCTTTTGATGGTAAAATTATTTTTTTTAGATAACTCTAGTTTTATTCTATATGTGTTGGAGATTATTTTTTTGTTGACCACTTTAATTTTATCCCAAATGTGTTGGAAATTTAAATAATTTTTCATTTTTTAGTTCGGTTTTGTCTTAATGAGTGTTATTTTAGTTTTTTAAACTATTATTTATTAATTTTACTTTGTTACTACTTTAGTCATTCTCCTAACATAATTTTCATCATCAGTAATTAGGATATGGAAGTTACCTATGGATGCACTTTATGTTCTATGAAGCGCACTATGAGAACATACTTTGAAAGTAAATTAAACAAGGATTCGATACTACGAGTAGAATCTGGTACTTACGAAAACAATTTTTGCTGAGTAACTAACAAACTCACTTCTGTGTTTTCTACTCGTAAGACATCAGTTCCTAATTTTTACGTGATCTGTTTTCACTGATAGAACTTGAATGCACTGAAATAATTAGAGTAAATTCTTGAGAAAACTTGCTGAACTTTTAAGTCATCCTACTCCCTAATCCTACTCATCTCCAAACTATGTTTTCGATGTTATTTTTCGTCCAGACACAGTACGTCTTCCATTAATATATCTGTGCATAATTGCTATTTATCACCGTGTTTGATTCCCGCAATTTAATTAAAAGTTTCTATTGAAGTTCACCGCTGTGACCTCCTAAGCAGCGGGCCCGGTTTCAGTCACGGGTCCTGAATGAGGTCTTCTTCTGGCCTTTTCCTAGCCTATAATATATATTTCGGGAAAATTTGAAGACCTTATGACTCGTGAAGATAATTTGTCCATCACAATCATCGTATTTTCTCCGTATAGTATTAATAAATGAATGAGTGAATGGTGTGTATTCTCTTAAATATTCATGTTGACTCGGAGGTGGCCCTGGCATTGAGCTGATCAGTTATTAAGGTACGCTCGCCATGTCCTTGTGTGGTCTGAAAATTATTTGTGTAATCCAGATTTAAAAAATCTTCTCCCGACAGGTTGTTTCCCTGTAAGTCTCGGGTGGTATAGGTCATATGAAAGTACCTATCAAGGGAGAAATGAAACTAAGATAAAGAGAGTTAAAGAGTGTACATGTCTCCATGTAACTGATCACATTCGATTTCATTTTAGTGGGACATATTTTTTTTTTGGTCTTCAGGACTACGTTGTTCGTGAATTTAATTTCCTCGAATTTTCGTCACCTGAAGTGGGTGTCGCAGCCGACCAGCTATTAATACACGCTGAGATGCCGCAGTTGTCACTACTCAGAAAGTCTACCATATTAGGTGACGAAACGTTAAGAATAATAGAAACCATCCTGATCACTGCCTTCAAACCAGAAAAATATTAAATTCTACATTTTCTGTATGTTAGTACATTGTTCCCTGACAAAAACATAAAAATAAATGCATATTTAAAATATACCTACAATTGAAATCAGTATGAAAGAAATGTTTATATACTTTAAATATTAATATTTGAAGATGTTTCGTCTATATTTTAATAATATTTCAATATTGTAATAACTGTATAAAATTGTGTATTATGTTGTTATTCGCTGGTTGAATAGAGGAGAAGGCTTTATCATCTGGCCAGCTTATATAAATCATTATAATTATTATCATTATTATTACTATTATTATTATTATCATTATCATTAATTCACGATTAAGTAATATCATCCCACATAAAAGCCAGTATTTTCTCCACTATCCCTATTCTTCAGAAAGTAGAATGAAATTGAAGTATGTTCAAGGGATACAATATGTGTATTTTTTTTTAAACAGACCCCTACTCTTAGCCCATACCCTGGTGGCAACTATATTAAAGTGCCAAACCAATGACAAAATTGTAATATTTTACTGTTTCACAACACTAAATGATAGTGCTTTCCATGTTTGATCTTATGACACATCAAACTCCAATTTCAAAAAAGGCGAATTACATGGTTCTTTCCCTGTACCCTTCATGTATATATCCATGCATAGTAATTCTGCCCGAGGCTTTGCAGCTTTACTAGGGAATTATAGGTGTGGCAGCTTCCCGTTACTTTTCACACCGGTGAAGGATGATGATGATGGCCGCATGATTTTCGAGGACACTTGGGCATTAAGCTTCCCGACATTTGTCTTAGAGGTGAGGAAAAACCCCGAGAATAACCTCACCGAGGAGCCTGTCTCGACCGGGAATCGATCCCCGGCTCGCTGCGTGACAAGGCAGCACGCTACCTCCAGAACACAGCGGTGGACCATATATATAAACAAATATCCTACATTATAAGGTAAAGTGATGCCACTACAGTTCTTAGGAGGCTCTTTGGGGAAATGGGTGGTTATGGCTACAACCTTTCGTGAAAATGGGTACAAAATGTCTGCCGATTTGTTAGCACTGCGTGACTGCCAATTTTACCGCCAGAACAAGCGTCACGAACCTATTTTCATTATAGGTCTTGATGATGTCAGAATGTTTATATCAATTTAAAAGTCTTGATCCCGGGAGTCGAACCCCCGATCATCCAGCTTGTTACGCTTTGCCTTATCAAACGGTACGACGTGTCCCATTCTGTATTAAATAAAGTTAAATTATAACTAAGCGAAGCCAAAAAATCAAGACATTGAAAAGACAAATTAATTATTTGATTAAAATTACTGAACAAATTAATAAGGGAATAACAATATGCTAATATTCTTAAATAATAACTTAATAATGTCAAACCAATCACGGCTGTGAAATGAAAGAAGTTACAAACATAAACGATTAAAAAGTTAATGATGGAGGAGGTAACTAGTGATGGAATATTAATTCCTTTTATTGAATCGGTTCACCGATATGGTCTCGAGGTAACTTTTCACGCAGCGGGCACGGGTTCGGTTCCCGGTCGGGACAGTCTCATGGGTGAGGTTTTTTCGGGGTTTTTCCTCACCTGTAATACAAATGACAGGAAGCTTAGGGCCCAGCGGTCCCCGAAATTCATGCGGTCATTATCATAATCATCCTTCACCGGTGTGGAAAGCAACGGGAAGCTACCACATCTATAATTCCCTAGTAAAGCTGCAAAGCATAACATGAAAATGCTCTAATTGCAGTTAAAGACCTGCCATCTGGCTTAATTACTATGGATGGATGAATATTGAAACGTTAATTAAAATTGACTATTGTTAATCATGAGTTGGCAAGAGAAGCAGCAAGAAAAAATCTCACCTTTAAACAGTTTTATTAAAAACATGTGCCTATATTGTGTTCCATTAAACCCATAAAATATTTATATAAATAGAAGCAAAACCGGAAATGACAAATCTGCTCTTAAAATACTTAGTTAAATAAATTTACCTTTTCATTCAGAGATGATATTAAGGTAATCTGTTTTGTTGTATTTATTTTTCTCTACAAACAGTCAACGACTCGTAGCGAGGCATAAGATGAATGATAATTGTTGTAATATACTATACGAATTTTAAGCTACTTTCTTTTTTAACCGGGCGAATCAACTACTATTATACTAGTGTACAGCGTGGTACATCAGCACTTGCCACTGACCCGAATTGCTTGTCCCGTGTCCAGTCTATAAAATAATCATTTCTGAGTAATTATAATTGTCTCTTACAAGCATTACTATTAACATTGATGGTAGAATATCTTTGACAGGGGGGAATTATGCCATCGGCCGTAACATATAGATATAATCAAGTATAATAAAATCATTTTTGCTTAGTTCATTCAATGGAATATATTGTTCTTCTTTATCCTAGTTCAACCTCTCACCATATAGGTACTTCTTACATGTCCAGACGCCACACTTGCCTTAAAGTTGCATGACATGTCGAGAGGTATTTTAAACTATAGATCACGAATATTATTTTTTGACCACACAAGGAGAAGGAAGCCTCCCTGAATAAGTGATAGGCTCAATGTCAGGGCGTCCTCCGAGATATCACAATATTAAGACGAAACACAGCATTGAAACCGATATTCATACTGAACATGGTGAATATAATAATGGTGATCATGATGGCCATATGAAACTCGTGGACCGTTTGGGCCTTAAAGTTTCCTGACAATCCTCTTGTAGGCGAGGAAAAACCCAATAAAATAGTCATCCAGGAAACTTGTCCCTTTGCCACCCTCTTTCTTATAATGTTTATAAATTTTATATTGATTGTAAAATGGTGGTTCGTTGTTAATCATGTGCAAAATGTCCGATGCGGTGGTAGGAACCGCATCAGGCATTCTGTCAAGTACCAGTTGTTGCGATGCATAAACCCGTTTCAGGCAAACAGAGGTAGTTTTTCGAGGTTTTGGTTTGAGAATTTGGTTATGAGCATATTTTGGATGGGGAAGAAGGAAAGTGGATGAGTGTGGAGAAGACAGCTTGAGTATTTCTATCTGCACTTTCATTTGTGCTGTTTAGTTCATGTCATGTGTTTACGTCATGTAATAAGGTGTTATGTGGTGCATTCTTTATTGGGTCTGCAAGTAGTTGTTTTTATGAAACCTTTCGATGGTTTATTTATATTTTGAGTTTTACGTATTCTCGTTTATGCCACATTATGTAAGTGCATTATTAAAATGACGTGGTAATTGGATTGTATTCCTGAATTTTTTTTCTTTCCTTTGTTTTAAGTTCGTTCATTAGTGTTCCTAATATACTCACAAAGCTGGAGATGTGTACAGAATGACGGGTCACAGTGAGGGTTTTAATAGTAATGTTGGAATAATGGTAGTGTTATGGGGGTTTGCTTTGGTAGGTTGTATATTGTTTGCATAGGGAGTTCCAAATTGCTGAACCGATTTCTAATTTGCTGTACACTATATAGAGCAGAATGAAGAGAGGTTTTTGGATCAATGAGTCCGAAAAAGGGAGGTTTCACAAAATTATGCTGCTTTATATATCTGTAGGACAGCAGAAAAACTGACGGGCACTACACGAAGCGTGATTAGAAAAGCAAAAAACCCTGAACAAGAAAACGTAAATCACACCCCGTTAGTTTGATCAGAAAAAAGTGCTTCTTCCACCTCTCCACTTAAATTTCGGCCTGGTTAAACCTTTCTAGAAATTCATGGATAGGGAAATCTGAAGGGATTATTGTTATCTAAGTGAAATATATTGTAATTTATCAGCCGCTAATATTCAAAAGAGTATATAAGGAAGACTACAAATAGAGAATTATTATAGGGCGAACTCTTCTACGAATATGATGAAAC
Organism: Diploptera punctata; assembly: GCA_030220185.1. Taxonomy (NCBI): domain Eukaryota; kingdom Metazoa; phylum Arthropoda; class Insecta; order Blattodea; family Blaberidae; genus Diploptera; species Diploptera punctata. The sequence continues at coordinate 293,802 of JASPKZ010006464.1, forward strand.
TGAACTGAAAGTTTGGAAGAGCTTTAGATTGTCAGCACGAACATTCTAGTGAAAACGAAGTCCACTGATAACAAACATGAATTTCAGGTAATGCTGGATGCATATAAAGAGATGTGTCTCCGATTGTTACTTATGCTCCGTATCTTGAATTTGGCTAATCTTGGTGATGTAATAGACGATATAGGCAAACGTTTACATTAGGAAACACTTTACGAGGGCTTCTGGAACGAGTCTATAATGGAGGATTAATACTTATTGTTGGAAATAGTGCTGTGATGCTTCAGAAAATATGTATCAAGTGCAATCAACTCATAAGCCTCTATAGCTTCCAGTTCTCTCATTCAATGAAGTGAGTGTATTTATATATTATTATTAATACTGTTATTTTTTACATGAATATAATATAATGTTTTAAAGGGAATAAGTATGAATATATTTTTTAAGTGAAGAAATGTATTTGCATTTTTATACATTTTTATCATTCGTTTATAATTTGAAGTCGGTATATGATAGAGGAGATGTGCGTGTGTGTGTGTGTGTGTGTGTGTGTGTGAGTGATCAGCATTAATATTTTGTCTTGAAAAGTCTAATTCATTTTCTCGCAAATAAAATAATTGTATTTTTATTTGACGGCCAGTTTAGTAATAATAATAATAATAATAATAATAATAATAATAATAATAATAATAATAATAATAATAATATTATTATTATTATTATTTTTTATTTCAAAATTTATCCACAACACAGCGGTTTCCCTTAATCCACAATAAATTCGCTTTCTCCAGTTGTAGCGGCCTGAACATCCTCATCTGTGAGTCCCAGTTTACTCATATTTCTTCTCACAACGTCCATCCAACCTTCTATAGGTGTTTTCTTTTTTCTTTTCCTATATATTTTCAACTCCAAGATCGTTTTAGGTATTGTGTCAATTGTCATCAATTTGAGATGTCCGTACCATCTTAATCTTAATTTTCCTACTTTCAACGTTTCTATTTTTCTTTCTAATCCGGACTTCCGCGATGATGTTCCAGTAATCCATCTCTGTTGCTAATGACTTGTTACATTAGCACATTTTATTTGTCCATGTATCTGACCTATATATGAAGAGGTGGATTCTAAGTCTTTTTTATACTTCTCACAAAACTTAAAAAAAAAACTGTCTAGGAAGGTAAATGTAGAAACATTTTAAAATTGTTTTAAAGTTCGTAGGCAACTATTTATGTTATTTATTTTTGTATAATTTGATATGTCATTTTAAATAAATTATAATGAAAATATTTTTCAAAACGACACTAAGTCAACTAACTTAGCACGTTTTGGAAAACACCTTCAAAATATTTGGTTAGGTTAGTAAAAAACATAGTTTTATTTAATTTAACTGTTTATTTTTTTTTAGATTGTAAAAAGTACATTACGTGAAATATTTTGTGTTTGTTATAGCTTTTATACAAAAGGCTCTTTTTTACCATATAGGCCTCTAAGTGACTGTTCATTTTTTCACCATCTTCAGTTGGATCTTTCAGTGATTCTTCATAAAATGTTCTACATTTTACAAAAAAGGTTCCTGCTCATCATATACTCGTTCATTGTTGTGAGCTTTTCCCGTTGGATCTTTCAGTGCTTCTTAAAATTATCGGACTTCTAGATCATGACTGATGAACTTTAAGAGATTGCAAACATCTTTATGCTTTTCTTTACTTATGCAGTTTTTGGTAGAACTTTTGAAAGGCTTTTATAGGTTTCCACAAACTAGTGCCCTTTTTTTTAACGGCACACCAAGATTTTCCACCTGTATACTTACATTTCCAATCTAATTTTTGTTTGTTTTTGGAAAATAAAAAAAAACTCTTTGCGCCTGTATTAGGAAAGGAAATGCTGTTTTTAGTCTGTTGGTTGCACACAACCTATAATCAAATACATCCCAATCTTTTCCCAACACTTTTACAATACCATATTTTTCATAAATTTCCAAGTATTCTTTTGGGCTTTCAATAACTTTTATTTTCGGAACTCTTGTTCCATGCGGCCAAACACTTGGTCTGGTGGCATGTAACTGTGACCACGTATAAGAAAATAATGTTCCACAGTAGACAAGAATGAACTTTCATTATTATTGACATAATGCAACAAACTGCCTATACTATTTCGGTTCTTGTTCTGGTCGGAGCACGCATCCAAAACAATCTCAGTTGGGTTGGTGTGTGAGGATCTTGTTGAAACATGTTTTCTAGAAATTTAATGAAATCCTTTAGTGCAGAAGAAACTTGGTTGGAACTACTGAGTGATTGGTTTCGGCCCAAGTGTAAATATACACATTTTCCTTATCTTGAGAAAGGCCCATGAACAACAAAAGTCAAATTAAACATCCAAATTTGTCGTGAATAGTAGACTTCACGAAGAGACAACCTTGATAAAGGTTAATTCTGTTGCATGCCAAAAGATACAGAAACAGCATCAGGAACATTGGCCCTTACTAATTCAAAATCTTTTTGACCCACAGTTTGTGTAATGTAAGTTTGGTCATGGTTTCAAGGTTAATCTTGGAATCTGTTGCTGATTTAATAGATATTACATTCTTCACAAAATTAACAAATGTCTGTTTTTGGAACTCCAAAAGCTAGATTAAATCGGAGGTTAAATAGTTTAAAGAATTTAAAGTACGAACATACCTTTAGGCCATTAGAATTTGAACCATTTTTCCTTGTATGCCACAGCTTTTTAACACTGAATTCAGGGGGCAAGTTCCCTCTTACACTTTATGCCTCCCATAATGACTCTATCTACATTTAAAGCTGGAAACGAAATTTATTATTGATGTGGTAATATTCTTATCATTTTCAGTGTTTCTAATCCCCCTTCTGTGTTCTGGCCTAGACTTGCCGTGTTCCCTGAAATATTTACTTAAATTGCTTAGCCTCTTTCGCCCAACTTGTGTTATGGAGCAAAACGTTTTTGCACAGACTCGAACAATATGCCCATTAGCCGTTCGGATGAAATATAACGCAAAACTACGGCACCTAGAATTTTCCTTTCTAGGCCGTTTTGTTTTAGGTTCAGAAGTATTAATATATTTAATTAAAAAATTATCTTGGGCTGCTTGAGATTTACGTTTATGATTCTTATTGAAGAAATCAGTAATATATTATTCTGTTAAAGAAGCAGCTAAGCAGCCGTGATTGAGATTATGTTTGGAATCAAGACTAGGCTTACGGTTAGAAGATGAACTGTTCCGAACATATTTAGTTAGACTTTTGTCCCAGTTTTCTTCATCCCTGGCTCTTTCTCTCTCTACTTGACACAGTAACCGTTTATTATTTTCTTCTAGCCAAATGCTATCACACATTATTAAATGACAAACGACCACAATACTAACAAACCAATACACATCGACATAACGTATGAGGTTATGCAATGACGACTAATCAGCTGTAGTAATGCGCATGCGCACAGATTTAGAGCTGTTTGGAATAAAACTTGCGCTGACATAGCGCTCTAACTAAAGAATTGTTTTATTTCGTAATTTATTTTACAGAACACTTAGCACGTTTTGACGGGTGGCAATACAAAAAATCTGTCAAACTGTAATTGAACATTCTTTTTCAACTAAAATCTGGAAACTGGAAAAAAATGGCTTAGCGCCCTTCGGAATTCACCTCTTCATATCGAAATACTTCCTTCAATGACTTTATAAATTGATTTATTTTCTCTGTGGAAAATGTTTTACTCTATAATACTGAGTTCAGCATGACTCCCCCTCCATCTTTTTTTTCCATTTCTAATTGTGATGTAAATTCTTCTTCCTAGATTGATCATGCGTATCTACATTTCTTGACATGTTTAATATCATTCCATAAGATATTGTTAATTAATGTTTATTTCAGATATTGCGTTTTATTTATATTCATTTCAATACGTATTTTTCACATTCCTCGATAAATTCTCTTGCTATGTATGATGCATCTTCTATATATTATGTAATAATGATTAATAATAATAATAATAATAATAATAATAATAATAATAATAATAATAATATATCTGATGTGGGTAGACCGGCAGATCTAATACCACATGGGCTTATCTTCCACTAAGAAAAAAAAGAGATAACAAATATTACATAATATATTAACATAAAAATTGTAAGTAATTTTAAATATATATGACAAACTCAGTTGACCAAAATTAATCAAATTAGCGAAAATAACGGAAGCCATTGATAAATCTGTTAAGAGCACTTAAAAACTAAGTACAAGAATTAATTTAAAAAGAAAGCTAATTCCGGAATATCCTATTATCTTTTGGTACGGAGATCGAGAGTCTAGCAGTGAGTACAATATGGGATGATCCTAAAAAACAGAGTAAAATTATGAGTTTTATACTAGACTGAAAATCGTATAGAACAAAATTGGGAGTAAGATAAATTATAAAAATATTAACTTAAAGACTGGATGTAAATATATTTCATGTGCCTTATCATTGGAAAATAGAAAAAAAATGTTTGTTTGAGTTGGTTAATTGGACATGTAATTTGACAGTGGGATTGTCTTCATTGCTAATTTAGTTTAAGTTGTTTACATATTTATTTTCCCAAATTAATTATTTTTCATTTTTTGTACTTCTATTTTTTTCTAATTCTGTGTTTGCCCTTTCTCTTTCTACCTTATTTCATATCGTCTTTGTTAGTCTAAACTCATAGCTATGAGAGAGCTACGAGATTTTAACTATATATCGTTGGGTCGCATGTGATTAATATTTTATTTAATACAGCATTAAACTATTATGTTACTAAAATGTAAAGTGATTCCAGTATAGGACTTTGGAGAACTCGAAGGTCAAGGCTCCACTTTCATAGACACTCGGTACTAGATGTCAACCTAGTCTGATGGCCACATTTTACCTCAGAACTTAAGAATGGTACTCACTTCAGTTAGAAGTCAAATCGCGTCCCGGTATATGGTGCAACCACGAATTTTGTGCCAGTTCACAAATCTTGACCGAATCTGGATTTGATCTCCTGTCCTTGTTTCTCGCGGAACCAACAAAACCATGGTGTGCCCACACAGATTATTGCCGTGACAACATAAATCCGGGTGTGAAATAGAAGATAAACTTTGCTGAATGATCTCTTAAAACAGGATTGAGGTTATTTAACTATGACGCGTGATCGGCGGCTTTACCACTTTTCCTAATTATATCATATTCTTGGACTCTTGCGTCCTCAAAAATCCATCTATACCGATTTGGATTTGAACACACAATCCTCTCAACTAGCACGCAACATGCTAAACTGAAATGCCACCCGGAAATTCCCATGCATTTGTGACAGGTCAAATTATGCAATATGAACAATCAAAATTAATGGCAAATGACAAGCATTATAACAAGTAGTGTAAATGCAAACAAATTTCCATGCAAGCACTTAACTCAATCACTAAGAATATGTAGCCTAAACATGATATTATAGCCTGCACTTTCCAGTAAACTTCCGTTGTGAACTATTTCCCATGTGTCACTAAATGTAGTTCAACTCCCTTATAGCGAGACAGTAAAAATTCTAGGAGTATTTATTGACAAGAACTTAAATTGGAATGCGCAAATAAACGATACATGCAAAACAGTCTTCTCAACAATACATTTATTATATGGCGTACAAAATTGTCTGTCATTCGCTCTTAGGAAAATGCTAGTAGAAACACTTGCAATGCCCCATTTTGAGTATACTGACACTCTTTTTACAGACTTACATATTACTTCCACTCAAAGACTTCAACGTGTTCATAATTCTTGCGCACGTTTTATTTGTGGTATTCGCAAATTTGACCATGTTACACCGTCCCTGGAACAATTATCGTCTATTCGTCTAAGAGATCGTAGAACTGTACATTCCTTATCCCTTCTCTATAAAATACTTCACACATCATCGCCTAATTATTTATCACGCCGCTTGATCAGACTATCCGACACACATAATCTTGACCCTCGATCCCATCAGCACATTGTCCTTTATATCCCTCCTCATCACACTGTATATTATTCATTATTATTTACGGTCGCACTTACAAAAACATGGAATTCCCTTCCGCCCTATGTCTGAGACTGTAAAACTATAACATCCTTCAAAAACAAACTAAAGAATTATTTAATAACAAGCTAACTTATACACCTCACTGATAATATTCTTTTAACAATTAATAAATTAAATTATTTATGAAAATAATATTAAGAATAACAAATATTTTCATTTGTTTTCTTTTAAATATTGTAAAACCGTTAAATTAGTTTTCTATATCTCATTATTTTCCTTTGTTATTTATATACACTAGTCTGGGACAATTTAATATGTCTTGCTTGTATACATTTTATTATTAGTTTTAGTCTTAATTTTAACTAACATTAACTGGTTGCATTATAGATCTAATATATTAGACATTATCTTCTTGATCAAATTTTTATTTAGTATTCAATATTAGAGTTAATTGAGATTGTTATATTCTGATGTAATATATGTTTGTCCTGGTGAGTGGAAGAGAAGGCCACATGGCCTTAACTCCGCCAGGCTAAATAAATCTAATCTAATCTAGTCTAATCTATAAATAACACATATTTTCATAGTAAAAAAAGTAGCGAAAAAAGTATATACTTCCCTTTTAATATATACCAAGGAACACATCGAACAGTAGATACTCTAAACTATTTAATTACACTGGTCAACATGATCTGTCTCATGAGTACCAATATCTATATTTAATGCAGTTTTTTTTATCGTGTTTTCAAATATGTATTCAGAATTTCTCCATCACCCACAGTTTTTTTATTTTAATATCAATTAATGGATTTAAATAATTATTTTTTAATAAACTTTTTTCGTCCATTTGTCCATTGTAATATAAAACCAAATGAGCTATCTCAAATGATTTCAGCTGCGGAAAAGAGATTTCAAGGCAAATAGAATCATAATATGCTGGACGATTATTGTTGGACTATTAAGAGGGATGCTCCACAGGCAAAATGTAGCAGAAAATCGTAATTTCTTACTTTCTATGTGACTCCGAATGTTCAATTATTGTGTAGTTACGAATGTAGAAAATATTAAAGTGTTTGAAATGATAAATTCCTGTCTCTCGGAAACCTTGCGTGATGGAGAAAAATCGATATCATATTTGAATTCAAGAGAACAAATACTATCAGAATTATATACTTTTCTTTCTGAGACAGAAAAAAAAGAAGAAGAAGAAAGTTTTTTTTTTTTTTTGCTCAGTGTATGAATATAAATATGGAAATAAACTATATTCAATATTTCCTATAAAATTATTAATTTATTTTACGTTAAATTAAACACTTTCACACTGTTTCCAGCAATTACGTGATGGACACAAACTCTCTTGACAAACTTCCAGTCTTTGTCGATTGATGTTAACCTCAGTGTTTTAGTATAATGAACACATGGGCTCTATTGCATCATTACAGAATGGCGAAATTTCATCCTACGTCCAACTTGAAAATTGTGTGATCATACTCATATTTGATTGAAATTATTTAACTTAAGCATCTGTTTAGATATATTTTTATAATCAACTTTTTAAATAACTAATTTATCCCTGAACTTACTGTGATCTGTCATACTCCAGCAAGATATCAGGTTCACACAGAGTGAAAGAGTATACTTTTCAAAAATTGTTAATTTTCATTTTTTGTTCTCATGCGTTCTTCAATGAAAATAAAATACAACACACTACTTAATCATACATAATTCTTGGTTTTATTATTACATATTAACAACATTAGAGTCACCCCAGTCTGTTGTTTCTCTCAGCAAAAATAAATGTGAGGATAAGTTGTGGACCTTTATACATTTCACTATTATCCTGTCACTTTTTAGTTGTAGAATGAAACTTCTAAACCAGTTATATACTAATTCCATGAAATTCCAGTTTTGTACTTCGGACAAATCTAAGGAGATAGTATCCCAATACTGGATAGCAATTGTCTTGAGTATGTAGTTTATATTCCTGTCTAAAGAATTCGCTCCATGCAATTCCTCCAAATAGAACCAAACAGTTTTTATAGAATTACTTATATATGTTATATAAGCACTTAGCTGGTTTAAAACTTGTGATAGGAGTGTTGGTTCATTGTGTTCCTTTGGAGTATGGATGATTATGGGTTTGGGTCACCGTTGATGGTCTAGCTGGTCGGTGGGTTATTATATAGCTTTGAGAATTCTGGGTTCTGAGGGATAGTGTAGACATCGGAGATCTGTAAGAAAGTGGCGATAACGAAATAATAATAATAATAATAATAATAATAATAATAATAATAATAATAATAATAATAACAATAATAATAATAACACTTCATTAAAATCGGTACCAAGTATCAATGTAATTTATTTACGTGACCAAAATTCAATAATCGATAAAGACAATGTTTTCTTTACGGTTGATTGGCTTTTATGAAACTCGTATAGTGAATAATGAATGTGATTTAAGAAATTATTTTGTTTCTGTCTGTCATTGACTGTAATTGGATATCTTTTATCGAGCTACGGCGTATTATAAATTAAGTTCACAATTGAAATTAAGGTAAATTTTCTAAGTTTACCAGAATCTTTAAGCCGAATATTTTACACGTACACTTTTGTAATTTCCCATTCTCGAAAATTACTAATTACTTTATCCCGATAATCAGATGATTCAGTAAACTAATTGCTAATCTCGGTGCACGACGCTAGGAACTGTTGATCACTGCGTGTACTAGCACGAGAAGAGATGACGTTTAAGTGATACTTCGATAAACTAGTTCCTATAATGTAGACACTGTAGAACCACAAAAAGGGTTTATTTTGAAGCGAACTAGTCATCACAATTGGTTAATAAATATTCTACACGCCAATGCGTTAATAATACAATGCATTATTATTAAGGTACGCTTATATTTTTATTTAATGATTTATTTGTTTTACTTAATGGAGTTGAGATCGTACGTTCTTCTCTTCCACTTCACCATGGTTAAATTGTACATGATTATAATAATAGTTATGAATTTCTACAACTTGATTAATAATAAATAATAGGCATAGGCTACACAATATAGAGACGACAAGGAAACAACAAACAATGTGATAACATCAAAGCAATAATAATAATAATAATAATAATAATAATAATAATAATAATAATAATAATAATAATAATAATAATAATAATAATAATAATAATATAATAATAATAATAATAGTAATAATATAATTACTATATTATTACTATTATTTATATTATTTTTTTATTATTATTATTGTTATAGTAATATTAGTAATAATAATGATAGTATTAAACTATATTTCTAGTAAATAATTGACTTTGTAAATAAAGTTTAAAATATGAAAAAATAATAAAAATATACCATGAACATGATTATGTAGTATATTTTCTAAATAAATATTGTAACAGAAATGGCTTATGGGAAGGTTGATGGAGGGTTATATATATATAGGGTAGATGGTGAAGACAGGATTTATTGGGCGTCAGGATTTAGAACGGATTCCTCTTTTAGTCGAGGACCTCGGGTAGCTCAGTGTGTTGCGGTAGGATGAGTTGCTCTTGGTCCCAGGATACACAAGGATTGTGCGGATACGATTAAATTTTGTTGAGAAAAGACATGTTGAAGACGCAATATCACTTTATTTTACGTTGAACACACACATTAAGAAAATCAAAATACGTACGATCGGCGTGAAACATATGGTTCCACCTTATGTTGAGGAGGCTTAATTTGACAGTTGAATTCTTAATTACACCGCACCTATATTGTTATATTTTACTTCTAAGTCCATTTAGCTTGGGACTCCACTGCAAATTTTATATATGTATTAATTAACTTCCGATAGTCGATGGACTACGAGGATATGTGCTCGCATTAGCACTTTAAATCACGATGAATATGTTATTGCTGCTATTAAGTGAACTACTCGTGTCAGTGGCACCACGAGAAGAGAGTTTTAGTCTCTAATTCTCGTTATAAGGTTAACTCTTACTCCCACTCAATATAATTTGCGACCATACGATAACGCCCACTAAAGATAAAATACATATACCAGTTGGTGCATTTGTCTATAATATTGGGTGGTAGGGTTCTGGACCCTTTGGTTCGTTGTGACGTCACCAAATGTTTTAGGACACTCCTACTTTTGATATTGGATAAAATTGGTACATGAGTTTTTTTTTTTGCAAGAAGCCCGGGAATCCCGAATACTTTTATTAAAAGGCTTGGCTTCCAATATTTTCTAGAATGTTTTGGTGGCTTCTTTCGCCTCTGATTAGCTTGCATCATCCTCTGTAAAAATGCCCGTTTACTGGGTTTCCAAAATTCCCAGCAATATTTTTCCTATTGAATGCAGCTGTCCAGCGTACAAGGCTTAGGTATTGTCAGTTCTAACCGGCTGAATAAAATGCATCTAATCCTCTGTACTGAAAAGAATTCTTTAGATCTTTATCTGATTGTACGAATGTCTGGAACACATCAAAATACAATAGAGTGCGTTACAGTCATCAGACTTTTCCCTATCTTACTCATAACTAAACGTTCTTATTTAATCATATTCATTCCAAGAAATAATTTAATTTACAATCATAATTTTATAATTATATTCTACGTAATTTTCTGATTTGTTTAAATATACATAACGTGTATGAACAATGATTTATACAATTATTTAATTAATTAATTATTTATAAATATATTTTCTCTCACTTTATTATTAATTATTAGGCTGCTCATTTAGGGAAGAGGCTGAGTGAATGTCGCGCCTCATAATGTCATTACTTAACGGGTTACAAACAAATTGATTACGTATTTGAATTCGTTAAGTAAGAACCTCGCTTGTGTAATAAACGATCCTCGGTGACGCCAGAGTTACAAATAAAAACGAATTTAAATTATTTATGATAACTATAAACAAAATACCTTCTTGTACCTTCATTACCTACCTGAACTTTGAATACCCTTATCTCCTCAATGTCTGAAAATTGTATACATATTTTCGCATGATTTGATTAGTTTTCGAACACTCTTATTCTACAAAAATCAATTCATACATTTGGCTTACATTATTTTATCATGCTGTTCGATCTATGTTTGTACATAAACTATATTTGTCATATTTTTTTTTGTAAATAAATTATGCCCGGAATCTTTTACTACCAAAATTATGCACTGTTCATAATCACTGTTTATAGATACACACGCAAATAGTGGTTTTCTTATCGATATTTATATCACATCACACGCAAATATTAATGGTTTAAACCTAGTTATTGTAAAATAAATTACAATTATTTGTCATACACACATCCATACAGTTTGAATGGCATGTTTACAGCGGACCAGTATATTTCTCTCATAAAATTACTTATGAATAATTTTCGAATTTTTAATTTGGTTGGTATAATCAAATAGTCTCGTATATGGACCAGTGTTCATGTATGTGGAAGAATAGAATAATAATCGTAGATATTTTAATAATGATAATAATAATCGTTAATTAAATTCCACGCGTTACTTTTAGCGTAAGATAATTGTTTATTTAATTTATCTATTCATCAAATAATAATATGTTTATTCATCAAACAACAATTGGTTCCTTAATATATTTTAAAAAAATACAAATACTTCATAACAAGAAGTCAGCTCAATATAAATTTTATCTTTATATTTTATCACTCCTAGCGTTAGGTTTATAATATTTATAGACGCTTTATGTATGCGTTGTTAGATGGAAATATTCATTGCTATTTTTATTCTTATTGTAATTAATCATCACACTTAATATTTTATTTAAACAACATTTGGCATCTTAATTATATCCGATCAATTAAAGCAAAACTAGCTTCATTCTTATTCAATTAACTTATTTATCACGTTTGCACAAATTATTCCAGAATACAGGGACACAAAGAAAAGAATAATACAGAGTTCCAATATAAAACCGGACACGCCTCACGGGGTTTCACCCGTCAGGCTGCGCTCTCTCCTCGTCCGCATTTCACTCTGCCAGCCGCAGAGTGTCCGGTTTTATACTGGAAACCCTATATAATCGTCAATCATTCTATAATATTCATTACTCATAAGATTATATTCGTCGTCGTCATGATGGGACTCATTGTCCGAAGTTCGTGTATACAAACACGTTAATAAAATATACGATGCTTTCTCTAGCCAACAATAATCTTATGTGAAGTTGTCATAGTTTTCCTCCAACAAATAATAATAATAATAATAATAATAATAATAATAATAATAATAATAAATAATAATAATAATAATAGTAATAATAAAAATAATAATACCCTTACGTTTTCACAACATTATAAAGTCCGTGCATTTTAAATTATTAGTTGATTGAACACCATTAATACAGATCATGCTTCAAAATCTTTTCAATACAAAAATGCCCTATACGTTATTTATTTTTATTGCCATCGAGTGTAATAGATGTTTTCATTTAGTAGTAATTGTTTTTGACCGCAATAAACTCTAGCGTCAAGTAAAATTCATTTTATCCAAACTAATAAATTATGTTATGGATTTTTGTAAGGTTGCGTTAAATTCTTTAAATATTTAAACATATTCAATTATGCATATTTATCAAGCTGATTACACATTGATTGTTCAATGAAAGTTAATTAAACCTTTTCAATACGATTATTATTCGCAATAGTTATCAAATAGTTATTTATATATTTTTTCACTACACAGGTCCATTCCTGATTATTAAATTCCAAATTTTTGTTAATAAAAATCGCGACCAGATCTATTTGAAAATTAATTTATTATCTAATCAATAATCATTAGCAATATATGATTGGCATGTATAAAGTAAGTATCATTATCTCATTAATAAAAAAATTCTGAATTAATAGTTCGTTCACATACTTATTAATTATTCATTGGCCTTTCTGTTGAGGAATTTGGGCTAATCGACTCCTTGCTTTAATTAGTCATATAGATCTGCCCCTTACCTCGCTTTGCGTTATAATTACATTTAAAATACGCGATATCGGCGTTCTCAATTTTTTATAATTTAAAAAAAAATATTTCATCAATGTACATAATTGATATATCCAATTATTTAGCTAGTTATTTTTCTTTCTACTTTCCTATCTGGATAATCTTTCACATTCATATATAATTAAAATTACACTTATAACAGTATTTTTCCTTATTCAACTAGTCCTGGGTCCGATTCCACACTGGTCCCTGCATACTTGCGTCCATTTATTGAGCTAATATTACGTGTGATTTTAATGCTGTGTCTTTCATGACTGCTAGCCTTTTGTCAAAGTTACATAAATTATTTTCGCTCTTGTCATGTATTTCCGAGCGGTAATTTGGCGGTAGCTTCGCGGTATTTCTTACGTGATCGCGATCGACATTGTGATTTGTGGTTTTACTTATTAACATGATTATTTAACATGTAATATTTTGCACAAGTGACTCGTTACTGACCGACTTATTTGCAAATATTTGGTTTGCGAATATTTCGGTCCTTTGTTCAAAACTGTATAGGTGGAAACAAGAGACATCTGATTCAGGTTCTTTTAAAATTTCCAAGTACCTCATGTACCTCTTAGATAAATTTCTACATGGGTTCCTTTGCTTTTTCCTAATTGGATTGTTCACCCTACTTGTTAGGAAGAGATCTTTCGGTTCGCATGTGCCATGTTTCGAGTGTTTGCAGATAGACTCATGCATACTTATCAATTCTACACTTTCAATAATAACTTCAGGTTTTCTTTTGCTTATCTACTGACACTTAATCCTGGTCGTTAATTATTTCTACTTGATTTTTGTCTAATTCTATAACTGTTTGTGATTTATTAATTTCGTTATTTATTTATTGTACTGGTTCCCTTCTATCATTTTCAGAAATATTGTTATTCTCCGGGGTGACATTGATCGATCCTATTTTTCAAATCATTTCATCGTTATATTATATTTCCACCTTCTAGCTATTAATTTCGTCTCTCATTTTATCACTTAATCGTTTACTTTCCTGTTCGATTTTGAGCTCGATTTTCGTATTTATTGCTTGCAACGTGTTCATGATTGAATTCAAATCTGCTATGCTTAGGTTTGAGTCTGCGTTATTTTTGTTATTTCCCGCCATTTCGTTATATGGATTATTAATTAAACCTATCGTTAATCTCGTTACATTTTCGTAGCAAGTAACAACCCTTAAAAAGTTACACTTTATTTTAATTTACACTCCTTGTAAACAAAAATTTTAATTGATTTTGAATGTTTGAAATTTTAAATGTGTTCATTATGTTGATCTATTAGCACTGACCTGAAAAATTAAATATTTTACAGTACATTTTTATTTGCTGGTGCATACCACTTATTTTGTCTCTATGTTGTTTTTCTGCTGTTGTTGTGCGCTCAGTTGCTCACCTTCTTCTTCGTTGTTGTTCTCTCCTGGTCGTCTTTTCTCCGTCCACGGATGTCTTGCGTTCGTGGGACTTTTTCCGTCTGTTCGAAGTTTCTCGGAGGTTATTCCCTCTCACTTTCGACTTTATATACGCGCCTCACGTTGGGCGCCATTTGTAACAGAAATGGTTTATGGTTTAGGGTGATGGAGGGTTTTATATATAGGGTAGATGGCGAAGTTGGTATTTATTGGGCGTCAGGATTTAGAAGGGATTCCTCTTTTAGTCGAGGACCTCGGGTAGCTCAGTGGGTTGCGATAGGATGAGATACTCTTGTTCTCGGGATACACAAGGATTGTTGGACACGATTAAATCTCATTGAGAAAAGACATGCTGAAGATGCAATATCACTTTATTTTACGTTGAACACACACATTAAAAAATCAATGTACGTACGATCGGCGTGTAACATATAGTTCCACTTTATGTTGAGGAGGCTTAATTTGACAGTTAAATTCTTAATTACACCCCGCCTATATTGTTATATTTTATTTCTAAGTCAATTTAGCATTGTCTATAATTTTGGGTAGTAGGGTTCTGGACCCTTTGGTTCGTTGTGACATCACCAAATGTTTTAGAACACTCCTACTTTTGAGATTGTATAAAATTGGGACATAACTTTTTTGCAAGAAGCCCGGGATTCCCGACTACTTTTATTAAAAGGCTTGGCTTCCGATATCTTCTAGAATGTTTTGGTGGCTTCTTTCGTCTCTAATTAGCTTGCATCATCCTCTGTAAAAATGCCCGTTTACTGGGTTTCCAAAATTTTCCTATTGAATTTTGCTGTCCAGCGTACAAGGCTTGGGCATTTTCAGTTCTAACTGGCTGAATAAAATGCATCTAATCCTCTGTACTGAAAATAATTCTTTAGATCTTTAACTTATTGTACGAATGTCTGGAACCCATCAAAATACAATAGAGTGAGTTACAGGCATCAGCCTTGTACCTATCTTACTCATAACTGAACGTTCTAATTTAATCATATTCATTCCAAGGAATAATTTAATTTACAATCATAATTTTATAATTATATTCTACGCACTTTTCTGATTTGCTTAAATATAAATAACGTGTATGTCCAATGATTTATTCAATTATTTAATTTATTAATTAGTTATAAATTTATTTTCTCTCATCCGATTAATAATTGTTAGGCTGCTCATTTAGGGAAGCGGCTGAGTGAATGTCACGCCTCAAAATTTAGTGACCTTGATATAAGAAGGGAGGGAGTTCCAGAGTCGCGTGGCGGAAACAAAGAAGGATGCAGAATAGTGAGATGTTCGATGTGGAGATGCAGCTACAGTTAAATTTTCTCTCGGACGTGTGTTTAGTTATGGCGGGAAGAGAGTTAATTGAATCGAGTAGAAATATAAAGGCGTGATGAGGTGGACAAGGTGTTGTATAAAACGTAGAGGCAATATCTTCCATTCAGAGCAAACTAAATATTTCAACTGCTGAAGTTATGTGATTTTATTTACGGAGGTTGTATATATATGGTGCACAATATTATGACCTCGTGGTAGTCTTTGGCCGAATATGAAAATCATGTCACAGTAATCGAAATTCGGCATAATCAAATTTGAGACAAGCACTTTTTCATTGAAAAGGAAATAAATTTTACAAACGTTTTAGGGAATTGAAGATAGAATATATTTTTTACAAGTTCATCTTAAACAAGCTTGCCAATTAAGATGTTAGTCAAAATACACATCGATATTTTTCACGGAAAGTTTAAATGGAAGTTTATGTGGTCTTTTGATATGTTAGAGGTGACATCAGTTCGGTTACGTTTCATAGGCTTATTTACTAGTGTCACATGTTAGTGGTTTTTCATATGTAGAGAGGGTCAGTTTTTCGGTCAGTTATCATAAAAAACTATCATGTATTTAGAGTCTTGAACTGGCTGGCAAGAACGCCTTTGTAACCTTCATGGCCATTAGCTCAAGGGTTTTAACAAACATTCTGTTTTTATAAAAAGAGTATAATATAAAACTTGTGAAATTACAAATTATAATAAAAATTATTATAAAAACATTAGCTTTTGCAGATGACCAGATTTTAGTAGCAAATTAGAAGACGAATTACTAAGAATGCCATATAAACTAAACGAAATATATAAAATACATAGCTAATATGGATATATCATCAGGTAAATAAAACAAGCAATGCCTTTCAAGCGCGCTCAACCATTTCGGTCAAACATAATATTAAAAAAACAATAGAACAAGTGACAAAATATAACTTCCTAGGTAGCGAAATGCTATACACAACGGAAACAGATAGGCCTACGAATAACAAACTAAATACATTTAATTATATAACAGGAACATTAAAAAGAAGTTTTAAAAATAGAGCCAGAAAAGACTGTAAATTGAAATTATACAAGACAACGGCAGTTCCTATCATTACTTACGGATCCGAACCGTGAACAGTGACAACACAACAACCTGCCATAATCGAAGCTGCTGAAATGAAATTCCTCAAACCAACAGCAGGATATTAAATATCAGACAAAAAACACAACACAGAAATATGGTAGCAACTAAAAGTAGAGGGATTAAACACAACAATAATGAAAAAACGGGAAAGAACTCTTAGCAAGGAAGACTGAGAACAGAATACCAAAAGCAGCATATAACCATTCACCAAGAGGAAAGAAGTAGTTTGGAAAGACCAAGGAAAAGATGGAAAGATCAGCAATTTTGAGCCGGAACAAGCTAGCAAAAAGTCTAAACCGTGACGAAGAAGAGGAAGAAGAAGAATAACAGACAACTTTTTCCTTTTTTTTTAGAATTCTGATAGAGTAGATTCTCACCAGCTTTCAATTTCCATTTTACTACCATTTTGCAATTTGACGAATAACGAAGGTAGTATACATATATATTTTTACGAATAGTCATATAACTGTTCTAATATAGTTCGATTTATTATGACATATCAAATTCATGGGGAGATTTATTGGGTCGACGAATATTATAAAATAATTATCATATTCACAACCCACTCAGTTTAAGAGTAAATTAGAGTATAAACTTAATGTACTAGTTTTGTAATATTTTGCTGCCTTATATACTGTCTACGTTTAAAATATTTCATCCAGGCATTACTAGCAATAAAATCGAAATGAGCTGATAAATATGGAAATACGACTCCCATTGCCCATTGTTGTAGAATTCTTGCCGTCGCTTGCTCGTAACGAATTCGTGCATCCTGAAATCTTTCCCATGTTTTGGAGTCTACGGATGAAGTTTTGTCATTCCTAGTACAGCCTAGATTTTTTATGCTCTCCAAGTTTATAGTTAATTATTTTTATATTGGGACCCTTGATTTCAATGATGCGAATTTCCAGTTTAGATGAGCATCAGCAAAATCTATGACTTTCTTCTTATCAGATAAGAACACTCTAGAAAATGATAAACTTGATAAACTTGCCGAGGAATGATCTTCAAGATCGTAATGATTGTCGTTCATGTCTTTACTTGTAAAATGAATATGCAACAAATAAAATAGGACTACATAAATTAAGTGAGTAGGCTGTATGGAGAGAGATAGAGAGAGAGAACGAGAGAAGTTAATGATTAAATCCATGCACCTCTTTATAAATACGTTCTTCACAAGGTTTATTGTTAAATATGAAATCTTCATCATGTAGTATGAAATTATTATTCAGGACTTCAGTGACCTGCTCTGCATAAATGGTTCTCTCACAGCTATTGCTACGGGACTCTCAGACGCAGGAGAATTGTCAGTGACCGTGCGTTTCTTTTGTATATTGAAACGCAAAATGTAGAGCATTGTTATTTTTTTAAATCTTCATTAAAAGTTGCATTGACAAGCATTTCACCACTCACTTCACTGGTATAAAATTGTGGTTGGGTTTCCATTTCTCAATAAAACTACAAGTTTTTTTTTATGAAAAATCCCTATAGACACCACGTGGCGAAATAGTGTTCACAATTCTATGGACTGTTGCGAAATATGAACTCTTGGGGATTTGAAACAGCTGCTAGATACATGGCACCTGACAGGAATGTACGAATGAGATCTAATGTAACACGAAGAGTGAGGATAAGACGACACAATAACTGTGCTATTGGAGGTCAATTAAACTTACAAACCAAGCTCTACATTCAATGCAACTGAAAAATGTATCGTTTAACGCTATTTCTGTTAAAAAACATTAATTAAATACATTTAATTACAGTTAAAAATAGATTGAATGCATATTTTAAATATGAAAATAGATTTTAATTAAATAATAAATTAAAAGTTTAATGTTGCGAGAAATAGAAAAATCAAGGGCAGCGAGAATCAAGCCCTAGAAAGCAGATTAAACGACAGTGCGCTTGACGTATGTTCTACATCCCCAACTTGAGAATAATTGAAAAATAACACTGGGCAACATGTTTTTTGTCTCATGAGTACCAGTAGTTGTACTTAATGCAGTTTTTATCGTGTTTTCAAATTTGTGTTCCGAATTCCTCCATCACCCACAGTTTTTTATTTCAATTTCAATTAATGGATTTAAATAAATATTTCTTTAATAAACGTTTTTTCGTCCATCTGTCCATTGTAAAATAAAACCAAATGAGCTAACTCAGGAGATTTCAGCTATGGAAAATATATATAAAGGCAAATGGAATCCTAATATGCTGGCCGATTATTGTTGAACCATCAAGAGGGATGCTCCACAGGCGAAATGTAGCAGAAAATCGTAATTTCTTACTTTCTATGTGAATCTGATTGTTCGAATATTGTGTAGTTACGAATGTAAAAAATATTAAAGTGCTTGAAAATATAAATTCCTGTCTCTCGGAAGCCTTGCATGATGGACATAAACCGATATCATATTTGATTTCAGGAGAAAAAGTACTATCAGAATCACATATTTTTCTTTCTAAGAAAAAAAATCTTTTTTTGTTGCTCAGTGTAATCCATCTACCTCCAATCAAAAATATTTGGAGGAGGTTTTACAACTTCCAATCTTCCACTCAGGTGAAATATTCTGCGAACATGAAAAGAGCATCTACCTGCTTCTACTCAGAAAGTTTCAGCCAAATCAGCTCTACCGGACTCGGACCCTTCCTTTGATAAATAGTCTTATACAATATTTACTGTGTATATGTATTGGTAAGGTTTATTTTATAAGACTAAATTTAATTGAAGAAAGGACGAAGTCGCACTCACTACAATGAGAGATATACGGACCTATACTCTCATACGTGCATGGATGAGTGACGGGAAGAAAAAAATATTTATTACCATTTATTTTATGTATTAGTGCAGATGTGCACACACACAGAGACACACACACACACACACACACACACAAACAAACACGCACACACACACACACACACACACAGACGTTGACTAAGTATTAGAAACAAATAAGCATTAACCCGCCAAAAACGCCCGTATGCAGAATTATTATAAATTAATGTATTTTTTTCGATAAATGTCCAGCCCGACTCCCCATTTGTAATGTCGTCAGTGGTCTTCCAATCTATGTCTAAAAAATGAAAGTGTGTATTCTTCGTTACGCATCCATTTCTGCTATAAAAGAATGATATATGTGCTCAGTCTCAACATAAGTTGTAAGAGTTAGTGTTCATAATTTCACGTAAATCTTAGATTTGTGGAAGCAAAACGTCATTCAGAGAGCAAGTTCAAAACTCTAATTTATTTTCTAATATAAATACGAAGCATGTAACGTCTAGAAATTTGGATTGCTGTTTTTTCCATGTGGGATACATAGAACCCGCCAGTGCTAACACTAGCGAAATAGAATAAATCTGCTCTTATTACCGTTGTAAAATATGAAATATAAAAGCGATGCGCTCTTCGTGTGATGGGATGAAAGTTAGAAATTCAGTTTGCAATTTTTGATAGCTCTGTAATTGGTTTGATTTAGGGGTGGTATTTCAGATATGTAACGAAAATAGGGGGATTGCTTGTTTGTTTTATTCAATATAATCATGTATTGACAATTTAACGATTTCATCTCGAATTACAAATTTAAAACCAAAATCAGCGAGTGTTGTCCATCACGTTCATATTATTTTCAAGAATATAAATATGATGTGTGACTGAAAGTATATATATATGCATTATCATTGCAACACAATGAAAATCAAAATTTACTTACAGTTTATACTTTAAAAATACGGCATTTCAAATAAATAAGTAGTAGTAGTTGTAATAGGAATTTATTATTAGACTAAAAGTAAGATATATACAATGTTATTTACAATTATGGGTCGCACGGGCAGTAAGCCGTAGGTGCTGTTGACAGCCCGTTACAATAAAGTAATATTTGGTAATAGTATAAAGAAAAACAAAAGGAAAACAATAACATTGCAATTACATAAAGAAAACACAATAATATTACAATTACATAACAATACAATAACATATATTAATTAAGTTATGTAAAATTATTAAGAAAAATTAATGAAATATATAAGTAAATTAATAAATAAGTATAGGTTACGATTCTCATTTAAATGATTATCCATATGCTAAAATCCAAAATTAGTTATCTTCTCTTTCCTATATTATTAACATTGCTCAATTTCCGTACTAATGTCACTCTGATATTATATTAAAATTTTATTATTTACGAAACTCCACTTGGTCTAGAATTCAAGAGAGAATAATAATTTCTGCGAAAAAGTGTTCTCAATTCATTCCTTAAATATATTTATAAACTTCCTTCCCTTGAAATGAAAGCAAATATTTCTATGTAATATACAAATGCCGCACTTCGATTACTGAGATATATTACTGACTAATCTGACAGCTTATTTAACTGATAGACTACAGCGTGCTCATAATGCATGCATCCGATTTATATTCAATGTCAGACGTTGTGACCAGGTATCTCCTTCATTTCAGTCCGTATCACGGCTACTTCTAAATGGCCGAAGAACTCTACATTCACATGTTTTGCAATTGCCAATTCTGCACACACATTACCAAGTTATTTATCATCGCGTTTTCTATATTTATCTACCCATCACAATTAAAGTACAATATCACAAGAAACTACTTTATTTCCGATAACACAACATATAATATGATTATACTCTGAATCTTTCACAATATATATGATTAGAACATGGAACACACTTCCCATGCATGTCAGGAGCTGTTACGAAATCATTATTTGAATCTAATTTGGTATTGAAAATGCTATCTGCATAACCTCTGTATTTCAGCATTTTGTATATTTTCTTGTTTTTTTAATTCTATGTTTTGTTTTAATCATGTTTTTCCATGAAGATCATGTAGCTCACTTTTTATGCAGTTTTCTCCATCCACCTGTTTTTACAACTCTCCTTGGTTAATAATTATCTTAATATTTTTTCCCTAACTACCCGTAATATTTTTCCTCACTTAATATAAGAGAAAATGGTTGTAACCCATATAATATATCTTAGAAAATTAACCCTACATATATTTAGATTATATTTTTATAGAGAATTTGAGATGTCCAGAGTCCCTGTAGTTTATTTCAAAATAACATTCATTTCCATAATTGATTCTATATTTAAATGATTTTTTCCTAACTGTATTCCTATTTGTAATTAATGTTCACAGATATTGGAATTCTGCTGCACCTTCCAAATTTCAGTCATTGGTTGTTATTGTCATTTTCATCATATAGAGGAACTTCGGGTAATTTGGACCCCTGTTTTGAATTTGTTGTTTTTCTTCTTTTAATTAAGGGATTTGAATTTTTTAATTACAGTGATTATCATTAGTGCTGTAACTATGAAATACCATTGATATTTTATTAAAATGTGGAAAAATCTCTATAATTTATAAACTTTTTACATTACAAGAAAGATTCACTCTAACCTCCATATTCGGATAAGGTGGGCCCCAAAGTCCACCTTAGCTTTTAGTCTATTTCTAAGTTTATTTACTCTATTAATTTAATCTAACAGGCACAGACTAATCTGAAAATATTTATGACTGATCATAATTAAAAATCGTTGATATTTATACAATGTTTTGAAAAATTATTGTTGATTATAATATTCACACACCATTCATCAGCAGAAAGCAACGATCTTTGGGTTTAGTAAAAATACAAGGATATTAAATAAAATTAAGGCAATGCTTCGGTGAAATTTGGTGAAATATGATGAAAAAATTGTTTTTTCTATTTTAAGTTTTTTTATTATGTTTGAACCCTGTACTTTTATTTTGCACTTTTGTTTTTTTTTTTTTAATTTCGGCCATATTTAAAGCCCCACGCAGCCGTTCAAGTCTCTCGGTGCGACCACACACTGGCTCTTTAAAGCCCACGCCCACCACAGTAACTTTTGTAAACATTTTTTTCGATTATGTACTCATTCATTTTGAATTTAGTTGGTTTTTGTCTATGGTGGGAATTTCATTGTGTTGGCTATCCTGTTGTGTAGTTGTTCGACTCATAGGTAGTCGATATATTTCGATATATCGTAGCTTTTTCAGTGTTTTTTTTTTCACGCTAGTTCTGCTTTGTGTAAACCACGTGTAAACAAGAAGCCTGTTATTGTGTTATGTGCAATTTGAGGTTCAGCTTTTGTTTTCAGTGTTTTATTTAGCCATGTATTAGGTGTTTTACATATATACATTATAACTTATAAGTCCGTAGTAAAAATTAAATAGCAGTCAGTGTTTAGGTTAGGTGTAGAAGTTAGTGTAAATAATAACCTAGGTCTAGTTTAGGTTTGTAAATATCTAATAATGGGTAAAAGAAGTGATAATTGCCGTAAGAAGAAACGATCAAGCAAAATATTAACTAAAATACAGTTGGCCTATGTTTCGTTGCAAAGAAACAAAAACGTTGCAGAATGAGTTAATTTAGTTAGGCCTACTGAAACAAATCATGCACCCCAACCATCTTTATCTTCTTCCTATGCTCCATCAGTGTCTGCCAGTAATAGAAAATTATCATTATTTACTAATGTTGTACAGGAACAAGCAAATAATAGTGAGTACAATTCATTTATGATGGTACATAGTAGTGTATGGAAAGAAATTTTCAAAGGGTGTATATGTGCAACTTGTGGATAGGTACAATTGTACATTGATATACAAAAATCAATGGGTTTTGCACACAGACTTATAACTAGGTGTGGCCATTGTGAAGTTTGCAATGAAATATACACAAGCCCTAGACTGCAAAGTGATACATCATAAATGCCACCATTTGAAGTGAACCGGAAAGTGGTTAGTGGATTTTGCAGATAGGTAGGGGGCTTTCAGCAATTGATCAATTTTCAATGGTAATGGGTTTACTTGGAATGAATTCTTCTACCTATAGTGCTCATGTGAAATATTTGTCACTTGAAAATGTGAAAATCGAAGAAGTATTGAAACTGTCACACACAGCAATACGACAAGCCCATATAGAACTGAATCCAGATTTGGCTAGCGAGGAGATTATAAACATAGCTGTCTCCTACGATGGAACATGGCACAAACGTGGTATGGGTATTGTCATTGATGTGTTGACAGGTCTTGTCATTGATTTTCACATTCCTTCAAGATACTACAGTGCCTGTGACCAAAAGAAAACAATTCTTGGCAATAAAAGAAAAGAATATGAGGAGTGGCAACAGAGTAATAATGCAGGTGGGGAATGTAAATGTAATTTCACAGGCTCTTCTAATTCTATGGAGGTGGCTGCTGCTGAAGTGCTATGGAAACGCTCAAAGCATCTCTATAAATTTAGGTATGTTTCAGTCTTGTCCGATGGAGATAGTAAAACCTATAATCATCTCCTGAAGCTGGCAGTGTATGGTCCAGACATTTCAATTGTGAAAGAAGAATGTCTCAATCACATTTCCAAGTGATTGAAGACAGGTTTGAAGAATGTTGTGACAGAGTGGAGAATAAAAGGTGTGACATTAGGTGGTAAAAAGTCAGGAAATTTGAAAGAAGAGACAATGGTAAAACTGGCTAATTACTATCGTAGTGCCATAATAAAGAATACACCTAATGTGCAGCAGATGAAATCAGCTGTTTTTGCCACACTCTACCACTGTATGTCCACAGATGAAACACCTCAACACTTCAAGTGTCCCTTCAGTGAGGAATCATGGTGTTTCTATAACAGAGCCCTCGCTGCAGGAAAAGAACCACCGAAGCATGACAGTAGCACCATGAAGACAACACTATCTGCATATGTGGTGTGTAAAATAATGCCTGTGTATCAAAGATTAGCTTCTGATGAGATTCTGAACCGCTGTACTGTGGGGAAGACTCAGAATCCAAATGAATCTTTGCACAGCGTTATTTGGGCTAAATGCCCGAAAAAGGTGTTCGTCTCAAAAAAGAAATTGGAAATTGCTGTCACATCAGGGATTGCAGAATTCAATATGGGATGTGAAACAACACAAAAACTGAAAGCTGCAGTCAGTGGTGTGCAATTAAGTGCCTCAGGACAAAAATTTAGTGCAATGAGGGATAAACGTCGACTCACAAACAGTGAAGTTTCAGCAAAGCGAGTCTTCAAAACAGCCCGGAGAAGACTCAAATTGACAAAAACTGCTGTTGAGGCCAAAAAGAAAGCAGCAGAGGGTCACACATATGGTGCTGGGGAGTTTTAAGTCTACCTGAATGAGGTATTGTGCTCATATCCATTGTTAAATTTTAAATTTCATTTTTCTCAACTATATTTTTTCAGCATTTTTGAGTTTTCAAAATGCTCTGCGTACCACAATATTTTACTAATCTGCTTGAAATTTTCAGGAGAGCTTTAGATATTACATAGTAAAAAACTGATGTGCAATCTTTTATATATATTGAATGGTTCATTTGTAATTAAATATAATTCATATATCACCCTCATAAAATTGAGAAATTATGTAACAAACACAGATTTTTTTTTCTACTAAACTAGTTCAAATTAAAAGAAACCTGCACATCAGTTTATTTATATTACTCTATTAAGTTTATAAAAAATAAGTGAGATATGGTAAACCGTTTGGTACAAGGAACATATTATTGACATATAAAAAAGCAGTAACATTTTTAATAAAAGGAATTAATTTCTCAAAATGTTTTTGAGATAGCTTAATAACATTTGGCATATAGTATCACTATGATACTGTGGTGGTATGGTTAAAATTTGAAGTTGATCTGATGAAATTGATATATTTTTACAAATTTCACAGATGCATTTCCTTAAGTGAATGGTTTTTACAGATAGCATCCTTATTGATAAAATATACGTGTTCGGGTCCATATTAACCGAATTCCTTTTTCAGGTTTAATTATTTTGTACAGCCACCATGTCACACAATATCAAACCAAACCCGTCAGTATATTAAAACAGCATCTACATAATATAACATATTTAGTTTTTTTTTAAATATTTGTAATATTCATTAGCAGATATTAAGAATTGATTCTTAACTTGAAAAAACTTTTAAAGTGGTTACTTTCATAAATATCACAATTAAACCCTTCTCCGCACAAAGAATAAACTAAACTGGCCTTAAACCCGTCAAAGTTGATGAGAGGAAGAAGTTAAAATATTTTCTGTTCGAGGGAAGCACCAATTAAAGAAGATATTAAGAGAGTCCACTCAAACAGAAGGGTCCACATTACCCGAACTTCCCTATAATGCATTTATACGTGTTACCTATATTTAGGTTTTTAAATTTACTTCCTTAGTGTTGTTAAATTAAATCTGTCATGTTTTTAGTATTTCTTCGCAGTTGCCTAATAATAATATATTATTAGCAAAAACCAACAGCTGATTATTGCAAATTATTCTCTGAAGACTGAGTTGGTTGCTATAGTAACAATGTTGAAAGCAGAGTAGATCTCTATATCTATCTTCGGGTTTTTACAGCTGCTGCCGTCTTCCCGTGCCAAACCTCCAAAGCCTACGGTCTTGGGCATCTTCGATGCTTAGCCCTCTAGCTTGCATTACTGTCTTCATGTTTTCCTTCCATGTTAACCTTGGTCTTCCTCTTTTCTTCTTTCTGTTAGGATGCCATTCATATAGTTGCTTCGGCCATCGCTCATCTTCCATTCTTAAAACATGTCCTAACCACTTTAATTCCTTTTCCTCAATTCTTTCAATTATGCTTTCTTCTGCTTCCATTTTGTTTCTAATTTCCTTATTTGTGACACGTTCTAATTTAGACTTTCTGGCACTTCTTCGTAAATAATCCATTTCTAGAGCTATTAGTCTATTCTTGTAGTACTTATTGATTGTCCATACCTCACTTCCGTACATTGCAACAGATTCCACCAATGTTTTACCAATATATTTTTTTGTGTCTTTCCAAATATGCTTATCCCACCATATGGAATTTAATGATGATATTATTTTGCTACTCAATTCAATTCTATGTTTTATGTTCTCTTTGCCTATACCTTCGATGTATCCATAATCATTCCCAAATATTTAGTTTGTTTCCCTTGCTTATTTGGATTCCATCTTCCAATACTAAGTTTTCTCTTTCATTGCTATTTATTGCCAGATATTCTGTTTTTTGTAAATTTACTGTGAGACCCCATGATTCATATGTGCTTTTCAACCTTTTTATCATGAATTCCATATCAAAATTGTAAAGCAGAGTAGATAACTAGTGCAATTAATGACGGATACATATCTCTGTAGAAATTTCGATAAATGACGAGCTATAGGTAGTTTAATATTAATTTATAACGTGCCCTATTGTTAGTAAGATTTGGAACTAATTGTATTGTTCTCTGTGTAGTGGAATGTATTGGAGGTAAAATGATGTCAGTTTCATGAAACGTATAATGCCCTTAGCAAGTGTAAAGATTTTCCCTCATAGCATTTGAAATTTGCCATGAATGTGTTTAAGGTGAATCGCTACATAAACTCATGGGGTAATTGGGTCGCTTGCATTCATATGCCTATATCTTATTCCTCACGTATATTCCATTTCCCCCTTCCCATCCTAACGTCTTTAATTCAATTGTCATATATTTCTCCTAGTGAAGTATCTTCAATTCTATACATTTAGAGAATTGGATGTTTAAATTTTCTTTTTAGTAGTTTCAAATTTCATGGAATTTGCATTTGACTCCTCATATAAAAGAGGGCAAAATTATGTAATATTTCATTGGACTTAATAACAAACATATACTAGTTTTCACTA
This sequence comes from Diploptera punctata, assembly GCA_030220185.1. NCBI lineage: Eukaryota > Metazoa > Arthropoda > Insecta > Blattodea > Blaberidae > Diploptera > Diploptera punctata. The sequence goes on from JASPKZ010006464.1 coordinate 321,430, forward strand.
GTTTTGTAATGTCTGATTTTCGTAACTCAGTCAAATTAATCTATTTTGGTAAAATTTCAGTTAATTCAATATATTTTGCTAGAAACAATAATGATGTATTTTCATACAAATACAGGGTGAACGGCAATTTCTCCGACAAACTTGAAGGACTGATTTCTGACTGGAAATGAAGGAGAAAAAGTCATATAAGCATGTGTCCGGAAATGACGATATGCGTGCAACAACAAATTTTCCCGGCTCAGAGTACGTAGCATAATCGCATCCACGTCACTACAGATGTTCAACGTGGCCTCCATGGATGCAATTCACGCGTTCACACTTTTCGTATCATGGATTGCCTCTCTCTTTCGCATGTTCCGGTTTCTCTCTGAATAGCTTCACAGGCCACGTGGACACGCTGTTAACTGGTATGCACTTCTAGAACTGGTTCATCATCCACATGACTTTTCAGATGACCCCAGAGATAAAAATTCAAGTTGATTTAAGTCCAATGATCTAGAAGGCCATGCAACAGAGCCGAGAGAATAATGCCATTCGTCAGTGACATCTGCCGTGGCAACGACTCATTTGTGGACACTTATTCATAGGATATTTTTTCCTCCATTTACGGTCAGGAATCAGTCCCTGCATTTTTGTCGATGTAATTAAAATGCACCCGTATAACTGGGTAATCATATAGAAACATTAATTGTTTCTAATATTTTTAATTTATGTTTTACTTGGAATGGAGTTTCTAAACCAGATGTGTATTCATAATTTGATACATTAAATTCATATATTGTACATAATAGGATTAACGGGTTTACAATACAGAATGTAGATGAAGAAATTCACCTAACTGTAGAGGAATTCCATATAGGAACTTACGGTAGAGAACCTAGGGTCTCTTATAAATTTTTTTATGAGTTATCGATAGTTACAATTGTTTACATTTTATTCTCAAAACATATTATTTATTCGTTGTATATCTATTTATCCTGTAGACTTAAGGAAATGTGACCTCTTCCACTCACCAGGAATAACATATAAATTGTTATGTTCAAATACAGATATCACAATAATATTGGATACTAAACCATTATTTTGCAAAACTGAACAATAATAAAAGTAAAATCCTGTAACACAATAAAGTTAATGATAATTAAAATAAAAGGCAATAATAAAATATATATAAAGGGCGAACTACCTCTATATATATGAAAAAATACTAGAAAAATATAAAATGTAATCAATTAATCTATCGCTTATGTGTATATATAAGACATTAAGTAGAAATATTGATAATGATTAATAATTTTTTCATTAAATAAAAGAAAATAAATTATTAATTGTCAACAAATACTATTAATGAGATGTTTCTCTTAGTTAATGAAATGGTTCAGGTTGATTCTGCAAGGTGTTACAGTTTAGCAGTCTTTTATATAGGACGCAAGAAAATTCTATGTTCTATCAACAGAAACTGTAAAATATTGTAAGTATAGGTAATGTGATGAGGAAGAATATATAGGACATCATGCTGACGGTTCTTGGATATCATAGACAAAGTCATGAAAATTGTTCCAAGGATGGTGTAACGTGATCAAATCTGCGAACACCACTATTACAACATACGCATGAATTATGAACATATTGGAGTATTTGGGTAAAAAACAGTTTTTAGGTCAGTAAAAAAGTGTAATAACATAATAAAAGAGGGTATAACAGGCGTTTCAAATAACATTTTCCTTAGGGCAAATGGTAAATGATTTCTTATCCGCTTTACTTAATGTATTATATAATGAGAAGAATGGTTCACAACCGTGGTTAATTTTTTTATTACTATTTAGAGTGCTTCCTTGAATGCACCAAGATTTTTTTACTATGTCACTATTAGTGAAATGAATCCCATTAAGTGAAACATGCGATACTGCAATTGTGTTAATTGAAGCTAACAGTCTCCGATAACCCATAATGATTGCTTGCGACTTTCTTGGATTTAATTGAAGTCCGTATTACTCTGTCCAAGTTATTAGCTAGTCAGGGTCCTCATTAATTGTGACAGAGTTGTTATTAAAAAAATGTGTCCGCGAATGTAGATCTACATGTCGTCCGCGAATAAATTATGTTTGAAATGCTTTAGGGAGTCAGATATGTCATTTATGTAGATTGAAAAAAGCAATAGACCTAGTGCCAAACCATGCATGACTCCAGTTTTATAGTAAGAACAAGAAGAACGTATTGTAAGATTTCCTACAACAGATTGCTGGTGCTCACGATGGTAGGATTTGAACAATTGCATGGCTTTGTCGGAAAGTGAGAGGTTTTCCTAGGTTATGCAACAATGAGACCACATCTACCTTGTCAAATTCTTCACTAATGACATGGGGTGTAAGAATGACACTTTTTCGATTACCAGATGCTTCGGGTACGTCTTCACACACACACACACACACACATCCATCCACCCATAGTAATTCTGCCCGAGGGCAGGTCTTTCACTGCAATCATAGCATTTTCATGCTATGCTTTGCAACTTTTCTAGGGAATTATAGGTGTGGTAGCTTCCCGTTGCTTTTCACACCGATGAAGGATGATCATAAATAATAAGGATGATGATAATGGCCGGATGATTTTCGGGGACCGTTGGGCCCTAAGCATCCTGACATTTGTCATTCAGGTGATGAAAAACCCCGACAAAACCTCACCCAGGAACCTGTCCCGACCGGGAGTCGAACCCGGGCCCGTTGCGTGACAAGGCAGCACGCTACCTCGAGACCACAGCGGTGGACATTAATATATATATATATATATATATAGTAGAGTACACAGTATTGAAAAGAAAGAAGGGTATAGGATAGTGTGGGATAAACACATATTTTAATTTTATTAGATATTGAATGAAACGAAGATACTGTGATTTAATCAACCTTATTTTCAAAACGTGGCTCTCCATTTGCCAGAAATTTTACACGTTTTGAAAATATACCGGTATTTGATTTGTTGTTAATAAACGGATTTCATGCTACACCTTAGGTCATGAGCCTTCTTCTAACGCAGTATATTCCTATTTAATTTTAATACTTGAATTATATCAAATTTAAACAATTTTAACAAATGAATTCTTAGTTTTTTTTAGAGAATGGGAAACGTTTCTCTAATTATTCATCTTACACCCCCTCAAAATAATAGATTAACAGTTTTATATACCTTCATTTTAATGTTTTTTGTGACAAGTTTGAATGGCAATATTCTTCGTAATGCATAATAGCATGCAATTCCATAATTCAGCCTACATTTAAATTATCTGTACACTTAATTGTTGTTTCCAATTGAGGCGTTCACTGTAAAAACCCTGAAACCCGAGTTAGGGGCTTTTTCTTTTTCCTTCACTATTAGCTTCTTGACATCCCTTGCAATATGTACACAAAATATCACGTTTCTACTTAAATTCTAAATAAGGTGTTGTTGCAAGCAGAGAGCTGTACGACGATAGACCTCTTGTGCAGTCGTGAGCGAGGAGCTGAATTGACTAGGTGGTGAATAATAATTTATTTACATATTGATTATGATAAAACAGCATGTTCTATTAACTTAGTATCTAGTTAGTAAATAAAATGGAGAGTGAAAATTTTGAGGTACATAATGTAAACGAAACACTGGTTGATAATTCACGGTCTCTTGGTGTGAATAGAAAACTGAACACAGCGAATGGATTTTAAATAATTATAAGTTGAGGAGAAACACGGGAAAATCATATTTTCCTTATTGAAAAGAAATATAATAAATGTAGGCCTAATAGTTCACAGTAATGCAGATATTATGCCCAAAGAAATGTTGTAATTTTTTTATGCAGATTGGCAGAGAGATTTATTCTCCTCCTTCTGGTGTTTTGATGACAAAAATTATCAAGTTTCCTTTCTATTAGGCTTCATAGAAACCAAACTTATTTCAATCGCAGCTAGTAAACCAAAAAGCGGAAGGAACTTACCTTGTAGTTTTGTTTACGATATAGACGTACTCCGCAACGATGAAAAAGTTGCAGTGTACAATATCATTATAATAGACCTCCTTCAAGTACCACCAACTCGTGTTTTCAGCAGATGTCTTGAGTACTTGTGAAGTCTCACTGGGCTTTTTACCTTCCAAGATAACTGACTATGCTAGAAACAAATAAAACCGACCGTATATTGAAGACCCAACTTTAACTGTGGTTACATTTTTTGCCTGTCTCAATTAATATTGAGCAATTCCATATGTGACTGACTGACATTACAATACACTTTTGCAGCAATATGGTTGTATAAAAATTACTATTGATTGAATTTAGGGGTGTTATCTACGTGATGTCCACCGCTGTGGTCTCGAGGTAGCGTGCTGCCTTGTCACGCAGCGGGCCCGGGTTCGATCCCCGGTCGGGGCAGTTTTTCTGGGTGAGGTTTTTCTCGGGGTTTTTCCTCACCTGTAAGACAAATGTCGGGAAAACTTTAAGGCCCAAACGGTCCCCGAAATCATATGGCAATCATCCTTATCATTATCATCTTTACCATTATCATTATCATCATCATTCTTCACCGGTGTGGAAAGCAACGGGAAGCTACCACACCTACACAAATCCCTAGTAAAGCTGCAAGCATAGCATGAAAATGCTATGATTGCAGTGAAGGACCTGCATTCGGGCAGAATTACTATGGATGGATCTACGTGATATGATAGAGGAATAGTGTGTGGTTAAGTCTGTACTTAAATATACAACTTTTGAAGAAAAACAGTGTTATTTATTATCTATCAAAGTATGTATGACTGACTGACATAAATGTAAACTCATCATGCAGCTTAACATGTTCATCTGCATCATTCTCTGAAGTGTGATTCCTAATTCAATTTTCCAAAATACCGTTTGGAGGACACATTTCAAGTTATATTCTCAATAAAAAACGAAACAGAAATCACAATTAAGACCAGTGTTAAAACCTAATATATTATGTGTGACTGACTGATTACATTCTGTGACTGACTGACATATCTGAATTTTATTTAGACTTTAATATTCCGGAGTTGCAAATATTATACAAATATTACAAAATAATAAGACATTATAATAGATAAGTCCACCGATGTGGTCTCGAGGTAGCGTGTTCCCGTGTCACGCAGTGGGCCCGGGTTCGATCCCCGGTCGGGACAGTTTTTCTGGGTGAGGTTTTTATCGGGGCTTTTCCTCACCTGTAAGACAAATGTCAAAAAAACTTTAAGGCCCAAACGCTCCCCGAAACCATATGGCCATCATCATCCTTATCATCATCATCCTTCACCGGTGTGGAAAGCGACGGGAAGCTACCACATCTACAGTTACCTAGTAAAGCTGCAAGCACAGCGTGAAAATGCTATGATTGCAGTGAAAGACCTGCCCTCGGACAGAATTACTATAGATGGATAAAATATAAAAAGCGATAATATGGAGATGAATAAAGAACTTCACTCCTTTTATCATGTATAGGAAATGTACAATTTGATATGCTGTAAAAATATTAAATAATGTAATTTATTTAACTTGGTTACCATGTATCATTTTAAATTTCACAAAATAAAAAAAATATGTATTAACTTCTTAACAACAAAGGGCCTTCTCTGTAGTTAAATATGCCTAATATGAGTATAATTTTATAACATCCATATTAACTGATTAAAATGTATCTGATGCTGTTAATAGATTGGACCATTGAAATAAATAAAAATGCTGATATGGAATTTGCATTGTTCGTTCCAGAACACTAAAAACGAAAAAGTACAGTATACAAATTAATAAAATTTATATTTAAATGTGGATAATTCTGATATAATTCCTTCAAAGCAACTTATTACAAATTATATTGCTGTCAAGAGTTTTATTTTTAAACTAAACAATTGAAAGAAATCTCTAACAATGCGCGAAATCTTACTTTATGACTGATCGTTCCCAGCTCGCACATAGTACAGCGTTGTCATACGTATTTTCAATCTGTTGGTTTCCAATAACGGTACACCCAATAATAATTTTATTTTACACTACAGGTTATACATACTTAATCACATATACTCCACGCCAATTGTACTTTTTAATACAAGAAACTTCATATGATTTAAAACTGTTTTGTAATCAACAAGCATGACTCTGTTTCACAAAGTGAATGCTAGCACAATGTGACAACACCGCACTATGCATCCCCGATAATACGACACACATGACATGTCAAAAGTCAAACTAATGCGAGAACCTTTCATTTCAAGTACTCCCACCAACACAATTTCTAACACATAAGAACCGCGCACTTGTTTTAATTCCACTCACTTAATAACATACATATTGAAGAATCGCATAATGAGGAATTATTTAAATGCCATTAATATAAATATAAAAATGTAATTAATATAATTAACGTAATTACTTTTAATACTTTTATGTTAGTTATGTACCGATAACGTAGAATCCCAGAGGAAATTTGGATCCATCAATTATCGTATTGTGTACAATAATTTTTGTATGTTTTATGTGACTGATTGTAGCTTACCCTTAATAATTATAGGGCGCATTTTAATTATCCAGATTATTATAATACAATTATTAGTATTACATTTATGATCAGGAAGGACCGAAATATGGTGTAACAAAAGAGTCGGTGAAACAAAACAAATTTATACAGTGAAATCGTAAAACAAAATTTCGTTTAATTTTTCATGTGTTTTCAGGTTTCGGAATATATCATGCTCTACTATTAATTTAGATCAAAAATAATCTGTATTTCAAACATTAACTTCTATAATCGGAAAATTTCATCTGCAAGAAAATCTCATCGAAAAAATTACTCCTCCGTCAATTTCAAAATTTTCACATCGGTATGGCATTTTCATGTAATTACTCTACATTTAAATCCTTCCGCTGACTGCCTTTTAGCTCAAATTGTCACAGAAGGAGGGCCGGTAATTATTTTATGAAACAGCTGAGCCGAACAGTCTACCAGATTTCCTAAACCATGTGTATGTTAATACACAGCGGAGACCAGCAAGCAACTGACTGTGTTATATGCGTATTAGCAATATAAGTGAGGGAACAAAAAGTCAGTCAGTCACGGGACTCCAGCGGGAAATATAATGACTTTTCAAGAAAATGTCATCTATACGTTTTTGTTAGTTGTGTACCGATAACGTAGAATCCAAGAGGAAATTTTAATCCATCAATTATTATGTTGTGTACAGTAATGTATCCGATTTCTGTGACTGACTGACCCAGTTAACAACTATAGGACACATTTAAGGTATATAGAATATTATAATCCAATTAATATTGTTTAATTTACGACCAAGGAGGACCAAAATATGGTTTAACAAAAGATTTTGTGATATAAAATGAATTCATACGACCAAATCATTAAAAAAGAAATTGGTAAAATTTGGCGTATTTTTTCAGGTTTGGAATATGCCAAGTTCTACCACTATTATTAGATTAAAGTAATGCACATTCGAAACATTTTCTTATAGAATTATAAAATTTGATATTTACAAATATATATTACATCAACAAAATTATTCCTGCGTCAGTTTCAAAATTTTCACCTCGGTATGACATTTTCATGGAATCATTTTATTATCTATAGGAGACACAATTACAACTCGTGATGAAATATAAAACACTTTTTTTCCAGATAAAACAGCCCATATTCATTCCGACATCATAAAACTGGCTTTTGTGATTGGTGTCGACATTCTCAATCTACTCTTAAAGCTGAACTATTAACATAGCAGTTGGCTTGGAGATACATTTAAGGAAATTAAAACATTGCAATTCCTTTAAAAATGACTTGTTGGAGAATGTTAAAGAAAATTGTAACAGTGACACTCTTATGGATGAATTTGACTATGGTCAAAACTTGTGTGTGCCAAGATTTAATACAGTGGAGGAAACTGGTATATAGTCACTAATTTTAGTAGTAAAACAACCTGAAATATTTAAGCAAATACCGTATGTGTGTCATAGATTACATATAATTATCTTGGACATAATTTCATACAGGTCTCCTCATTTTGTATTTATTATATATGCAAATAATACGTAAAATCTAAGAAAACGCTGTCCTAGGGGTGGAAATCGGTATAAAGGCAGGTCAACTTCTGGCTCTTACAGAGACATAAATGTAAACAAAACACTGCAATTACATGGAGACGATGTGTCTGTGAGCATCGTTCATCAGTTACAAGTAAGCAGTACGTACAATGCACGTGGAAAGGCTCTATCAAATAAAGAGAAATCAAGAGTTAGTGCCTTCAAGGAGATGGACCTTTCCAATAGAAAAATACCTCCGAAATTGGGGCTTCAAGATGTGTCATTGATAATTTTGTCAAACTGGGCTCACAATATGGAAAAAACGGGAAATATGGACGGACAATAAAATTGTCTGAGCGCACTAAACATGTCACTTTACGTAAAGCAAAAGGTAAGAATATGTTTTCTTCTCAAATCCAGGCTGATTTTAAGTTGTCATTAACAGCCAGACGACTAACACAAATTCTATCAGAAGACAAGAACCTAAAATTCAAAAAAAGTCTTAGTAAACTACCTCTGAACAATGCACATAAGAAAGCTAGAATGACGTTTGCTGGACCTCAGAATGGAATAAAGCAATGTTCAGTGATGAGAAGAAGTTTAATCTGGACGGGCCTGTTGGCCTTCAGTATTACTGGAACGACCTCCGTACTGATGAGCAAGTTAGAATGAGTAGAAACTTCGGTGGTGGAAGCGTTATGATTTAGGCAGCATTCTGCTTTCAAGGAAGATAAAAAATAGCATGCATACGCACAAGATGAATTCAGAGTCCTACACTGAGGAGCTGGTGGAGTCCTAATTGATACGAATGTATGAGGAATTTGGCGAAGATCTAATTTTTCAGCGACATATTGCTTCAATTCACGTGTCTGCTAAATCAAAAGAGTGGTTCAGGAAGAAAGAAATACCACTTTTGACGTGGCCAGTCAGAAGTCCTGATTTAAACCCGATTGAGAACTTATGGGGGATCCCGGCAAGGCGTGTGTATCGCAATGTATGACAGTTTGGGACAGTGACTGAGCAGAAAAATATTATTCAGGAAGAGTGGGCTTCAATTCCAGTGGAAGAAATAAACACTGGAGGGAAAATTTTCTATAGGATCGTAACAGGCCTTGGCCTAATACTTGGAAGGAAGAAGAAGAAGTAGAAATAAACACCCTCATCAAGTCAATGCCAAAGAGAATCTTCCAAGTAATTAACAACAATGGAGTTCAACTAAATTTTAGAACTTTGTTGCAAAACTTTGCGCTGAGTCTTTTTGGTTTAATCTGTGAAATACACAAAGTGCCTTTATACTAATTTCCACGTATGTGAGAGTGGTTTCAGTTTTCATGTAGGCCTACTTTTTTGAACAGAAATGGATAATTAATTTTGACATTATTTGTGTGTGTTTATACTCAATCACCTCCTAAATTAATATAGAAAAATGCCAAAGAAAGAGTAAATAAACTTGTGTTAACCCTTTTAACAGGTGGCCAATTTCCTTCACTGTAACAGTGAGTTTTATGAGAGCTTGGTGTGGCTTCAAATATTTAATATAAGTTGCCAAATGACGAATCAAGCATGTCACACTGTTTTTTTTGTGATGTGAGGGCACAAACGTTCCCAATAATTATGTCTGCTCTTTCTTGTACTCCTTATTACAGTTTGAATTTTAAGAAAATCCTCCAATCGAGTCTGTTATTCTGTTATTCGATGCATGTGGTGGACAAATGGAAACATCATTGTCCTTAAATTCTTATGCCTGATTCATTTCAACGTTCAATATGACAATAAAGCACTTCTTTTAGTCCGCGGGTACTCCTTTAATGGGAAGATAAAGACTTCGAGATCTGTGGTAATGCATTAAAGCGTTGTGAAACTGTCGATTTACCGGGAGAGCCGCAAGAAGCACACTCCTTTTCAAGCTTCCATGGAAGGCAATGATATCTTAAATTGGATATCTTGGTCTGTGACCCCTCTTTGAAAAGCACCTCAAATCAAAAGGAAACATTTTTCCGGATACAATCGTGGGTGGTGTTTCCATGCACGACAAGCTTCTTTGCTGTTTCTACAACGTTCTATAACTGTTTAAATCGTTTTCTATAACTCCAAAAAGACATATATTGAAGTCCATAATGAAGCATTATATCCGTTTTATTGAAAAAATGGAGAAATGTTTGATACATCTACGATAATATAAAATGGAGAATATCTTTTTACAAATATGTTTCACTTGTGTTTGCCAGGTTAACTTTCCGTGTAGATATAGTCCAGGATCTGTTACTGAAGAAAAATAAGGGATAAGTATATTATTTATAGTAACGTTTGGAAGTATAGTTATATCGATGTTTATGAGCTATACCGAATCACATTACGAGAAAATAAAGATGGCGCGCTAAATTGATTTTTATATTAGGGCTTTCAGACAAACCCTGCTCAGATCTCGGTAACTTTCGTAGAATATCTTTCTCGTCTTACTTCAGTGAAACATGCCGAGTTTCGTTACGAAAAATCGAAAATTGCATTCTCTAGTTCGATTCTTAATTTTCCCTTCAGATGAACCCACGCTCTTAGTGCTCTGAATTTGCTGGTTAACAAATTCAACCTTAATTTTCGTAAATATGTATATATTTTCCCTTTCTTTCTCATTTTATTTCGTTTTTACACTGTTATTCATTTTTTGTTTTTTTTTTACATTTGTTAACCTCTTTCCTTATTCACACATACAAACACAAAGACTGGATACACACCCAGACCGAATGTAGAGATTTAAAATCCCCTTCCTCGCCGAGAATCGAACCGGGGTCGCCGGAGTGGAAGGTAGGAACTCTACCAACTACGCCACGGCGACGGACGTACGGTATACGGAGTTAGGTACCGAAAAAAAAGTGGCCTTTTGAACGTTAAGACACACACACGCATATAGGTCTCTATATTAAGAAAGTTCACGAACCGAAGAAATATGTAGGACCTACATAGGTTAAAACTTATTTGGACATACCAAAAAGCACATACTGATGTAGTGTCCTCATGAAAATATTATAAAAATACAAATATTCATCGAACCCATTTATTAGACACGGAAAATGACCATGACCAAAATTTATATATAAATAAGAGAAAAAAGCTCCAAGCGCGACAGACCTAGAAGGCCCTTGGCCTACCAGCCGGTTTCTGACCTCACATCCACAAGTGTTAATCACAGAGTCAGTCTAGGGGTGACATGTGGTCAGCATGTCGGGTCCGCAGCCGTTAAATATGGTCTTCTCATCCTAGAGTCGCTACTTATTGTAGCTACCCAATTGCCTCACGATGCTGGATGGGTACCAGTCCTATACTGGCCGAAATTCCATGAGAACATTTCTTCCCCATTGGGACTCGAACCAGCGCATGTCTCGTAGCTCGGCTCCAAGGCTTCTTGGTTAAGTCCAGTACGGGACCAGTGCCCACCCACTATCGTGAGGCATTTGGGTAGCTACAATAAGTAGCGACTCCGGGTAGAGAAGACCAGCTATAACTGCTGGGGGACCCGACATGCTCACTACATGTCACCCCTACACTGACTCGATGATCGTGTTCCTCTGTGATTAACACATGTGGATGTGAGGCTAGCAGCCGGATGGTAGGCCAAGGGTCTAGTCTTTTCGCGCTTGAAGTTTTTTTCTTTTTTTATATATAACTTTTCGTCATGGTCATTTTTTGAGTCTACTAAATAGGATCGATGAAGATTTGTATTTTTATAATATTTTTATTAGGTCAATCTCAATAGCTACAAATAACTTTGGAATTCGCCAATATGTGCTTCTTGGTATGTCTAAAATAAATTTTAACATATGTAGGTCCTACATTTTTCTTCTTTTTCTTCTTGGAAATTTTGACTTTAAGTATATTGAGAGAAATTTATTTAAAAGATGAGACTGGGAGATTTTGATTTAAAAAAGTAGTAGCATCTAAGATGAAGGAGAGGCAAAAAGAAAGAAAATTAGAGTATTTTGATAAATATTTTCAACGTTTATATTTTCCCAGAAGCTTTCGTTACGAAATTTTGAAACCCACATACTTTTCTAGCTTTCTAGTTGGAAAGAAGAGGAGGAAGCAAATATACTCTAAAAGCAAGCAAGCAACTACACGTCTAAGGAGATTGGAGAACATTTTGAAGGAATTAAACTTATGACGAGAATGAAGCTGGGAGTATTAGCGCGTTAAGCTCGTTGGAAAGGAGAGGAATTGTACATAGAACGATATAAGGAATATTTCATCTAACCAGTAGCCATCTTGTACCAGTCGAATACAAGGTAAATAAATCGTAAGTGGGGGAAAATGGTCCCTTCAGCATATTCAAGAAAATATATTAAATAACTGAGAATCATTATGGGATCTCCCATAACTCCATGCAATTCATTTATCTTGACTATATAACTCATGCCACCAATGCTAGTCAATGATCAATCACGTTTCAATGAATGTTGATTACAACCAGTGACAGTCGTGTTTCACCTCGCTCTTTATCGATTTCTCTTTATCAGCTCCAGCTTTAGTGATAAAGGAAGCTCCTCCTTTTTAATGTTCTGAACGGGTCAAAGTATTATTTTTCTCCAACAAATACATTGAATATAGCAAATAATGAAAAGATTCCTTTATTTTACTGAGTTGTTTACTAAAAAAATAAATGAATAACCCGTAATGTTGATTATGATATATAGTTTGTTGTGTTTAATTATTTCTCCACTTGGGTGCATTCTTAAAATATTGAGATCTTATTCGGCAATAAATAATATGATCAAGCAACAGTGAATGAACATAACCTCACATTTCTGATTTGTTTTCAAATATCGCCATTTTCATTAAATATATAAATATTTTTGAAATAACTATAGTTAAACAATGATTTGTGAGTAAACAGCTTAATTTTATTCTTAAATAGTCCTAACAAACGCCATTTTTGATTTCCAAATTATCGATAATTTGGAAATCACTCGTGGCATTACTTATGCTTATTTTATATTATTCATAAATTAACTCTGACGTCTAGCCTAAATAACCTAACGGATGCGCGAGAATGGGCAATATGTTTATTGTGTGAACCCACATTATGGCATTCTCTTAATGTAGCACACTTTCTCTTGGGATTCTAAAGGGTATGCACACTTTTTTCTACGATTTTATTTGGATGAGGCAGTGTATTACTTTTTGCATAATCTGTTGGATTTTCTTAGAAGATTCTAGCGACATTTTACCAGGACATAATTCATTGTATTGTAATACAAATATATGAAAATTTCGCTAGTTACATAATGAAAATGTATTGTTAGACATGAATTACTGTGTTCTTGGGAACTGTTATCAAATCTATATTATAATCAGTCCATCCATTGAAGTCACATAATTCACAATTTATTGTATATATATATGGTATGATAAGAAAAATAAATGCCTGGACGTGATACGAACCCGGATCTCTAGTCTGTACCTCAGTGTGATATCCATTACACCACCAGACGAATCCAATTCAAACACGTATTTTTCTTATATATGTATTATATTCTCCATTATTACTAGATGTCGCGAGAACTCGGTCTACAATGCCATCTAGTAGCTGACTATAACAAGTAAGCAAATTAAAGAGAAAATTTTTACTTTATAACAATGACGCTTTATCGATGTTATAATTAAATGTTTAACATTGAGCAATGCTAGCTTAATATGGTATGATAAGAAAAATAAATGCCTGGACGGGATTCGAACCCGGATCTCTGGGTCCGTACCTCAGTGTGATATCCATAACACCACCAGGCGAATCCAATTCAAACACTTATTTTTCTTATATATCTATTATATTCTCCATTATTACTAGATATCGCGAGAACTCGGTCTTCACTGCCATCTAGTAGCTGACTATAACAAGTAAGCAAATTAAAGAGAACATTTTTACTTTACAGCAGTGACGCATTATCGATGTTATAATTAAATGTTTAACATTGAGCATATGCAAGTTTAATATGGTATGATAAGAGAAATAAATTCCTGGACGGGATTCGAACACGGATCTCTGAGTCTGTACCTCAATGTGATATCCATTACACCACCAGGCGAATCCAATTCAAACACTTATTTTTCTTATATATGTATTATATTCTCCATTATTACTAGATGTCGCGAGAACTCGGCCTTCACTGCCATCTAGTAGCTGACTATAACAAGTAAGCAAATTAAAGAGAATATTTTTACTTTATAGTAGTGACGCTTTATCGATGTTATAATTAAATGTTTAACATTGAGCTTAATATGGTATGATAAGAAAAATAAATGCCTGGACGGGATTCGAACCCGGATCTCTGAGTCTGTACCTCAGTGTGATATCCATTACACCACCAGGCGAATCCAATTCAAACACTTATTTTTCTTATATATGTATTAGATTCTCCATTATTACTAGATGTCGCGAGAACTCGGTCTTCACTGCCATCTAGTAGCTGACTATAACAAGTAAGCAAATTAAAGAGAACATTTTTACTTTATAGCAGTGACGCTTTATCGATGATATAATTAAATGTTTAACATTGAGCAATGCAAGCTTAATATGGTATGATGAGAAAAATAATTACCTGGACGGGATTCGAAACCGGATCTCTGAGTCTGTACCTCAGTGTGATATCCATTACACCACAAGGCAAATCCAATTCAAAAACTTATTTTTCTAATATATGTATTATATTCTCCATTATTACTAGATGTCGCGAGAACTCGGTCTTCACTGTCATCTAGTAGCTGACTATAACAAGAATGCAAATTGAAGAGAACATTTTTACTTTATAAGCAGTGACGCTTTATCAATGTTATAATTAAATGTTTAACATTGAGCAAATGCAAGCTTAATATGGTATGATAAGAAAAATAAATTCCTGGACGGGATTCGAACCCGGATCTCTGAGTCTGTATCTTAATGTGATATCCATTACACCACCAGGCAAATCCAATTCAAACACTTATTTTTCTTATATATGTATTATATTCTCAATTATTACTAGATGTCGCGAGAACTCGGTCTTCAATGCCATCTAGTAGCTGACTATAACATGTAAGCAAATTAAAGAGAAAATTTTTACTTTATAGCAGTGACGCTTTATCGATGTTATAATTAAATGTTTAATATTGAGCAATGCGAATATAATATGGTATGTTAAGAAAAGTAAATGCCTGAACGGGATTCGAAACCCGGATCTCTGAGTCTGTACCTCAGTGTGATATCCATTACACCACAAGGCGAATCCAATTCAAACACTTATTTTTCTTATATATCTATTATATTCCCCATTATTACTAGATGTCGCGAGAACTCGGTCTTTACTGCCATCTAGTGGCTGACTATAACAAGTAAGCAAATTAAAGAGAACATTTTTACTTTAAAGCAGTGACGCTTTATCGATGTTATGATTAAATGTTTAACATTGAGCAATGCATGCTGAATATGGTATGATAAGAAAAATAAATGCCTGGACGGGATTCTAACCCGGATCCCTGAGTCTGTACCTCAGTGTGATATCCATTACACCATCAAGCGTATCCAAGCAAAACACTTATTTTTCGTATATATGTATTCTATGCTCCATTATTACGAGAAGTCGCAGAAACCCCCCTCGGTCTTCACTGCCATCTAGGAGCGGACGATAACCAGTAAGCAAATTAAAGAGAACAGTTTGACTTGATCGCAGTGGCGCTTTATTCGATGTTATTATTAAATGTTTACAGCCATTTGAGTCAAATGCACGCTTAATCATTGTATGATAAGAAAAATAAATACCCTGGACGGGACTGCGAACCCGGATCTCTGAGTCTGTTCCTTCATCAGTTGTGATATTCCACTCTTACAACCACACGCCTATAACCAATTCACACACTTATTTTTCTCTTATGTTCTCTTTAATTTGCTTACTTGTTATAGTCAGCTACTAGATGGCAATGAAGACCGAGTTCTCGCGACATATAGTAATAATGGAGAATATAATGCATATATAAGAAAAATAAGTGTTTGAATTGGATTCACCTGGTGGTGTAATGGATATCACACTGAGGTACAGACTCAGAGGTCCGGGTTCGAATCCCGGCCATGCATTTATTTTTCTTATCATACCATATTAAGCTTGCATTGCTCAATGTTAAACATTTAATTAGAACATCGATAAAGCGTCACTGCTATAAATTAAATATGTTCTCTTTAATTTGCTTACTTGTTATAGTCAGCTACTAGATGGCAGTGAATGCCGAATTTTCGCGACATCTAGTCATAATGGAGAATATAATACACATATAAGAAAAATAAGTGTTTGAATTGGATTCGCCTGGTGATGTAATGGATATCGCACTGAGGTACAGACTCAGAGATCCGGGTTCGAATCCCGTCCAGGCATTTATTTTTCTTATCATACCATATTAAGGTTTCATATGCTCAATGTTAAACATTTAATTATAACATCGATAAAGCGTCGCTGCTATAAAGTAAAAATGTTCTCTTTAATTTGCTTATTTGTTATAGTCAGCTACTAGATAACAGTGAAGACCGAGTCCTCGCGACATCTAGTAATAATGGAGAATAGAATACATATATAAGAATAATAAGTGTTTGAATTGGATACGCTTGGTGGTGTAATGGATATCACACTCAGGTACAGACTCAGAGATCCGGGTTCGAATCCCGTCCAGGCATTTATTTTTCTTATCATACCATATTAAGCTTGCATTGCTCAATGTTAAACATTTAATTATAACATTGATAAAGCGTCACTGCTATAAAGTAAAAATGTTATCTTTAATTTTGCTTACTTGTTATAGTCAGCTACTAGATGGCAGTGAAGAGCGAGTTCTCGTGACATCTAGTAATAATGGAGAATATAATACATATATAAGAAAAATAAGTGTTTGAATTGGATTCGCCTGGTGGTGTAATGGATATCACAATGAGGTACAGTCTCATAGATCCGGTTTCGAATCCCGTCCAGGCATTTATTTTTCTTATCATACCATATTAAGCTTGCATTGCTCAATGTTAAACATTTAATTATAACATATATATATATATATATATATATATATCAGTTTATACAAGATACATAATACACAAATCCCGATTTGGGTCACATGTAAGATATTTCGTTGAATCGAAAATAATGATTGTTCTTTTATGTTGCCGATGCTGGTTTTTGTGCGCAACTTCAAAAGGTTAAAGAGCGGCAATAATAAAAAAAAATGTGTGAAAATTGTATCAAGTCAAAATGACACGTGATTCATGGATATTTTTATTCTTTGTTGTCACTGACTGAAAGGCTTAATTTTAGAAAGAATCAAGTTTTTACTGTTAAACTGTGGATTGAAAAATGGAATTAGTTACATCTTAACTACACGAATGGCATACTTGTACTAGAAAATACTGTACACCGCTTAAAAACGAGGGTATGTCTATTTAACTAGTAGCAAGTTTATATAATGTTTTCTACTTTCAAGTGACTTGACCACTTAGCATCGATAGCAAATAAAAAGAACTCTACGCCCTCGCATACGAGTGATCCCCGTTCGTGCCACTGCTGGGACTTGGGTGATTCCCTACTGGGATATTTCTTAACCAGACTAATTTAGTTACGCTTATTTCCCTACAGATGTCAGCGAGGGACATGTTAGTATAACACATCGAAGAAACAATAAGTAGGGAACTAAAATATTACTATAGTATTTTGTTTAGTTAGTGGAATTGGCCTGCCAAAATTTTAAAGTTTCCCCTTCGAGAAGAGGGCGGAGAGCGGTGATTAACCACATACTACTGTCGTGTGGTGAGAGACAATTTATTGTTTAACGTATTGAAAAATCAGCGCCTTAGGATATCTACAAAGTATTGTCAAGGGTAAATGCACAGCGACAGATTTCTAAAATGGTTCTAAGAAGAGTTAATAGCAAACATTACACTTAATTTTTTTATTGTTATGGATAATGCTTGTTACCATTCGCATGAACTGAATAATGCTTCAAATGCAAGTGACCGTAAAGCAGACATTCAGAAGTGGTTAGGAAAAAGGGTTTAGTGTTTGATGAAGGCATGGTAAAATCTAAATTGAACGAAGTCATAGAGTTACATAAGCCACAATTTAAAAAAAAATAAATACATAAAATTGCAAAAGAATAAGATCATTGTATGATTCGTTTACCTCCGTAAAATTGCGAATTTAATCCAATCGAACTCACATGGGCACAGATAAAGGACTTTGTAAGAAAAATAAATGCAACGTTTATCATGGGAGATTTAGATTAGATTAGATTAGATTTATTTAGCCTGGTGGAGTTAAGGCCATGTGGCCTTCTCTTCCACTCACCAGGACAAACATATATTACATCAGAATATAACAATCTCAATAAACTCTAATATTAAATACTAAATAAAAATTTCATCAAGAAGATAATATCTATTATACGACGATCTATAATGCAACCAGTTAATGTTAGTTAAAATTAAGACTAAAACTAATAATAAAATGTATACAAGCAAGACATATTAAATTGTCTCTGTCTAATGTATATAAAAAACAAAGAAAAGTAATGAGATATAGAAAACTAATTTTACGATTATACAATATTTAAAAGAAAACAAATGAAAATATTTGTTATTCTTAATATTATTTTCATAAATAATTTAATTTATTAATTGTTAAAGAATACTACCAGTGAGGAGTGTAAGTTAGTTTGTTATTAAATAATTTTTAGTTTGTTTTTGAAGGATGTTATAGTTTGACTGTCTCTGACATAGGGCGGAAGGGAATTCCATGTTTTGGTAAGTGAGACCGTAAAAGATAATGAATAATATACAGTGTGATGAGGAGGGATATAAAGGACACTGTGCTGATGGGATCGATTGTCAAGATTATGTGTGTCGGATAGTCTGATGTAGCGGCGTGATAAACAATTAAGCGATGATGTATGAAGTATTTTATAGAGAAGGGATACGGAATGAACAGTTCTACGATCTCTTAGACGAATACAGGGTAATTGTTCCAGGGACGGTGTAACGTGGTCAAATTTGCGAATACCACAAATAAAACGTGCGCAAGAATTATGACTACGTTGAAGTCTTTGAGAGAAAATAGTATTTAAGTCTGTAAGAAGAGTGTCACAATAATCAAAATGGGGCATTGCAAGTGTTTCTACTAACGTTTTCCTAAGAGCGAAGGCAGACAGTTTCTTACGCGATTTAATGAATGTATTATTGAGAAGACTGATTTGCATGTATGGTTTATTGATTGCAAGTTTTTGAAGATAGTGTAATATAATTACGCACGAAGATGCAGAGATACTTTTTGTAAGGGAGAAAATAAAAATAAATATTATTGGGAATGAGATCAGTTAACGGATCGAATCACTGGTCAGTTTTTAAATTGTGGATTATGTAACACTATGATTTCGTTCA
Organism: Diploptera punctata; assembly: GCA_030220185.1. Classification (NCBI taxonomy): domain Eukaryota; kingdom Metazoa; phylum Arthropoda; class Insecta; order Blattodea; family Blaberidae; genus Diploptera; species Diploptera punctata. The sequence goes on from JASPKZ010006464.1 coordinate 340,911, forward strand.
ATTTATATTTTACTATGCCGTCATCAAACACTACACCCTTTATCTTAACCACTCCTGCATGTCTAATTTACGGCCACTTGAAATTGGAGCTTAATTCAGTTCACCCGATTGGTAACTAGCATTTTCTACAACGATAAACTCTCAGTGTGTAATAATTTACTTTCATTATATTATGCTAAATAAGTATAATATGTAGACGAGCAGATTTTTGCAACACGAAAACTTATTTTTCTTAGATATATGTTTAGAAATCGGTTGATTGAATACGTAATGCACGAGAATCGAACTTGAGATAAGTGTAGTTCAGTATTTGTCATGGTTCTTGCATTAACCATCTACGTTACCTTAACTTTGATAACTCAGCCTGTATTCCTTATTCAAATACGAACTACTCGCAAGATTTTAATATTGCTTCGTATATCTCTGTTCAATTCATACAAATATTACATTCTTCAGAGTCTCAGCATAAACTGTCAGTTCTGATCTGTAACATATTTCAGACTACTGAATCTAACATCTACTTAAATATTGCGAAGTTGTGTGAACAAGGTTTCACAAAGTGCTGAAGTCATGTTACTTTCAGTATTTCAACTGCTCATTATATCTGAGCGGAAGTGTACATAACCTAATTCAAGCTCCAGATTGAAAATTTTTCATTAAAATTTCTATCCTTCAGATAGAACTCCTACCCGCTTGTTATGAAGCAAGGTGAGTTGAAATGACGGAAATTGTTTAAATGTAATAGCAAATACTGCAGCTAGAAAAATATCGACTTTAAGTAGCAAATTTTTGGAAGGTTATAAATAAATGAGACACAGTAAGAAAATAAACAAATTAGGAATGTTCATAAAGATGTAACAAATTTAAGTAGAAATGTAATGAAACTACTGAAAGTTCAGAATATTTTAAGAACTAGGTACATAGAAAAGGTAACAATTGTTTTGTACACAATAAAACAGTTCCTGGCGATGTTCTGTTTATCTTGTTAGACCTGCTAACTCTCACAGTGCTGCGTTCGAATACTTTCTCTTTTCTAAGTATAGCTATGCTCGTATTCCTATTTGCCACCGGAGTGCTATTTCGCCTCGAGGAACAAATATTACTCCTGTTATTTAAGTGTCTCAATGCCATGACGCATTACTTCAGAATCGCCAATTTTATCTCCAACTCACTTTTCCCTTCATTATGCCAGAATACATATAAATAGAGCTAGGAATTTTAGGTGCTACACCCTTTTTTTTATTACTTACTGTTCAATTTAGTTAGTATTGCAAAGAAACCATTAAATAAATGCCCCTAACTGTGTTTTAGTTGCACCTTTATTCAATGCTAGCACCTTTTTGCACCTTTTCTTTAATGGAAGCACATTTTGCACCTTTTAAAACCTTTTTTGTCTCCTTTGGAAAATTTTATTACCAAAATAATATATATATATATATATATTAAATTTATTCAAATACGATTTCAAGGGTTGGTAACGATATGTGGTATCAGTCCACATCACGTTACTTCCACTTCAGTGCAATCCCGTCAGGCTATTCCTTTTAAATTAGTTCGCGCCTCATTGCACCACAGTTATGCGAAAGCTATTGTTCAAGCAAGGAATGTTGTTGAGTGCGTGAATAAATGTTCAGTTAAAATAATGTTTGACAGTGCGGTCTGCAATTTTCCTGAGTTACTAGTATACAGTATGCCGAAACCGAAAGTGAACTCCCATAAACTACGTGATATTGTTAAAAAGTTTAGTGCAGATGGAATTCAGTGACGGATCTGCTATCAGGTACATTCTTTGTGATATTTCAATAACAATTGATGAAAAACATCAATGCATTCGTGTTACGCAGCATATAAGTAGTGCAAAGCATGTGAAAAATAAGGAACGTCGAAGCAGTAAAGGTGTAGTGAGACAACAGCTTATTGGCGAGGCATTGGCTTCATGAAGTTCAATAAATAAAAATGAATTTTTTAATGATACAGCAAAGACATTTGTAGCATGTGGTATTCCTCTTTCCCAGCTTAACAACCCTATCATGAAAGCATATTTGGAGAAATATTCTGGGAAGTGTGTCCCAGATGAGAGTACCTTACGAAAATTATACCTTCAACCTCTGCATGAAGAAAAATAAAACAGATCAGGCAAGTAGTAGGTGAAAATCCAGTATAGTTCGTATTAGATTAAACCACTGATAGACAGTTGAGATATGTTCTAAACATGTTAGTACCACCTCTAAATGGAAAGCAAATGAAACCCATGTTGTTGAAAACCTATTTACTTTAATATAATACAACATGCATGAATTTTGTGTCGTTAGTTACTTGTTTGTAATTGGTTTTGGTAATTTTAAAGATTATTTACATGGGAAATTTGCAACTTTTATTTTAATAATTGCACCTTTTTCGCACCTTTTTCTGCTAAATCAAAGCACCTTTTTTGCACCTTTTTCACCAAAATTTAGCACCTAAAATTCCCAGCACTACATATAAAGTACACGATCACATTTTGCACTTCAATCAATTTTGAGGATTAAAAAAGTTGATGAAGAAACTGCTGTTTAGAAAGTGTAATATAAGAGTTTTCCCTCCGGCATCTACATTATGTGTAGCCAACTCCGATATATTTCATCGGGAAGGAGACGAATAGGTAGACCTTAACACACATGGTTACAGGAAGTAAAGAAAGCAATCGAAGAAAAATATCTGCAAGAGAGAGAATGGAAGGTAGAGAAATTTATGAGAGAAAAATAGAATGTAAATATTTGTCACAGATATTTTTATGAATTTGTAATACATTAAACGGAGAGGCCCTCCATAAACTTGTGTGGTAAAAAAAGTATGTGTGTGATTCATAGATAAATCCCCCTCCCGACAGATTGTGTCACTGTACTACTCGGTTGGCATGTAGCGCGTAAAAGTACCTGTACGACCAGAGGTTGAACTGCGTTAATGGAAAAGAATAATACATTGATGTTAATAAATAATAATAATAATAATAATAATAATAATAATAATAATAATAATAATAATAATAATTCCGATACTTGTATAAAATGTGAAAATACTTCAGGACAACAAATTGCAAACTCAAAAATTACCGGAAGAAAATATTTAATTGGACATTAATATTAGGGGTTAGTACGTCGTAACGACGTCAAATGTTATTAACATTTTCAATATATTGTAGTTACCAATGCGAGATTTAAACAATAAATTAAATATGAAAGAAAATACTTTAACTTCTGTAATATAGTATATAGCAGTAATAGGACTTTATTGGACTAAAGTAAGATAGACACAATGTTATTTACAAATATGGGTCGCACGGGCAGTAATCCGTACGCGCTGTTGACAGTCCGTTACAATAAAGTAATATTTGGTAATAGTCTTGCTCTGCGGATGGTTGGTAACCAACCCAGGGGACTTCCTACTACTCGAAGAAACTTAAGCAAAGACTGGAATGATCACACTGATGACGACAAAGCAAGAAATAGGTTAATGATTAAGGATCTCAAAGTTGCAACATGGAATGTGAGAGGAATAACACATAAAGAAGAAGAGTTAGAAGTAGAGTCAGACAAAAGAAAAATTGACATTGCCATTATTTCGGAAACAAAAAAGAAGAACAAAGGATCAGAAGAATTAGGAAAATATGTAATGATTTATTCTGGAGTTCCAGCAGAGAACTGGGCATCATCAGGAGTCGCAATTTTAATAAGGAAAAATTTGCAACACAACATTTTATATTACCAATGGATTTCCCCAAAAATTGTAACAGTTAGAATAAACATTTTAGGACATAATTTGAATATAATTGGAATTTATATGCCCCTGTAGAAGGAAACGATTCAGAAACCACAGAATTTTATGATATTTTACAAGAAACCATTGCAAAGTAAATAAACAAGATTATCTCATAATTGCTGGTGATTTTAATGCAAGAGTCGGAAATCAACCGATAAGAGAATGCATTGGATCAGAAGGAGAACCAACTTGCAACAATAATGGTAAACTACTAATAGATTTTTGCATATTCATTAATTTAAGAATCACAAACTCCTTCTTTAGACACAAGAAAATACACAATATACATGGGCAGCAAGGGGATCAAAGTCTATAATAGATTATGTACTAATTAATAATAAATTTAAAAAGTCTGTAAATGATACTAGAGTATACAGAGGAAGTGAAATTGATAGTGACCATTTTCTTGTGTAAAGCAAAATAAAATTATATCACAAACACATCAGCACAAGAAAATACAAGCAGACAGTACAAAATAAGATACCAAAAAAGTTTAAAATTCACTTATTGGAAGACCAAAGTACACAAATATTTTATCAAACTAGAATAAAGAATAAACTTAAAACAGGCACGGGCGATATTGAAGAGGACTGGATAAATCTAAAACAAGCAATCATGGAAGCAGCATATGAGAGTCTCGGATATAAACAAATCAAAAACAAAAAGAGATTACGAACCTGGAATCCCGAATTAAAAGAAAATATTGAACAAAAGAAAAAAGCCTATAAAGTGTATTTACAAACTAAACAAGAGGAACATTATACAGAATATAAAAAACTCAGAGCTAAGGTTCGTAAATTGTCTAGAAATACAGAAGGGATGATTGGGATAAATTGTAAAATCCTTAGAACGTGATATTACAGGAGCACAAAGACAGGGATTTAAAATATTCAAAAAATTACAGATGGAAACAAAAGACAAAATTAATGTTAATCTGATACCAAAACAAGACTGGATTACTTACTACAAAAATCTTTGGTCAGAACCGAACACTCACACTGAAAAAATTACTTCGAATTTGACTTGTGAAAATGAAATAGAAAAACCAGAAATAACAATGGACGAACTAGAAGAAGTTTTAAAGAAGGCCAAGAACAGGAAAAGTCCAGGTTTAGATGATTTAAATTTAGAACTTTTTAAGTATGGAGGAACTGCCTTGAAAGAGAAACTATTAGAACTTTTTAAAAATTTTGGCATTGTCTTAATATTCCAACGGATTGGGAAACGGGTCTAGTAATTAATATACATAAAAAAGGTCAGAAAAACAAATGTGATAACTACCGAGGCATTACCTTACTCCCAACTGCATCTAAATTATATGCCAACATAATTAAAAATAAGTTATCAGTAAGTACTGAAACATTTTGGAAGAAGAACAATGTGGATTTAGAAAAGGGAGGAGCACTATAGATGCAATATTTACCCTGCAACAAATTATGGAAAAAAGGAGAGAATTTAATCTCCCACTGTACATACTATTTATAGATTATGAAAAGGCATATGATAATGTAAACCGAGATAAACTTTGGCAGATACTGCATGAAGAACATATACACTCACATGTAATACGAGCCATACAAAGCTTATATCAAAATTCTAAAATCAAAATTAAATTACCAGATGGAGAAATAACAGAACACATAAACACAGGCAAAGGTGTTCGACAAGGATGTGGACTATCTCCACTCTTATTTAATATATATATTAACAGAATAGTGCAAGAATGGAAACAAACAGTAAACAGTGGAATTTCAATAACTAGGAATAAAATAATTCAAACAATATATATATGCTGATGATCAAATAATATTATCAGATTCCGAAGATAGCTTACAAATAGCAGCATATCAATTATTCAAAATTGCCAGCAAATATAATATGAAAATTTCCACATCAAAATCCAAAACAATGGCAATGTGTGGAAAAAACATACAACGGGTGAAAATTGAGATTGATGGAAAAATTATAGAACAAGTGTCAGATTTCTCTTACTTAGGAAGTGTATTTGCAGAGTATAAGAGTGACATTGATTCAAAATTACAAAAATATAATAAAATGAATGGGGTAATACGAAGACATTTTGGTAAACAGATGAGGACAGAGACAAAACTAAGATTACATAACATCACATCAAAAGCTGCTCTAAAATACGGAAGTGAAATTTGGATTTTAAATAAAAGAACTCTCATAAACTTCAAGTAAGCCAAATGCGCTTCTTACGATCATTGTTAGGAGTTAATAGACTGGATCACCAAAGGAACACTACTATCAGAGAAAAACTTGGAGTAGCAAGTTTAAATGAAGATATCCAAAGATACCAACAAGAATGGAAAAATCATCTGAGAAGAATGGCAAGAAATAGACTTCCAAAATTGGCATTCCAATATACCCCAACTGGACATAGGGACCAAGGAAGACCAAAACATCGGTGGAAAGATCAAGACCATCTTCGCTAGGTTTACCGTACAGGCCACATGGCCTGAAACGAATTTGTTCATGATGATGATGATGATAAAGAAAAGCAAAAAGAAAACAATAATATTACATTTACATAAAGAAAACACAATCATATTACAATTACATAATAATGCAAAAACATTATACATTCATTAAGCTATGTAGAATTATTAAGAAATAATGGTATTGCATTTTGATAATATGTATTTATTCATTAATGAGTCTTGTTCTTATTTTCCACGTTTTGTCCAGAAATTTACCAAAGTTTATCCAATTTTCTGGATTTACCTTCTTCTGTAATATATGAACACCTATCCACCGATTCCAGTATTTTCCTTCTCTACTGCGTTTTACGAAAAATACTAACATTTTGTTATGTACTAGTATGACATTTTAAGCCCTGATTCAATATAAATCACTTTAACTTTAACATATGGCTGCTCATGTAGCTGACAAAATTTATTTTTTAAAATTCCAAAATTACTTCAAACACAAAGTTTTAAAGCCTATTTAAGAAATAATGCCGTTAAGGTAATGACCTGATTATGATAAAAAATAAAAAAAACGCACTTCTACGCGCGCGGGCGCGCACACGCACGCACGCACGCACATACACACACACACATATATATATATATGTGTGTGTGTGTGTGTGTGTGTGTGTTTGTGTTCGTAAGTGCGGGTATGTGTGTGCGCGTGCGTGCGTGTAATCAATTCATATTTTCCGCTTTCGTCAATAGAACATTCCTTTCCACAAAGACATTCCTTACCGTGTCTGGGTTTGATCCCCTGCAAGATAAAGGGATATAATTCCCCACCCTGTATCTGGATTAGTCCTTGTCTTGTAACGTCTTGTGCTTTTTTTCGGCGGAATCCCCGGTGTAATGCTAACTACATATCCAAGGTTGCCCGCAAATGTGTATCTGTCATAATATATGGGTTAGAGTACTTATTCTGTGTATATAGGCGACCATTTGCTTGTGAGTCAAATATGTGGTTTAATTCCCACAGAATGAAAGAGGATAAATTGAATGAAAAAAAAAGAGTACTGTAAATTGAAAACAGTGCGACAAAATACAGGCTACACCAAATGAGTTTGCATACACACATAAGCACTTTATTAAACTCAAGGTAAGATACATACAATATTATTTACAAATATGGATCGCACCGGCAGTAAGCCGTACGTGCCATTGACAGCCCGTTACAATAAGTTGATGTTAAAAAACACAATAATATTACAATTAGATATCAATACAATTACATTATACTTTAACTTAGTTATGTAGAATTATTAAGAATTAATGGTATTGCAATTTAACATATTTATTTATTCCTGAATAAGCGTTGTTCTTATTTTCGCGTTTTCTCCAGAAATCTACCCAAGTTTATCCAATTTTCTGGGTTTACCAGTAACTCGTAGCATGCCAATCTTCCACGAATTTAGAAATATTTCCGGTAATAACTGACGCCGCCAATATTCTAAATCGTTACATTTTCCTAATATATGTATCTCGTCTTCAAAGCTCCCGCACATTGGACATATCTCCATATCGTGATCGTCGCTAATTTTTTAAAAATTCCATGCCCCTAACCTGAACCAAGCAAGCCCTGATCTCTCTTTAAATCCTACATTGAGTTTATAAGATTATTTTCCCCAAACTTGTTTTAGGTCTCTTTGTAAAAACAGTGATCGTTTTCCCGCACATTCGGCCAAAATATTTTGTCGGTTTATATCTAAGTACCTCCTTCTAATTTTTCTCCACACATTCTTGTGGTTTTCAGTCCCTTTTTCTCATACCCAACCCATCCCAATCTTTTGGAATTCTCTCCCAACCTCGTCTGACCAGAATTTCATATTTTCGTTCCTAATTGTGTGGTCGTAACAAATTGCTCTGAGCATTGTTTATTCGCCTTGGATTAACCGCAACCAGTACTTGAGTACATGAATTTTACAGTTTATGTCGTCCTGAAGTGACCCAAATTCATATAAAATTCCACAGTTAGAAACGGCCTTACTAAGTCCTGTAATATATTTTAGAAAATGCGTATATACCTTTCTTTAGTATTTCCGTTCTTTTGAAAACCCAAAATCTCACTACCATAGTGCGTTACTGGCCTCACCATCGCTCCATACATTTTTTCTAACGTACTCCCTGGAATATCGGGAACTCTACCCAGAATACTGAGAATACTATTACGTTTTCCCCTCCCTTTGAATAATGCTATACCAATATGTTTCTTCCACTTTCCGTTCATTTTCAACGTCGTACCAAGATATTCAAAATGTTTCACGTTTTGAAGTATTTCATCTCTGTATTTCCATTCCTCTGCTCCATATTTGACGTCATTGTTTTTGTCTTACTAATATTAACAGTCAATCCCCAATTCCTACAGTATATTTCCAGTAGGTCAGTACCTCTTTGCAATCACTTGATTTTCTTGGAACAGATAATTAATTCATCTGCATACAACAGGACTAGGAATTTTAACATTTCTTATCTCCGGAGCCTCAATGTCTCCTTCTAGCATTATGGCTATTATATCATCAACGAATAGATTAAATAGCATTGGTGACAAAATGCTGCCTTGTCTCACTCCCCAAATGAGTTTGCAGGTGAATGTGGTTACGTGGTGGCAAAGTTCGGGAATCGCTCTATTAGTTGTTGACTTCCTATTGGTCTCAAATATAATTCAACATCTGAACTTCGTTTAGTTTAGACTTTTCAATGCTGTTTATTTCTCCTATGATTCTAATGGTATAGTAGGAATTGATTTCATATATCTGTAAAATTTGTCAGTAATTCAATTTCGAATTCAAGAGTATGAACATATTAAAAAATAAAAGAAATGCGGAACAACCATTTTATATTATCTTCCGATGGAAACTGCAACCCTAAGATTTCATCGAATTACGTCGAGTTAAAATGGGAATCGTTACACAGAGTCTATAAACAAACGTAAATGAAACATACTGGGTATAATCTATTTTATTTGCTTTTTCTGCTAATTATAGTTCTACTTGTATGTCTATAGATAATGAATGAACCCCATTCATCTCGCGCGGGGATATGGGTACTTTCCTAGTGGGAAATTTCTTAGTCAGATGAATTTAGTTACGCATATTTCCCTTCGGATGTTAGCGAATAATATGTGGTTAGTACATCGCCTCGACGAGACATCTAGTAGTAAACTACAGTATTACTTGTATGGAAGATCGGTGAATTCTGCTCAGAGGTATTTTAATGGCTTGAGGTTATTTTACGAGCATGAACGTAATCAGACTCGGAACCCGCGGCTTAAAGCCTCTCCCCGTGGACTTCTCCCTTCCATATACCCATCATAAAAATCCATCGACCCCGACCAAGATTGAACCAGCGATCCTCGGGACTAGAGGAAATGAATATAAACTCTGGACCAACATGGTTATTAATTTAAAAAATCTTAATTCCTGACATATATTCGTAACAAATTATATTTTACTATGTGAATATTGGTTACGAATATAACCATACATAAAATAAATTTTCAAAATCAATCCATGACTTATTCAAATTAATTATAAAGGCAGTAAAAAATTTACAATATACTAATTGGCTGCCTTAACGATTCCTATAACAATAAAGACTAATGATCAATTAGTGTTCTTGAAAATTGTCGTCGAATCATCCTAAACACTTGAAATATTTTGCTAACAATATCTGAAGTTGATGTGCGAGTTCAATTCAGTTCTTGAGTTTTATTCAAAATATGTTTCTCTTCCACTGAATAGGACGAACTTACGAATCATCATAAAGCAATCACAATCACATTAAATGAAAATTTGATCAATTATAGTAATATGGGTGTAATACACAAAGACCTAATGTACTAATGAAAGTAAAGTAAAAGCAAAGCAATTCCACTGCAGGTTTCAGGAGGCCCTTGGGACATTAAGGCTCCCAGTTTTCTGGACAATCGGCACTTGATGTCAGCCGGGTTGTCAGTCCTGCGTGACGGCCGCCTTTACCCCAGAACAAAGTCTGGTACTCATTTCCGTTAGAAGCTGAGTCGACCCTAGGGCTATAGTGCCGCCGGAAGGTTTGGGTCAGTTTAAAAATTCTGACCCCACCTGGACTCGAACCCTCGACGTTCTGGCTTGTAGCGGAGTGCCTTAACCACTACACTAATGCGTGCCCCTAATGTAATAATATTAATGATACTATTAAAGCTAAAAGTGTTTATTCACTAAGTAGTAAGTATAAGCCTACTATTAAGTTTGTGGAAAACCCTTGCGCTAGAATTGTTTTCCATATAAATGCCCTTCAACAAAAACCAAGATAATTTGATAGAAGCCGTAACCAAGCTCGTTTGATTAGGTCTCCCTTATTTTATGCGTGGTATATCAACATGGGTAAGTTTCAAAATTAAGATTAAAAAATAAAATGCAAAGGAAAAAATTTGAAACCTGTTCAGAATGTCAACCTTAATATGAAGTGAATACCATCCAGATGAGTTTCCTACTACCAAATCGAATTTCACAAAATTGTATTATTGAATTATTACCTTATTCTAGGGACGTCTTCAGATGCTTTAAAATACCTTCTACACTGCTCAAAACAATTAGGGGATATTGTAGAATAACCTAGTAAGACTATGTTTTTAGGAACAGTATTAGATGCAATCACTTTCTATTACTCCAAAAGAATGTAAACAAGAGTTTGAAGTCATTACATTACCTCTGTACCACACCAGATGTCAAAGAGATCCTGATTAGGAATATGGCAAACAAACAAAGCAACATTAACATGGGTGAAAATGTTTCTTTAGTATGGTGTATGGTCTCCTCGAACGGCCAGCACTGCCTCACACCTGTGTAGCATTGATGCAATGAGGTTAGCAATGAGTTCTTGGGGGATACGTGGCCATTCTTCCATAAGAGCAATGTCCAGCTTTCGAACAGTTGCGGGAGGTGCTGGTCTGCCTGCAATGCGCCTGCCTAATGCATCCCACACATGCTCAATCGGATTTAAGTCCGGGGAGGAAGCCGGCCATTGCATACGCTCGATACCCTCCACTTCCAGCATGTCGTCCACCAAGCCAGCTCTGTGGGATCGTGCATTATCGTCCATAAAAAGAAAAGAATCACCTATGGCACCAGCATAAGGCACGACAAAAAGTCGGAGAATTTCATCTCTATACCTTACCGCAGTCAAAGTACCACCTTGAAGGACGTAGAGGTCCGTACGTCCACCACTACTGTCCACACCATCAATCCACCGCCACCATATGGGGATCTTTCATGTACAAAAGCTGGATTGTTTCGTGTCCCTTTTTCTCTCCAGATGAATACACGCCGACTATCACATTCCACGTTGAATCGCGACTCAACAGAAAAAAGAACTGATCTCCATTCAGCATGCCTCCACCCACGATATTCCTCCGCCCAGTTTCTGCGATCTCTACGGTGTTGTGGAGTTAACCTGGTACACACCATGGGCCTACGGGCATAGAGACCACTTCCATGCTGTCGATTAGGGAGAGTTTGAGTTGACACCCTGCGTCCTGTTGCTGTTTGAAGTGTATTTCGCAGTTGAGTTGCATTCTGCTGTCTATTCCGACAGGCTGTTAACAAGAGGTAACGGTCATCCCTTGCTGTTGTTGCCCTTGGTCGACCTTGTCCGGCTCTTCTGTGAACAGTATGTTCTTTGAAAAGATTCCAAAGTCTGGAAATCACGCTTTGAGACACCGCAATGGCTTGTGCCACCTCTTGTTGTGTCTGTCCAGCTTCCATCCTTCCTATGGCCCTCCAAGCCATTGGTTCAGGTATATCACGTTGTCGAGGCATCACTGTCCCTAAGGCAAGTCATTCACTAACTGAAAACTGGACTGGATTTAAAAACAGCAACAAAACATTCACCCCCACACCGCCCTTTCACATCAACAGTACAGACACTGCCCTCTGGTGTGGTACCGAGGTTACGTAACAACTTCAAACTCTTATTTACATTATCTTGGAGTAATAGAACGTGATTGCATCGAATACTATTCCAAAAAAACATAGTCTTAATAGGTTATTCTACAATATCCCCTAATTTTTTTGAGCAGTGTAGTTACAGGTACTGTTGTTGTTTACCCTGTATATTTGTTAAATATGATGCTACTTTTTTTTTTAAATTCAGGATTTATATTAAAGAATTAGATATCAGAGTAGCACAATTATTCTAGTGTTTGATATTAGAATTGGGGACCGAACGGTATGCATCTGGAGGTACGTTGAGCGTGTCCTCTGGTTCCCTTATAGACGACAATGTTTCATCTTCGAACGTTTGCTTACTGAAGCAATGCAACGTTTCAATCCCCACATTCTCTGAATCTCTATACTGTAGCTTTTGCATTTCAATCTATTTCAACCACTGTTTGAACAGCGATTATGTCTGCACATTCTGCGCCATCCATTATTTTATACCTACATCTCTTTTTAAGTTTTTACACTATTGAACTAATAGTACTTCACACCTGCTATAATTGTAAGAAATATAAGTGTTGAGTGGAAAGCAACGGGATCCTAACACACCTATAATTCCCTAGTAGAGCTGCAAAGTATAGCATGAAAATGTTACGATTGCAGTGAAAGACCGCCCTCTGTTAGAATTACTATGAATGGATGGATAAATGATGAGAAATAAAGGTGTATAATATTATACTTTGGGGCTCGCCGTAGCGTAGTGGTTAAGGCACTGCGCTACAAGCCGTAAGGTCGAGGGTTCAGTGTCCCGGTACGGTCAGGATTTTTAAACTGACCCAAACCTTCTGGCGGCACTATGGCCCTGGGGTCGACTCAGCCTTTAACTGAAATGAGTACCAGACGCTTGTTCTGGTGTAAAGGCGGCATGCACGCAGGGGTGACAACCCGGCTGACATCAAGTGCCGATTGTCAAGAAAAAAGTGGGAGCCTTAACCTCCTACTACCCCAAGGGCCTCCTGAGGCCTGTAGTGGGATCACTTTACTTTACTTTTAATATTATACTTTATACGGAAGCAAAATTATATTCATTTAGAGTAAATAACTTTTAACAATATTTTTAAAAACGTTTCATTGCGCTACTAGAGATCATTGGTTGTCTCGTAAATCAACCATGAGCTGATCAACAGTATTATCAGTATTTAAGACTGGGGTAAGACGGCCATATGACAACTTTTATTTTCATGGGATAGTCACGTCTGGCTCCAAACCGTTCATATTTAGTCTAAATGAGTTTCAAATAATACAAATTGCGTCACAGCCATGCAACGTTTTTTAATAAATACCAAAGTTATGTTATACGTCAACTTTTTCTTCGAAAAGGGAAACGTACCAGTGGCGGAACGTGAAATTTCGGCAAGTGTTAGCCGTCGTTTTATGTAGAGTAATATGGATATAATAATGTGTTTATTATATTATTTCTGGTATTAATAAGCTGTTAGTTTATGCTGATGATGTATTATTGGCCGATAGCGAGGAGATACTAAAGGACAACACGCACACACTATTGAGTAACACTAAGAAATTGGGACTGGAAGTATATATCATCAAAACTAAATATATGGTCACACGTAGAAATTCATTATATAATGGAAATGGATAACTAATGACAAATGAGGGACATTTTGAGGAAGTGGGTGAATTCAAATACATAGGCACAATAATCAAAATAGGAATGAGATGCATAAAGAAATTAAACATAGGCTCAATTCTGGAAAATGCGTGCTATTATGCATTGCAGAGACTCTTCATGTCCCAACTCCTTTCAAAAAACGTTAAACTGAAAATATATAAAACTATTATTCTACCAGTTATATTATATGGGTGCGAAACGTGGACTCTTACTTTAAGGGAGGAAAGGAGATTACAAGTATTTGGGAATAAAGTACTTAGGAAAATTTCTGGACCAAAGAGAGATGAACAGACAGGTGAATGGAGAAGACTACATAACAATGAACTACATTGCCTTTATAGGAATCCAGATATAATAAGAACAGTTAAGTCTCGTAGACATCGATGGGCAGGACATGTGGCACGCATGGGGAATGAAAGACGTGCATGGAAGCTTCTTGTAGGTAAACCAGAGGGAAAGCGCCCAGTTGGTAGACCAAGAATAAGGTGGGAGACTAACATTAACTATGATTTGAGGGAAGTAGATTATACAAGGAATGATTGAAGAGCATTACCTCAGGTTAGGGATGTATGGAGAACTTATGTCCGCGCGGCCATGAACCTACGGGTTCTAGTAAGTAAATGAACTTATAAAAAGAACGACAAGCAATGTTAGGAGTATCAAATGTAATAAACTACTATAGGTATATGGCTTAGCAAATGGGACATGTTAATAGTTAATTAAATATATGAATGCATCATTTTAAAACATCTACATTTGTCTCCACTTCTAGCTGGTTTCTAGAGTTTATAAGTGAGTTATGTAAGTCGGTAGCCTCATATTCCATTAGAGACATTAAGGGTGAAAATTCTTATTTTATTTTGTAGAATAAAGTGGCGGATATAGAACATAGTAAGTATTTTTGAACATCGTGTGATGTGCCAACGAACACAGTAGAATTTTCCTAATCGTTTCTTAATTTTTCATCTCTAGCGCAACAATTCAACATAATTAGGCCATACCTCTTTTGTTATATTCGAAATTTTCTACATCGCCCCTAAAGGGCAGCTCTTGTTCGGTAATGAAACACAAAGCATCTATTAGGCAGCTAACAATGTACCTAATTGCTTTAACGTTTACGTTACGCTTGTCCGTATTAATTTTGAAAGCCTGGCTTCGGGACTCTTGAATTCTAGTGTTTGCAAACTCATGTAGGACTATTTTACAGTTAACATGGGCTTCACATAGTTCATGACGTATTTTTAGCATATGAAATCTATTTACATCAGGATCCTCCCTTGGTTTTTTTCCCTAACATTTTTCTCCGTTGAAACTAGACGACAGGACTAAACGTAAAGGGAGCATGGCATCCTGCAGCCATATGTCACGTTTATACAAACCTCCATATCCTCCATTAAACGACGAACTTTTGTTTTTGTTTGAATTATAATGCTATTTTAATTAGGAGTTGGTTTACCTTGGTAAATAACTGTTTTCTTTTCAACAAAGCTTCGGCAGGAAAAGGGATGACATACTATGTCATCAATATCTCAAGCACATTTCTCTCCCATGATATTTATTTAGTGGTTTAATTATTGTATTTCATATGCTCAGAACCACTATACAGTCATTTTTAAACAGGACTTACTCGGAGCCACTGTAGCCTCGCTGTCAGCCGTTTCTGGAGTGCTAACGGGGCAGCCACAGAGTAGCATGACATTCTTAGAGAACCGGGCAGCCTGATGTTCGGCTTGAAGTGCAGCACGATGTTCTACTGATCGTCTTAAATGCGCCTCCGCAAATAATTCTCAAGTTATCGTTTCATGTAAGTGTCTGGAACCCGGCTAACAGTGTCGGGATTAAAAAACTTTGAAACTCATTTTATAGTATTGGAATGCCATAGTATATACGTGTACAATACGTATTAAGTTACTATTGTTTACAACATTTAGATTACCATCATTGCATTGTTGTTTCTCGTTGCGGTATTATGATTCGTTTTAATTAAATATCAAAGATTTTTATTATTGATTTCGTACATCTCAATGATGGATAAATCATATTTGAAGAGAAAAATTATACGCTCAGACCGGGACTTGAACCCGGGACCCTTGGTTCTCTAGACCAAGTGCTCTACCAACTGAGCTACCTGAGCAAGTACCGATCTAAACGCAAATCTTTCTCTATATACATTGTAATACCCATCCACCAAATGCTGTGAAGCCATGCTTCTATCTTGCAAATGGCGGCTCCTTTATTAAGAAGACATATTTGGGAATTATACATTACAGCCAGTACGGCTTTTTCCAAGTTTTTATTATTGATTTCGTACATCTCAATGATGGATAAATCATATTTGAAGAGAAAAATTATACGCTCAGACCGGGACTTGAACCCGGGACCCTTGGTTCTCTAGACCAAGTGCTCTACCAACTGAGCTATATAGAGAAAGATTTGCGTTTAGATCGGTACTTGCTCAGGTAGCTCAGTTGGTAGAGTACTTGGTCTAGAGAACCAAGGGTCCCGGGTTCAAGTCCCGGTCTGATCGTATAATTTTTCTCTTCAAATATGAAATATCAAAGAGTTTAATTTTAACTTTTGAAAGTGTAAGCCGGGCTTACATGGACACTTCGCCACTGAAAAATACAGTTATTTTACTCCAACTAATTAAAGTATGCTTAATCAAAAATACCTCGCTACCTAATAGCCTTCGATTAGTTTTCGTCTTCATTAACACCTACATTGATAATAAATAGTATACTTTCATTTCAGAATCAAAACCAATATACTTACATTCTACTTTCCGTGTGTTCAATTTATTTAGTGCGTAACTCAAAATCTATTAATTCTACACATTCTCGCAAAATTGTACAATTATTCTTGCTTCTTGATGGAGTCGCCTTCCTTCATTATCATTTTAGAATTTAACGTGCTCATATCTCGAACATTTTAATAAAATTGATTGCTCCGTGTAAGTATTGCTGCAGCGCTAATTTCTGTTTCAGCACATTGTATTTTAGATTAAATCTTTCAATCAAATCCCTTATTAAATTTTTTTCTCTTCAAATATAATTTATCTTTCATTGAGAAATGTTAAATGAATAATAAAAACATCATTAGAAGCCTTACTAGCTTTATAAAGTAATGTTAAATTCCCAATAAATGTCTTCTTAACTAAGAAGCCGCCATTTGCAAAGATAGAAGCAATGGTTTCAAAAGCATTTGGCGATAGGTAATTACAACGTATATAAGAGAAAAAATTTGCGTCTAGATCGTAACTCGCCTCGGTAGCTCAGTTGGTAGAGCACTTGGCCCGGAAAGCCAAGGGTCCCGTGTTCGTGTCCCGGTCTAGGCGGAATTTTTTTTTTCTCTTCAAATATAAATCCCTTATTACTTTGCAGCAAAGGAATACATTTCCTTTGAAGGGAAATCAAAGGTTTGCAAATGGATTCACGAATATATTATATTGCCAAAATAAATTAAAGTTACAAGAAATGAAGATCTCAGGGGAATAAGAAGCTATCACAACACACAATACAATGAGAAAAATGTCTTTGAAAAGTTAGAAATCTATGAAAATCATCATGTAGTGAATAGGTGGATTGATAATATAATAGTTAGTTTGTGTTTGTAACATTCATGTAACATCATTCTTAATCAAAATTATTTATTTTATGGAAATTTATCTATAAATGAAACCAATAACGCTTTAAAAATTATCTCCCATTATCCCCAAAATTAGAACATACTATGTAGACAGAACAATTTCGTTTCATATTAAGTTGAGCCGTTCTTATTTTATTTATATATACTGGCAAAGAACCCCGGTTATTAGTCTCACACTTCAAAGTGGAATGAAAGAGACAAAATATTTTCCTCATAGACCTCTTCTTTCAAGCTTGAGGTTCATTCACAGTGCGTAAATCTACGACAAGAAAACTGTGGATTTAGTACCCATACTAATTTAACCATGTTACTGATTTTTACATTCTTAACACATCCGCAGAACCCAGTGAGTTTCAACTCGCAAACATTGAAATTAGAGGCAAGTACGTTATGTGGATCATATTGTATTAAATATACACGTTATTTCCATTGTTCACAATCGGTTGTAGCCACCTCTGATAGTAAGAAACTAATAACCATTATTGCACTTACAGATTGTTAATTAAATGATAGACAGACAAATTTATTTAGCCTGGTGGAGTTAAGGTCATGTGGCCTTCAATTCCACTCACCAGGACAAACATATGTTACATATAAATACAAGAAAATAAAATAACATTACATACTAAACAATTAATTGTCAAACTGAACAATAATGAAAATAATGTCTAATAATACAGTACAATTAAGGACAATTAAAAATTAAACTAATGAGAGAATGTATACACAAAGGATTAATTGCCCGAATCTACTACACATAACAATAAATGAAAAAGATTGAAAGAATACAAAGAATACGAAGAAAGTAAAAAACTATAATGAATTAATCTATCGCATATATACAAGGTATTAGGTGAATATATTGACAAATCTTAATACTATTTGTATTAAATAATGAGAAAACAAAAATTAATTTTTAAAAAAGTATTATTAGTGAGATGTTTCTGTTATTAATTTTATTTTCAATTTCTTTCTGAAAGATGGTAAAGTTTGGCAGTCTCTGACATAGGGTAGAAGAGAATTCCATGTTCTAGCAAGATAAACTGTAGAAGATGATATAATGTAAAATTCTCGTTTAAAACTATCATATATTTGTATAATTTGTACTTTTTTATATAAAGTGAAGGTGTTGAACAGTAATTCTGAGTCAATAAACTGTTAAGCCGCCATACTCGTTTTATATAAATTATTATAGTATACCTATCTCAAGAGAATTTTCTTCTGTTTAACATTAACCGTAACTACAGTCTGGATCACCAACACAATCAACTGAATTAAAATAATTTCCTGTAATATAACAATAACAATTTGTTTATTGCCCGCCACCTTTGTGTGAGTTAGCACTTGTTTCCATAGAAAATACACGCCACCAAAGTGCTGCTGGAATAATAAGCTTTCATTATACCAGTGTTCTTTATAATGCTTCGTACACCATATATTCAAGGATATTTGAAAATTTGGCACAGTTTTGTTAATTCATAGCCCTATTTTTTAAAGTTGATTTTTGCATGGAAAAAGGACCCATGTAACATTGACAATATTTTTCCATGTTAAACTCAATTTGGGGGAGGGGAATGATGATTACAATATTGTTATGTGCGACTATACTATATCGGCTAGTGTGTAGAATGTGACGGTTTGCTGTCGGTGAGCTATGTGTTCTCAGGGTTCCCGTATACAATCAACTCGTAACTGGTGACGGCAGGGGTATTAAGAATTAAATACATAATAATTAATTTTTAGATCAATTTTATTAAATTGACAATTATATAATAACTATAAACATTTTCACTTCGTAAGGCAAGTAAGATGACTAAAAAAATTAACTTAGATAGCAAAGTTAAAAAAAATCTTAGTTAATTTATTCATTTCAAAAAAAAATGTCTAGTGTTATTTTAGATGCATTACTAGCCGACTTGCTAAGCAATGTGATACTTATTGATGTTAACGAAGCACAAGAACAAGAGCAAGTGTGATTTTTAAGTTTCCTTTCGTACAAAGGAAAACTATATATGGAGTGATCTTCTGTAGGTACCTTGTATATATTTTATAACAGTATTTGTTACTGGTGCTTCGATTTTAGACGGGAGAAAATTTACAGAAGCTGGGAATTCCTAGTCTCGAAAAGGGTACTATTTTATACTATCTTTGGCTTTTTTTTTTGGTCTCTTAGCTGGATTCGAACTACTGACCTTCAGTATCCAGATGTGGAAAGTCTAGAAGATTCCTTAGCACGTGAGAGTTATTTATTTATTTTATTTATTTATTTATTTATTTATTTAGCCTGGTGGAGTTAAGGCCATGTGGCCTTCTCTTCCACTCACCAGAACAAGCATATGTTACATATTAATACAAAAAAAATACAATAATAGTCATATAAAACAGGACAAACATATGTTACACATGAATACAAAAAAATTACAATAGTAGTCATATTAGACAGGACACACATGTTACATATGAATACAAAAAAAAGTTACAATAATAGTTATTGAACAATTCATTATCTGTCATATTGAATAATAATGAAATTAATGCCTAATAATAGAATGAAACTAAATACAATTAAAATTAAATTAATGATACAATGAATAAAAAAAGGAATAACAGCTCGAATCTACTATGCATAAAAAGAAGAGAAAAAAAATATATACTACAATGAATTAAATCTACGCTTTTATACAAGGCATTAGGTAAATATATTAACAAATCCTAAGTCTATTTTTATTAAATAATGCAAAAACGCATTATTAATTCTTAAAAAGTAGTATTAGTGAGTTGTTTCTGTTAGTGATTTTATTTTCAATTTATTTATTTGACATCTAACTGAGATTTTAATTCTGAATATAGGCCTCTTTTGCATTAAGGTCATTTTTAAGGGTTTGACATTTAACTATTTGTTCTATTGTGTCAAATATCCAGAAATAGGAACTAAAGATTTTTTTTTACCGCTTCTTCATGTTTTTAAATAGTTTTGTTTACCTAAGGAATTGTGGTGAATCATAATTTGTAGTTTCATATCTGAGACTGAATGAAAAGGTCTCTAAGTAAAATTTACCGAATTTTCCCGTCCTAGTACTACCTTGGTTTCCTAGATGTCAGTATGAGGTGGAACGCTGACCACGTACCACTCAAAATGACATCTGTACGAAAACAAGTGTAACTAAAAATTTGTATGGTTCAAATTCTTCCCTGTAGGGAGAGAGCGCCTAAATCTCTGTAAAGGGAAAACATATGCTCACAATACAATACAAATATCTGAGTTTAATTTTCAATATTAAATTCCCTATATTATTATATGTGTTTTAATAACACTGTTCTGCATGGTTTTGTTTTTTTAAATAAATGACCGTTCCTGAATCACAATTTCACACGCATTGCAAAAATGAAATCAGTTTTCGCGTACCACATCAGAATTTTTACAATTCAAAATTTTATGTTTTGAATATTTTTCGTAATGTACATACTGTAGTAATATTGCAGCGTACTTATCTTTGTTAGAAAGTCCCGAAAGTTTATAATTTCAACTTTATTACTTAAAATGTGAAATAATATAACTATTATTATTACGTTTGTATTTTAAATTATGTTTATATTAATTAAAATCTACTAACTACATCCGCCCTTGGTCCGTACAAAAATTTGTGGTTGCGTAAATAATCCAAATCTGTTTTGCTACATATGTGGGTCATATATGTTAGTAAAACAAAGAATATAACTGCTTTTGTAAAGAAAACGTACTTTCAATACTTTGGCAGGATAAATCGTGGTGCCCTCACAAAGTGTGTCGTAGTTTTGTTGCAGAGTTGAGAAGTTGGAAAAATGGAAAAATGAAGTCATTGCCATTTGGTATCCCTATGATTTGGAGGGAATCTAAAAATCGTGGAGAACATTGTTATATTTGCATAGTTAAGATAGCAGGATATAATGTTAAAAACAAGAAAGATATTCTATATCCTAACATTCTCTCTGCCATTCAGCCTCTACCTCATGGTCCTGAAATTCCTGCTGTTCCCTTACAGCCTAAATGAGATAATATATTTCCATCTGCATCCAGTAACACTGAAACCGAATATCCTGTGGATGATGAACCATATAATTCTGATCACGATAGATGTTTTTATCAGAGTCAGTTTAATGATTTAGTGAGAGATTTAAATTTGCTTATAGAATCAGCAGAATTGTTAGGCTTTAGGTTAAAAGTAAACAGAGTATTGACTGAGAGTATATATTTTTCTTGTTACAGGCATCATGAGAAGGAACTTGTCCCTTTTTTTGCTGAATAAGAACATTTAGTGTATTGCCAAGATATCCCTGATGTCTTAAAAATTTATAACAGAAACCATAATTCCAAAGAGTGGAGGTTCTTCATAGATTCTTCTCAAAAAAGTCTTAAAGGTGTTTTGCTTCATAATCGAAACATTCATCCTTCCAGTCCTGTGGCCCACTCTCTTGTTTTAACGGAGACATATGAAATGTAAAGTTTTTCTTACAAAAACTGCAGTACGAAAAGCATCTATGCTAGCCTGTGGAGATTTCATGATTATTGGACCGTTAGTTTGTCAACAAGCTCGTTTCGCAAAATACCCTTGTTTCGTATGTGAATGGGATAGCAGAGCTGGGTCAGAACACTGGGAAAGGGAATAGTGGCCACGTAGGACTAATTTAATACCGGGAGAAAAAAGAAATATAAGAAGTGAACCTCTCACTGATCCCTCAAAAAATTCTTGCCACCTCTGCATGTAAAATTAGGTTCAATGAAACAATTTGTGAAAACTCTAGATAAAGACAGTGAATGCTATAAACACCATTGCGCTTTATTGCCTTCATTATCCCATGAAAAAATTAAAGCTGTTGTAATCGTTGCCCACAAATTCGAAAACTGATGATGGGCCGTCAGTTCGAAAATACTATGAGTCGAAAAGTGAAGTATGCGTGAAATGCTTATAATTATTAATTATGATTATTATTATTATTACATAATGATTAATTAATGGCAAATAACAAATTCTGGCCCAATTTTTCACACATAATTCTTCTTGAAAATAATTTTTTATTAAGTTTTACAGAACTATAATTTGATTTCTAATTATTCATGAATATTTCGAAAACCTGACGTGATGGAGAAAAATGGAGATCATTTTCAAATTCAACACAAAAATTCCGTTTAGAATCAACTATCAGATTAAAACAAAGTAAGTTTTAAAATGCAGAACGGTGTAAACATAATATGTTTAATCTTCGTAAATTTACCTTTAATTGGATACCAAACATGATATATTTATTATGTTTTATGATTTGGGTCTATGTATAAAATATGGGCTTATACGCTCTAGTTACAAGATTAGCACTTTCTCCCATACCATTCATATGCCAAGAAGAAAATTGCAAATTTAAATGATGAAGTTTCATATTTCTCAAATTATCTTGCAACCTAGTTTCTATATTTCACTTCTGTATGTAACTAGGTGCCTCTCTCCATACACTCAGATTTAATAATAATTGTTTGTATGTACACAAAATGCAATAAATTCTCACAAGGAAACGTTTTGAAACTTCCTATACCAACTGGAATCTGCAGGAAATCTGTATGACGGTCTTCACACTTCTTCAAACGAATCAAATAGAACGCAGGGTTCTTTCTAGCATTTTATAAACCTCGTTTTAAAGATATAATCAAACATAGAAAGCAGAGTCTTTGTTGTTTGGATTCGTCTATTCCGTAGGAATGAAATAAATTTCCTCGGACTTAGCCTCTGAATGCCCCCAAAATAATTCTGTTTGCGGTGCGGGCGCGATGCCTGGGGACGCGAGAGATAACTAAACGCCACGCAGCCTGGTAATGGCTTGGTTAAAAAAGTAAAACATTTCACATTGGCCGACAGCTCTGCGACACTCCTAAACAAAGAGCACGTGCAAACTCATTCGATTCTTCATTTAATGATATTTATCTTATTCCCCAAATGAACAATTCATCTGTTTTTATGTCAAGGTATTATGCAGATGCCTCCGCCTTGAGTTCAGCAGTTTGCAATTTCCATGTCTGACATGAAAATTGTGTTACGTATATCACATTACAGGATAATGTCTCTTTTTAAATTTCAACTTCTTATTGCTCATCCATTACGTATCCTGTCATTACTTCATCACCTACCCATGTATTAAATACATTTGAAATTTCAGAGTTCCACTGATAAATGTTTTGATACGAAATTAAAAAAAAAATATTTTTCTTCTTCTTCTTCTTCCTTCCAAGTATTAGGCCAAGGCCTGTTACGATCCTATAGAAAATTTTCCCTCCAGCTTCTTCCGGAAAATTCTCGTATAAGACTTGAAAGCATAATAATAGTCCCTTCGATTGGTTGCTGGCCAAAGGTAGGCAAGACCAGTGATGGGCCTGCCATCTTATAGCCTCTGGTCAGGCTTTTCTGGAGAAGAAAAGAAAATAAAGGAAAGAAGAAATGGAAGAAAGGAAAGACTCCCTAACCCTCGGACGCCCTAATAGCGTCGGGGTCGAAAAAACAAGAGTTAACCAAGAGAGGTTAGATAGTAAAGTTAAAAGAGTGCAAAACACAAGTAAGTGGAAAAAATGTTTTGCTCGGCTTGGGCACCTTGTGGTCACCATCCACATATCCCCTAGATGAGGACCCCTGAGGGGAAATTTTCCAAACATATATCTTGAAGTAAAGACTTCTTCATTAGGTAAGTAAAAAATTAATACATTCGTTTCTCAAATTATTTAAAATGACTTCTCATCATTGAGCATTTTGGTATTTAAGTCTCGTTTCTTGTCTACGGATTTCTGGGAATACACCTCTTCGAATAACAAAGCTGAAAATATGTTTTTCTTAGATATGGAAAAAAGATTCAAATCCTTTCACAAATATTAATTTGATATAAATATGAAGCACTGAGCAAGGAGGAAAAATTACGCATAAGCTAGAGTGCGCTTAAAATGGATTATAATATTCGAATATTTTATAAACATAACTTTCCGTTAAACATAACTCAATTATGCAGACACATTATATTTTTATGACATCAAAGCTGGAGGTATATCAAAATTATTATTTTTAAAAATTTTAATTACATTTGGAACATCCCTTACATATGATAATAACGATCATCGTACACTGAAAATTGTACGTATTAAGATTATACTACGTTTATGTTTAATGGAATATGGATTTTTTGATAGCCTATAATGTATCCATGAATGAAGCAAAGAATAATGAAATAATTAATGTTGAGTTAATAAAATTAGTGATTAAGGGATAGGTTATGTAGCTCGAATGGGTGATATAAATGTTGTCAATATATTAATTGAGAAATGCTTCTAAAAAGCTATGAAAGCCAACGCGTAAACGGGAAGATAAATTCAGATGGATTTTACGGAACTGAATATCCGGGATATGAACTGAATTTAGGTCGCCGATGATGGGTATCAATGGAGTGCGTTAGTAAATTCGCCATTGGATTAATTGTTTTTTTAAAGTCATATAGTTTCTTAGTAAATTATATATTTCTAGTTTCCACGTATATGTAGCTGGCCTAACATTTTCATTCTCTCCCTTTACCTCTCCTTCCATTTAGTAATTTTCTTTTAATGAAGTTTATAGATGTTGCATGTGAAAACGAGTCCTACCAAAAGTTTGATCGATCTGCTAGGATTTGCCGTACCTGTACGTTTTATTTCGATTCCAATTATTAAAAAACTACAGTTTCTTCCACAATAGTCCAATAAGTTTACCAAAGCATTATGCAATATTACATAGTCCTGTTGACCATTGAATTATGCCTGTTATTGGATTATAATATTTTTAATTTTACCAAAATTTAATTAATAAAATTTCCACAAAGCGATGGCTTGTGAATTATAACAATTTCGTATTTCCGGTTTATTCCCGAACGGTTGGAAAATTTTAGGAGCTGAAGATAGAAATAAAGAATTACAATTTTATATTTGATGTAATGTGAATTTGATTGTGAAATAAACTGGGATTAATAGTGATATAATTATAATTTTTGAATATTTTCTCTATCGATCACATAACTTAATAACCTCGGTTGATGAACCAGTAGTGGATCGGTTGCCAGTATTTAGCCAGGTTGAGTAAACTCTAAACAGAATACGAAGCCACTTTGCAATGCGAATTAATGTGACCGTTTTATTTTGTTTAGATGGAATACACAATATTCATTGAGTACCGGATCAGTGACTGCTGAACAGTATGTTACAAATTTCCAGCTACTGGTTACTAAATCACGCTTTACTAGCAATCTGTCCCTACTTCAATTCCATTATTCGAGTACTCATATAAAATATATATATATATATATATATATGTGTGTGTGTGTGTGTGTGTGTGTGTGTAATCAGAATTAAAGCAAAAAAAAAATAGATGAATGAAGACATTTTTTCACTTATTCTTTCCAAATGAGGAATATGTTAATACAAATAAAGAGAAAGAATTGTACCTAAACCGGAATTCGAACCCAAGATATCCAGCTTTACGCGGATTATTTGGTTAGTAGGTACTAATTGCGAAATTGATTTACTAACTTTTTAGTATTAATTAACGTTAGTACATCACGTATCCCTTGTCTGAAATTTTCATCAGTGTGCTACCTCTCACATACAAGAGGAATACGTGCAGAACACTCTTACTTTTTAAAGTCTAAATTCTCTAACTGTTGTTGAATTTCACATTTCCGTAATTTAGTTCAGGATGTGATAAAAATAACAATTGGTATTACCATTTTTTAATTATAGAAGCTAAAATCAAGTAATTAGAATTCTTTGATTCCCTTAATTTTCTTATAAATCAGATATTTATCAGCATCGTCAGCATCACCATCGACATCAAGAATTTCTGGACATTTCCGTCTCACAGTAGTTGTTCAAGCCATCTCTTCAAAGGTCGGCCTATAATTTTTTATTTTATAATAATATAGAGAAGTTTTTCTATCCTCGAGTCAGGAATTCTTTGGATGTGAACTCTCGAGTTTTTTCTATTTTGTTTATCTGTGGATGTAAGTGATTATATTCTTAATATATCTGTAAAATCTAACACCTTCATTGGATCACTAATTTCTTGGTTTAGAATACGCAATCTACAGTGTCGAAGTCGAAAATCCTACACACACACACACACACACACACACTCACACACGCATGCACGCATATACAGGTGTAACTCAACGCGCAAAATTTCAGGAATGAGTTCCTCATATGAAGAGAATAAAAAAGTGTATTTACAACATGGGTCCCTAAATTTATAATTACAGAGTTATTCGAACATTTATGAATGTTAGGTTATTAAGGTTTACAGTAGTTATTGACAGTATGTTTTCTGTTGATTGTAGGCTACTGTGATGTACACAAATGAAGAATATGCCTATATTGAGGCACAAGGAGGTCACTTTGAACATTTCATCTGGCAGAACAGAGCGCTTCAACAAGTTCTCTGCATTTTTATCGCCATGTACTAACATTCATAAGAGTTCGAATAATTCTGTAATTATCAATTTCCGGACCCATGTTGTAATACACTATATTTATTCTCTCCATATGAGGAACTCATTCCTGAAATTTTGCCGTGAGTTATGTTACACACTGTATGTATGTATGTATGTATGTATGTATGTATGTATGTATGTATGTATGTATGTATGTATGTATGCATGTATGTATGTATGTATGTATGTATGTATGTATGTATGTATGTATGTATGTATGTATGTATGTATGTGTATGTATATATATATATATATATATATATATATATATATATATATATATATATATATATAGTTTCAACAGTCTACATTGGAAGAATCCATAGAATTTTAAAAATAAGGTGGAATACAATTTTTTATTATTTTCTATAGGCCTTACACGGAAGAAATGTCTAACTACGCAAAGCATAATAGAGGCAGGCCACCAAATTGGTACATTAACAGTATACGCCAATAATACATAAAAAAGGCAACATTCATCGTTTTTGGGCAAATTACAAATTATAAAGAATTTGCAAACAAAAATATACTGAAAACAATATGCCAAATTACCAAGCTCTTCTACAGAATATTCACAAAAAAGTCTTTGAAGATATATAAAAATCCGAAATGCCTAAAAATATATACAAATTAGTTGAACATTGAGTTGATTACCCTCCATGGTATCTTGTCGTGGTGGAGTGGCTTGTGTGCTTAAATGATCCTGAGAGCTATGCCGGCGGTAGCATTGCTGCCGATAGGGTTACCCATGCCGGACTGGTCGAAGGTGATAAGCCAGACGAAATAAGTACCTTGGTCGAAAGAGTGACGATCTTTCACCGTAAAAATACGACCGTCAAGAAATGCGGACATGGGTTCAACTGGGGTAAAATTTTCCGGAGGTCAAATAGTCCCCCATTCGGTTCTCCGGGCGGGGACTACTTCAGGGAACCCATGCCAAAGGCTCAAACACAGGGACATGTTCCTAGGAACATGGAATTTTAGGACTTTATACAATAGCGGGGCACTAGAGATATTAACGCGGGAGTTGGATAAATCGCCCTTGGATATAGTCGCTTTACAGGAAGTTAGGTGGCCAGGAGAAGGTAGTCAGGAATCAGGAAGCTTTGCATTATACTATGGTGGTGCAGAAAGACCAGCATTTGGAACGGGTTTTTTAGTCAGAAGGAGGATCCTATCCGCTATCCGAGATATTAAGTTTGTTAGTGATAGGATATCATACATAATTCTAAAGGGTAAACGACATGATTTTATAATTGTAAATGTACATGCCCCCACAGAAGATAAAGATGACAAGATCAAGGATGAGTTCTATGAAGAATTAGAATGCTTATTTGATAGCCTTTCACGATATCATATGAAAATTGTCTTAGGAGATTTTAATGCAAAAGTGGGGCGGGAAGATATATTCAAACCAACAATAGGCAAATTCAGTCCTCATGAAGATAGTAACGACAACGGGGTTAGATTAGTCACATTTGCCACATCAAAGAATCTCATTGTTAAGAACACACCAACATTTCAGCATAAGGCTATTCATAAATTCACCTGGACGTTCCCCAGATGGAGAAGAAAAATCGGAAGAAGAGATGATCATGTATTAATGCGATAAACGCTGGCACAGTAGCAATCATTGATGTTAGATCAGTTAGAGGAACAGATTGCAATTCAGATCATCATCTGGTCGGGTGATTGAAAATCAGACAACGGCTATCACTTATGAGAGGAACAAACGCTAAAGATGATTCTGTAAAATAGGAATTAAAAAAAACTTGAAAAATGCTGAAATGCGGCACGAATACCAAATCAAAAAAATTGCTAATAGATTTGAAGTACTGGAATCTTCAGATGACAATGTGGCAAAATCCGAAGACAGAAGAAAAACTGAGATTAAATACAGAATGGGAGGCTAGAAGAAGGATACTATTAAATTTGTCAGCATCAGAAAGCATTGGTTGTTAAAAAAAGAGGCAAAAAAAAAGAAGAAATGGTTTGATGAGGAATGTGCCGACATTGTAAAGAAAAGAAAACTAGCAAAAATGAAATGGTTACACGAGCCAATTGAGGTAAATTTAGAGCAATTGGGTAGTGTTAGACGGGAAACCACCAAGTTATTAAAGAGTAAAAAGAGGGAATATTTTGAGAGAGAAGATTAATGATCTCGAAATGAATGCAAAAAAATAGGAACATTAGATAATTATATCAGGGAATTAGTATAGAGAAGAAAGGGCTTCAGGCTAGAAAAAAACATATTCGGAATGAAAATGGGGATATGATTGCAGATTCCAAGAGTATATTAAATAGATGGAAAAGTTATTTTAATCAGCTATTAAATGTACATACAGAACAGGACATTGAGGAGGATAGTTACAGACAGCAGAAATGCTAGTCGCAGAGCCAAGTGCATTAGAGGTTGAAATGGCAATTGAAAAATTGAAGATGTATAAAGCATCAGGTTCAGATGAGGTCCCAGCAGAACTGATAAAATCAGGGGGAGAAAAATTGATGGACAAGATACGCTGGTTGCTTAGTATGATTTGGGAAAAAGAAGCTCTTCCAGATGAATGGAAGGAATCAATTATCGTACCAATTTATAAGAAGGAGATAAAAACTGATTGCAACAACTATAGGGGCATCTCATTACTTTCAACTTCGTACAAAATTCTAACAAATATATTAGTAAGCAGATTTACTCCCTATATTGGTGAGATTCTAGGAGATCATCAATGTGCATTTAGAAGAAACAGGTCTACAACAGATCAGATTTTTAGTATAAGACAGATTTTAGAAAAGAAATGGGAATATAATGGTACTGTACATCAACTATATGTAGACTTCAAAAAGCATATGATTCAATTAAGAGGGAGAAGTTATATAGTATCCTGCTGGAGTTCGGAATTCCTAAAAAGTTAGTTATGACTTTACGAATGTGTCTAAATGGCTCAATGAGTAGGGTGCGTGTAGGCAAACAGTTTTCAGACACTTTTGAAATCCAGAATGGGTTGAAGCAAGGAGATGCACTATCTCCTCTACTATTTAATTTTGTACTAGAGCATGCCATTAAATCTTTAGAGAATGAGGAAGGCTTACAACTGAATGGTATTAATAAGCTGTTAGTTTATGCTGATGATGTAGTACTACTGGCCGATAGCGAGGAGATACTAAAGGCCAACACGCACACACTATTGAGTAACACTAAGAAATTAGGACTGGAAGTAAATATCAGTAAAAACTAAATATATGGTCACACGTAGAAATACATTATATAATGGAATGGACAGCTAATGACAAATGAGGGAAATTTTGAGGAATTGGCTGAATTAAATACCTAGGAACAATAATCACAAATAGGAATGAGATGCACAAAGAAATTAAACATAGGCTCAATTCTGGAAATGCATGCTATTATGCATTGCAGAGACTTTTGATGTCCCAACTCCTTTCAAAAACGTTAAGCTGAAAATATATAAAACTATTATTCGACCAGTTATATTATATGGGTGCGAAACATGGACTCTTACTTTAAGGGAGGAAAGGAGATTACGAGTATTTGAGATAAAGTTCTTAGGAAAATTTTTGGACCAAAGAGAGATGAACAGACAGGTGAATGGAGAAGACTACATAACAATGAACTACATGGTCTTTATAGGAGGCCAGCTATAATAAGAACAGTTAAGTCCCGTAGACTGCGATGGGCAGGACATGTTGCGCGTATGGGGAATGAAAGACGTGCATGGAAACTTCTTGTAGGAAAGCCAGAAGGAAAACGCCCAGTTGGTAGACCAAGAATGAGGTGGGAGAACAACATTAACTATGATTTGAGGGAAGTAGATTATACAGGGAATGATTGGAAAATATTAGCACAGGATAGGGATGTATGGAGGGCTTATGTCCGTGCGGCCATGAACCTACGGGTTCGATAGTGCCAGTGAGTAAGTAAGTAAGTAAGTAAGTTGGGTTGATTAAGTACATAACTTACCATTCATTCAATATGAGGCAGTAATTTATACAATTCAAAATTACATTGGAAATAAAAAGCTATTTCTCCCATTTATTTAATATTATGAAGCGTACGATTTTTAATTTAAAGATCAACTATATTTTCCTTTACAATGGAGTTGCTAGAAAAAAAAAATTAAAAGATTCTTTGCAGCGGTAAGTAGGTAGTAATACAAAATAGTTTGATGTTTTGTTCATTATGAATATTACATATTGCTATCATTTCATCTTCCAGACAATCTATTTGTTACGCTAGATTACAAAACATAATAACGAGGAAGTATAAATACTCATAACCAATATTGAGTGTTATGCTTTGTGTTGAGTTCTCCTTTTTCATTCTATTGTAGATTTCCATTTCTAATGTCATTACTTTATTTCTCCTTATAATTCTTAGAATAATCATAACTCTACTGATTGTCTTCTTGGCCTGTCGCGATAATGATTTCAGATTAGTATGGTTTCACCGAGTGTTTTAATTTAAAGTTGTAAAAAAATCCATTCTCATATAATAAACTCTATTTTTATAAAAATCTTATAAATATCTTAGATAATAAAACATATATTAATAAGAATTAAAATATCTCTGAGAATGGATCAGTTGAAATGCTATGGTATCCAAAGCAATGGAACCCAGTTGGCTTTCCAAATTACAAAACATAGGTATATATAACAAAAAAATCCCTCTCATGGAAATGCAGAATTACACATTACAAAACAGTGATGAAGCCAGAAGCACTGCTTACAGCAGAAACACAAACAATGAATTTTAAAGACCAAATGGAGAATCTTGAGCTAAAGGAAAGAAAAATTGTAAGGAAACTCATAGGATCAGAATTTCAAGATAATCTGATAATTTACATCAAGAAAGAAATTCTCTACAAAAAAAAGTTGCAAAACTACAGACGCTTGGGGCGAAGGGAGCAGGGGGAATTGCAGGTGTCAGAATACCAAACACGCCCAACAATACAGGAAGACTTATATTATTTCACGTATCTGAGTATTTTATTTAAATAGGCATATATATATATATATATATATATATATATATATATATATCATCATCATCCATGCAAGTATTAGGCCATGTGGCCTATTACGGTCTCAAAGAGGAACTTTCCATCCAGCGCTTGTTTGAACGTCCCAGTGATCTTTTGCCTTGGGGCAGTAGCGAAGTATGGCTTTTGGAATTCTATGAGATGACATTCATTGAAGATGGGCTTTCCAGTTGTTCTGGTAGTTTTGTATATGTGAAGAATGGGTTCTGCATCCAACTCTTCCATAATTTTCCTCATTTCTTTTATGGTCCCACTTTGTGTAGCCTGCTGTACGGCGCATAAATCGCATCTAATTTGCTGTTATTCGGCTTTCATCTCTTCTTCGTATTGTCAATGCTTCACTACCATATCTTATTACTGGTCTTGCGAGAACCTTATAAAGCCGTAATCGTGTGCTCTTCTGTACTAAAAATAGTTTCATTATACTGTTAATTATCCCCGTTGTTTTTGTAAAATTTGTGACTTTTTTATATATCAGCTTCGTCTTGAAATGTTAAATTATAACCCAAATAATTAAATTCGTTATGACATTAAAACAAAAAAATTAATGCCTGATTCGGGCTTTCAACCCAAGGTCTCTAATTCTATACGTTAGTGCTCCACCGACTGAGCTGATCAGTTATCCTGGCACATACATTTACTTTATATATTTTTATATATATATATATATATGTGATATGAAAAGAAAAATGAATGCTTGAGTATGGATTTGAATCCGAATCTCTAAACTCTGTACGTTTAACGCTCTAACGACCTGACCTACCCAAGTATTCCAACACAATCATACATTTTTTCTTCTACATGTATTATTCTCAATTCACACAAGATGTGCCGACTGATATCTAGTGGTCAACATAACAGTTAAGCAAATTTTTAAAGAGAATGTTTACTTCATAGCAGTAACGCTTGTATATTTACGTGTTTTATATATATATATATATATATATATATATATGTATAGGCCTATATACATACAGGGTGTTCAAAAAAACACCGAAAACAGAGCTGAAATAGTATATTGAGATATGTTGATCATTCTTTAATAAGGTACAAATGTCCGGAAATTATGAGATTTCACACTATGGCTAGTTAATTATGTCTCAAGATCAGTGTTACTTCGAAGGATTTCAAGAATCATTACTTGACAATAACCCACAGGTTGTGGGCTTAACAAAGGAATGTGGCTGCAATACGGCGGAGCCACAGCTCACTTCTATGCCAATGTGATGAGACATTTGGATACCATGTATCCATGTCGGTGGATTGGAAGAGGGGGCCCAGTTCCATTACCTCCGATATCACCTGATCCTAACCCTCTCGACTACTTTGTGGGGGCGACATAAAACAGTATCTTTATCAGATCCCAGTAGAGTCGCGTATGGATCTTATATCCCGAATCCACGCTGTTACTCAAATAATTCAAACCAGGCCAGGCGAATTTGGACATGTGCGCCAATCACTACACCGCCGATGTATGCTCTCCGATGAGATATGAAGTGATTATTTAGAAAACTTGATGTTATTGTGGCAGTATTGTCAAATATTGAGTCTTGAAATCCAACAAACCGAACTCCTGAGAAGTTAGCTACTCAGTGTAAATATGGACATTGGTACTTTATTAAAATGATCAACATATCTCAATATACCACTAGTGACTAGTATAACAAATAAGCATTTTGAAGATAATTTTTACTTTATAATGGTAGCGTGTGCATATTTAGATGCTGAATTAATTTTTTGATATTTAGAAAGGAAGTCTAATTATAACAAAAACTAATAAATGCCTGAGCCGGGTTATGAACCGGAGACTTCTAAATCTATTTGTTAGTCATTTACCAACTGAGATACTCAGGAATCCTAGTACAAACAGTTGTGTGTGTGTATATATATATATATATATATATATATAAATGAATGTTTTTTGTTTGTTGATTTGTTTGTTCGTATTTTATGCGCGGCCATACCGTTGATCCGATTTTTATGGTTTTTTTGCAAAATGTTCAGGAGATTCCCGGGGCGATCATAGGCTATAAGGGAGTTGTAATACTCAAACCCTTCACCCTTTGTAGTGAAAAACGTGAAATAAAGTCCCTATTTTGACGCTTAAATGGCTTACGCTGCCTAAACCGTAACAATTATATCAAATTGATGTACACAGAATTGAATATCTCAAAAACTCTACAAAAAAGACCGTGACAGCATATGTTTATCTTTTACGGATAACTCACAATAACATTTTTGTCTTTCATTGATGCCAAGAAGATAAGGATAAGCTGATTCCCGGGCAAGCATAGGCCTATAGCAGCTCAAGGCTGGTGGTAATAACACATTAACATTTATTTAGAAGTAGCAGCGCACGCCGGGTATTAGCTAGTATGTAATAGTATATATATATATATATATATATATACTAGAAGTCCCGGCCTCGCGTTGCTGTGGCTAAGGTATACGTTAAAAATTTTAATTAAGTTGCTGCCTTTCAGCCAGATTACTTAAAACTAATGCTTACACACGAAATTAATAATATTGAAAATAAAATAAACACTGCACACACTTAAATTATGAAATAATCAATATTTGTAATTCAATCGAAATTCGCGGTTGCAACAAAAAGCACAGCCATCTGGATCTTTCTTTATTAAATAATAAACCAATTACCTTACAAAATTACCTTACACCGCCATCTGTTAGAATCATATGGAACTCACAGATAATTACACCGCCATCTGTTAGAATCGTATGGAACTCACAGATAATTATAACTCTTAGTTAAATAATAAACAAATAATTTGCAATAAAAAATAATGCGACTATAAATTTAGTTATAAACTACCCTAAGACCCAAGTTTGATCAAACTGCACACAGTGTGCAAAATTTTATTAAAATCGGTTCAGTAGTTTAGGATTCCATCGCGGACAAACAACGTGACACGAAATTTTTATATATTAAGATATAATTCAGAATTCACGAGAGGTAGGGGGACGTCGCTCGAACTGGCCTTGTTATGATTAGGGTATTTTTCTGCACTTTAACTTCGAAATGCGTTACCCAATTTGGGTAGCTGACCGGGATTATCATTTTATAATATTTTTAAATTTTACTCCCATAGGTTCGTGGCAATATATGTTGGTGATTTATAATGGCTTATATACAAGGATAGATGCTATTATGTACTGAACCTTTATGGATTTAGATGATTCATGTAGGAACATACAGGGTGAGAGGTTAAGCTGGATCCTTAGAAAATGATACTAATCATTTTGGAATAAACTATACCCCGCATCAATAACTATTTTAGATATCTATCAAACACGTGGAATTTCAAATAATTTATTTAACAAACAACCAGAAAGACAAACATTATATTATTATAGGTGAACCTCCTCTCTCAAGACACACAATTTTAGACACACTCTTATATGCAGATGATCAGGCTCTTTTCGGCAATAATGAAGATGAATTACAATATTCCACTCATCATCTTAATATAATAGCCCAACGATTTAACATGGGAATATCAACAACAAAATCTAAAGTTATGGCCTTTCAAGGGAAATTCCCAGTAAGAAGTAAAATTTGTATTCAGAATTCAATATTAGAGCAAGTTAATTCATTTAAATATTTAGGATATAATCTAACTTATAATGAGGAATGTGATATATCCTTTAAAATACAAAACTATTATAAAGCATTGAGAATTATCAACCAAGTTTTTAAACCATCAAAAGTGCAGAGACACACAAGAATGAAAATTTATCAAATTCTCGCTAGACCCATAATCTGTTACGGCAGTGAAGCTTGGACCATCAGATCTCAGGATGATTGTCATATTACAGCCACGGAGATGAAATTTCTGCGACGAACTGCAGGTTCTAGACCACCAAAGAGATTCAACAATAGCCAGAGAGTTAAACATCATACCTATACCTGAATACCTCCAAGAATATAGAAACAATTTGCTAGCCCATATTCAGCGCATGGATCGTCACAGAATACCAAAACAAATTCTTCACTACATTCCTCGAGGCAGAAGATCTGTGGGTCGACCTTTTCGGAGATGGCGGGAGACCGTAACGGGCCACTGGGCCTAATACTTGAAAGGACGATGATGATGAACTTCCATGTGGTTTTTACATCTATTTACTCGTAAATTTGAAATTATTCGCACTTAACATTTAAGTAGTATTAATTTTGTCTTCCAGAAAGAGAGAGAAAACCATTGAATTTATTCATCAGCGTTAATTGAAAAACCAAATATTTGAGATGGCTGCATTTTTACGAATATTAAATCTATGTATATACGTAATATCAACATAATTGTTGTCATAACAAGATTTTGGAAAACATTTTTAAATATATATAATAATTGATTATCTTGAGTTTGTCCACCGCTGTGGTCTCGAGGTAGCGTGCTGCCTTGTCACGCAGCGGGCCCGGGTTCGATCCCCGGTCGGGGCAGTTTTTCTGGGTGAGGTTTTATCGGGGTTTTTCCTCACCTGTAAGACAAATGTCAGGAAAACTTTAAGGCCCAAACGGTCCCCGAAATCATATGGCCATCATCTTCATCATCATCCCTATCATTATCACCATCATCCTTCACCGGTGTGGAAAGCAACGGGAAGCTACCACACCTGCACAATTCCCTAGTAAAGCTACAAACATAGCACGAAAATGCTATGATTGTAGTGAAGGACCTGCATTCGGGCAGAATTACTATGGATGGATCTTGAGTTTATGGAGTAACTATCACTTAATGCCAACACATCTTCACCCTCAAACTACAAACCCAGTGTCATTTCTCCTGTCTCTATTTTTATCATTACAAGGTTTACTTTCACCTGGATAGGAATAATATCTGCTTTAGGTCTACAAATATATTTTTGAATATACAGTCAGATAAAAGATGATATTCATGAAATATATTAATTTCGAGTTATTTAAAAAAAATATATATATTAAAATCATTTGTATTATTTAGGCGAAGGTGCATATTTTGCAATTTTATTACTTTTAACTTAAAAATTAAAGTGCGTTTTATAACAGTCCTTCATTTCTAAATGTCAAAAATTTAATTCAATAACT
Source organism: Diploptera punctata (assembly GCA_030220185.1). NCBI lineage: Eukaryota > Metazoa > Arthropoda > Insecta > Blattodea > Blaberidae > Diploptera > Diploptera punctata. The sequence goes on from JASPKZ010006464.1 coordinate 378,107, forward strand.
GAATATACAAGCGTTACTGTTATAAAGTAAACATTCTCTTTAAAATGCTTACTTTTTATAGTAGCCACTAGATGGCAGTCTGACCGATGTCCCGCCGTTTCTCGAGAATTGAGTGTTTGTATTTGATTTGCCCGATGGTGTAATGGATATCACGCTGGAGTACCAATCCAGAGATCCGGGTTCAGATCGCGTCCAGACATTTATTTTTCTTATCATGTCTTATTAAGCTTGCATTGCTGAATGTAAAAAAAATAATTATAACATATATATATGTATACCTATATTTAACCAATATGTATATATATATATATATTGGTTAAATATTGTTTCTTATTCACCTTAATTAATTGTTCTTCAAATTATTTATTTTATACTTAGTTTGAATAATGTTTCATTCGTAGGTCAGTGATGTAAGGGAGATGATTAATAATGTAATAGTTAGCGTGTAGGGAAACAGTATTCAGCAGTGGCGGGGAGTCCATTTTAGCACTGTTAGCCCGGCTAACACTTTCAAAAGCTAGAATTAAACTCTTTAATATTTTATTAAAACGGAACATATTACCCGAACGAGATACAACATTGCGTTGCTAGCAGTCTAAATGTTGTAAAATATAGTAACTTAATATATATATATATATATATATATTATACGCGTATGTAATGCACCATTCCAATACTGTAAAATGTGTTTCAGCGTTTGTAAATTCCCACACTGTTAGCCGGCTTCCTGAGACTTACATGGAACGAGAACTTGAGAATTAGTTGCGCAGGCGCATTCAAGCTGATCTATAGAAAATCGTACTGCATTTCAAGCCGAGTAGCAGGCTGCCCGGTTCTCTATTAATGCTACTCTGTAGCTGCCATATTAGTAATCAAGAACGGCTGACAGCGAGATTTTAGTGGCTCCGAGTAAGTCCTGTGTAGAGATAACTGTAGAGTGCTTCTCAGCATATCAGATAAATAATTAAACAACTAAATAAATATTATCATGGGACAGGAATGTGCTTGAGATATTGAAGACATGGTTTGTCATTGCTTTGCCTGCCGAAGCTTTGTTGACAAGAAGACAGTTATTTAATTGGTAAAGCAACTCCTAATTAAAATGGCATTATAAGTCAATCAAAAAGAAAAGTGCATCGTTTAATGAATGACATGGAGGTTGGTATGAACATGACATATGGCTGCAGGAAGTCATGCTCCCATTACTTTTAATCCTGCCTTCTATTTTGAACGGATAAAAATGGTAGGACAACAAAAGAAGTTTCTGATGTAAATAGTTTTCATGTGCTGAAAACACGAAACCCATACGTTATAAATAGGATAACTAGGACTATATATTTTTAATTAATTATTTTAAATATTCTTAATATTATAGTTTTCATATTATAGCAAATGTTAGTTTTACTTGGAATCCTTATTCATATAGTAACAGGATGTAGAAAGAATGTCAAACTATACTGGAAACTGGGAAAAACATTACTCGGTAATCAAATTTACCTTTGACTAGTTACAGTTAGGTTTATATCGAAACACTTACAGTTAGGAGTTGAGGTTCTGGAAACATCCCGAACGAAATGTAGCCTAAGGCTGAGATAGTCAGGTTTTTCACATTGCAAAAGACAGTCAGAACAAGACCGTTTAGGGACATGAACTTACCATGCTCGAAGAAAGAGAGGGGGGAGGACGAAGGGGCTGAACAGAGATTTACAGCTAGATTTCAGAGAGAGAAATAAAAGTGGTAGTGTGGTTGGACGGACGGGTTGTTGAAAAATGTAGTGGTTGAAGCAAGCAGCTGCTGTGGTAATTCTGCACATCCTATTCTTAATAGGATTTTGAGGCCTTAGTATAAAATCAAGATGGGCTTTAGGACAGGAAATAAATTTAAGTAGTTATGACACAATATTAGTATCGAAATGTGGTTTGATTAAGTCGGTTCCTGGGGCGAAGATTCTACAGAATTTTTGGGGGTAGTATAAACTCACTTTCTCTAACAAGCCAATACGTTATAGAATAAGTTACGCTAATTTATCTATCTGCAATTTTATATTTTGTTCTTATAGTTTTAAATACAGTACATTATAGTTAATTATTTATTAATTTATCTCGAATATCCTCTACTAATAAAGTCATCAGATATACCGCTCGGCTAGCACTAATCCGTAGGTAATTCACGCTATCTTTCCGTCACAAGTAATCCAAGTTCCATAGGTCTTTATGCCCCAAAATAAGCTACCAAAGTGTAATATTGGTGTTGCAGCGGTGATATGTCGAATAAATAATATTTTATTATTTTTATCCGATTGGGAAACGGACTCTTACAAGATTTTATTGTGGGATATCGATTAATATTATTTTATTATTTTTTTTCTGATAGTGAAACGAACCCTTACACATTCTAGGACCGTTTGGAATACGATAATATTAATATGTTGTGATACGTACATTTTTAGGTTAAAATCAGCAGTGTAGGGAATTTATTATTTAATAGAAATTAAATAAACAAAAAGATATTCATTCTCGCCTGGTATTTAAATAAAACAGAACTTGTAAGAGAGAGAGAGAGAGAGAGAGAGAGAGAGAGAGAGAGATGTTGTGTGAAAAAATTCGATGTAAGTTGATTTGAGCAACCAAATTTTTTTTCTTGTTGTAACATCTATGCATGGTAGACTAAATATGCGTATTTTCTTTTTGTCTCGATAAATATTTGTGGTAGAAGTGTTTAGGAAAGATAAAAACCATTACAGATTGGTAAAGCTCATGCTGACACGTGGCCCTACTGACGGGATGTGGCGACGTAGCGAATCAATTTATGTTGCTTGAAGTGGCAGATAGAATACAGGATGTACACGTATTAATGTTTCGGATGATTAAATATGAACTTAAGACACCTTTCGGACGTACCAAAATAACAATTACATAAAGTAAATTAACTACAGAACATTAGACAGGGAGGTATAAATTATTTGCAGATCTTTTCTTGCGAAAAGATCGTTTCAGCATATGTTGGTATATATATATATATATATATATATATATATAAATTAACTGTTGTCACTCTTTGTCAAGTTGGGAATAAATATGCCAAGTCGAAATCATACCGACTTAGTTTAAATAAGTGCAAAATTACGGTTCGCTTATATATATATATATATATATATATATATATTAAGTGATCCCACAACAGGCCCGGAGGCCCTTGGGGTAGTAGGAGGTTAAGGCTCCCACTTTTTCTAGACAATCGGCACTTTATGTCAGCCGGGTTGTCAGCCCTGCGTGACGACCGCCTTTACCCCCAGAACAAGCGTCTGGTACTCATTTCCGTTAGAGGCTGAGTCGACCCCAGGGCCATGGTGCCGCCAGAGGGTTTGGGTCCGTTTAAAAATCCTGACCCCAACGGGACTTGAACCCTCGATCCTCCGGCTTGTAGCTCAGTGCCTTAACCACTACGCTACGGCGTGCCCCATATATATATATATATATATATATATATATATATAATTTACGGGGTAACTAATCGGGTATTGTTGAGTAGATTCAGCGAAAGAAATCTCGGGTTTGAACACCTGGTGACTAGCTTGCAAGATGGTGGCAGGAGTGATGCCTAGGTTTTTAACGATGCATAAATATGTCGGAGGAATGTTTAGCTTGAAATATGTCCGTGTGCGAGGCTATCTAAAGGGTCTCAACTTGGTCGGGTGATTGATAAAGATTCTGAAAATTTTCCGCAACTTGAATGAGGGAGTTACACTTCAAATAAATCGCTCAGTTAACCATAAAACTATACTTTTCACCGTACAATCGGATCAAATATCCAAAATCATAAAGAGTATAAAAAAGTTACAATAGATTGATCTAGCAACACGTGTAATGTGTTAATTGAGATGTCACTAGACGTCTAGGATTCGAACCCAGGGACTGACTTCAGTATTTTTTTCATTAGAAGGTGCATATGTGCGAGGCTACCTCTCGGCTTAATCATTTAGTTAGGTGGATACTGACGTGGACATTTTCCACAACTTGTATAATTAATTTAACAAAGTAAACATAGAATTATGGAAGTTAGCTTCTTTTACAGATTAAATAACTGACTTAAAAAATAAAAGTGGCTTATTGAACTAGCTTCTTTTACAAACATAAATAATTAACGTATATAGTTTTGCTTTTCAAGGGAGTTTATTTTGAAATATGACTTTTAATAAGGTAGACTTAATTACACTTGGAGGGGAAACCTGTAAGATGCACCGTGACAGATATAAATCGCATAACGGTGTATTGAAAATAGATTCTGAAAATTTTCCACAACTTGTGCAAGGAAGGATAGCTGATGTTTCGATCTAGGACACATATTTGTCACGTAACATACTTATAACTTAGAAACAAAAAAAAATGTGTTTAGGAACTTATTCAAAATTACCCTATACTGATTTTCAAATTTAAACATAATAACTTATTTAATCTGGCAAGGTAATGGAAAATAGTTTTTTATATTTAAGCAGGCATTAAACTAACTTATAAATCCGGATCGGTCTATCTCATAATTATTTTAATCAGGTATAGTAACAAAAAGAAAATCCAGTAAGCTTAATAATAATACTCCTGAATAGGCATTGTGATAGTCCCCTTGAGCATTCATACATAAAGATTTAACATGAATAAAATGATCCTTGATAACAGAGTTGGAGACATTTTAAATATACGCAATTGAGGGATGTAGAAGTTTCATCTATCTTAACGAACGTTAATGAACAAAAGCGCGGTGAGTTTATTAAATAATAGTTTTGATACCGGATTCATCTAGTTGATGAATTATATTGATTTAAATGATATTGATTCATAAGACGAGAGATAGATAGGACTGCTGAGGGATCCGCGATGCTGACCAATCTTTGTAATTCTATATCCGAATAAACGATTTTTCACGCATTAGACAAAGAATGTAACTAAATAATAAATAGAACATAATGGTTTGGCAAAATAACATACACTGATATTCCCGAAGCTGTTTAAATAAATTACAAGAAATCATACATATTCTATATTTTAATGATCGCGATGTCATTAAATACCTAAAGTACATCACATACAGTAACGTGCCTATAAATGCTAAAGGAAATATAGGAGCGCAAGAGCCATAACACATTGGAACACTTAAACAGTCTTTTATGAAAGTGTGGCGATAATTGCGTCAATTTATTAATATGATTAAATCTCACTTCAGAAGGAAGTAATAAACAAGAAATATCCGCAAAAATAAATAAATACTTGTTGTTGTCTATTATCCTAACCCCAAGTGACATGATACAACATAACCAGGGATTTTTGAGTTTCTGTTGTGAATTAAAAGTCTTACGTTTTACCTACATGATTAAATATGTTGAATTTTCAACCGACTTTATACATTAGTTAGGGCTTTTACGTAATCATTTAAATACCCATATGGTGAATCGTGCCTTGCTAGTTTCTCCAGTGAGTATTTTATGTAGTGGAGAGTTTGAATTACATCAAGAGTGTCTAGTTAGCTTTAGGCATTATCTTTCAATGCGTCTACATACATACATTAAATAATTTAGATTAAATGGTGGCAGCATTTTTGTAAAATTGTGAACTGTTCCGATAAATTTTAGAATATTAATGGTCATTTTATTTTGTTTCATTGCGAGGGAGGTAATTGAGGCAGTTGATAAAGCCGTCGTCCGATGAACCCAACAGGCCCTCCCTAAGATTGATAATTGAAAACGTTAATTCTGATGCAACAGAATTAGAGAGGGTGTGTCACGAAGGGACCAGAGCCACTGTCGACGCGAATGGAAACGGCTCGTCTCTCCCTTTGAGGCCGAGCCCAGAGAAATCTAGGGCCACCATTGTGGCAGACGGGATCCATTCCCCGCCGTCAAGGTCGCAGCCCAGTCGCTTCTCTGGCTCACGCGACACGATTAGCGAGACAAGAATCGCAACACAGGGGGGGAAGGCATGACCAGGGCCACCGTCGGCGTGGATGGAAACGTCGCAATATTCCATGCCTTCGTGGCCGCAGCCCAGTTTAAGGGTCTGAGGCCCTCTGAAAGTACAGAATGCCAGAGAAAATTCCGCCGGTTGTGAGGAAAGCCGAAAGTTATGTCGCGAAGGAAAATACGTACGCACAGATGGAATATGTTCCTAGCGGATAGATAGCAAATACTAGCAAAATAACATTGGAAACACTAGTGCACTAGAGGGAGCAGAAGGAAAATTGGGATACGCACATACACGCGATTGTGCAATCGACAAGTAGAGCCAAAAAGGGAGAGATTGACCTAGGATGGAAGGGAAGATGACGACATAAAAACGAAAGGTTAAATACCTATGGTGGTGTGGATAAGTTTAAGCACATAAGGAGTCCAACGTAAATTAGAGCCCCCCCTAGGATACAGAGCAGGTACAGGAAGGAGGAGGAGTTCTGAGTGACAGAAGACGTAAGGAAAGAACCCCTTGGAGTAGGACGTGGGTAAATGGTTCAAAGTGAATGGAGAGAAAAACGACCCCAATAAATTATGAAAAAGAAATCAAGGAAAGCCCGGGAGTAGGGAGTAGAGGAAAAATAAAAAGAGACAGTTTAAGTATACATATAGATAAAGAAACAATCAGGGAATAAAGCATACAAAACGAAAAGTAAATGTATAAAAAGTTCAACAAATCAGCTATGAGAATTTGCCATTCAAACTAACAGTTAGGTGATGTCACTGTGTAAAGTACACCGTATCAGAAGTTACGGCCAGCAGAAGGGAGAATGAGGACAAGGACTCAGGTTACGTAACATCACTGTGACTTTCAAAATTGGATCAGTGAGGACCAAGAAGTTAAAATAAGTGGATTGATATATTAGCAGTAAGATCAGATGGGCAGGGAAAATTAGACCAATAAATAATGAAAACCTAAATCCCTGTACTGACACAAGTAGCCTTAAGATCATATCTCAATTCAAGTACCATTAAGACTAGGAAAAGGGAGAGTTAAGAAATAGAGGCAGTTAATTCAGATGTGGGGAAAGGAAAATAATGCTCTCAAACTCAGCACACTAAGGAAACGATGACAGAAATTCAGGATGCGAATATTAATGGGTAGTTGTAAGGACTAATTCGGCATTGGTTAAGTAGCATTTACATGATAAATACGTGAGTATATAATGTCCTTTAGGCTGAATTAAAGACGAGCGCACCCAGTCGAACCCAGGACCCTATTATAATGAAGGGGACTAGACAAACCCTTTAGAATTAGACAACATTTTGGGCTTGCAAACATAGCACAATATCAACCGATCTAATCATGGAAAATTATGGGAATATATAAACCTGTAGTACTGTGAATGGAAGTTTTAAGGAAGATTAAAAAAGAGATGATTTGGAAACTGATATTTTGTTGATGATGAATACACAGAATTGATAGGCATAAGAGCACTCTTTTCCATTTCCAGTTTAAAATCTAGCCAACATAGAATGATAAAACAAGGATAATTTTTGTATAGGAACGAGGCTGGCGGTTTTTAAAGATAAATGCAAAATAGAAATTTTGTTGTTTGTACCATTGAGATATGACTAACTAGGAGTAAATTTAGAGGAACTCAAACTTAGGGAAAATTATATAAAGCAAAGATGTACATGGATGTTCAAAATCTCGGAAAATTTTGAATATAAGATAGGTGAGTGATCCCGATAAGCCCATAAGCATCATTAGTTTCATTTCAAAGGCCTAACTGAACCTATTAAAAATACATGGTGTAAGACTTGTAGTAATTAAGAACAAACACAACTACAAAAAATCAAAGTAAACAAATGAAGAACCATTAAGACAAGAGTAAAACACCTTTTGGCAAGAAGAACGACTGCACACATGCCTGGACTGATTATGCCCAAACTATACGAACACAACTGGGCTAAGAAGGAACGACGAAGGATGTTGAGTCGCCTAGGACATTCCCCACACCACGAAACTTGGTCAGATTAGTTGATGCCAGAACGATGGAGGAAGACAGGGTCTATGCGGGTACGTCTTACTACAACAGACATAGTCATTCAACATGGAAAATGTCCACCAGTCAATAGAGTGAGACATGAGAGACCAAACAAATACCTTACCCATGTCAAACCAAACCTTTGCTAGTCCGTGGATCAGATAGTAATTCCCAACCAGTATTATACAGTAAGAGAAAATTGGATAAGAAAACACAGAAATCCTATTAAACCTATCATCCGGATAATCCATGGCTCCTAAAAGAAATTGCTGGTCACGAGAACTTCAAAGGAAGACCCACCCACATACCCGGCATGGCTCTCTCCCGACTGAAGGAGGATACCATCACCGAACGTGGTTCCAGATATTGGATGCAATCAGGGATGCTGTAAGAGATCAACATGAGCAGCGGACATGCGAGGCGATAAACAAGAACATAGTGCTTCAAGTTTCTCGGTGGACGGGGCTAGTGAAACAGCTGAGTGTTACGAAGAAAGTGATAAGCTCTAATTAAATATTTTAGGAAAAAATAATAAATACAATTTTTCGAAATTAAAGTGTGCAAAAGTAACTTATATGAAAAACAAAACAAAACAAAAAAACACAGCAAAGAACTTAGCCACAAGAAAAAACAGGGAACAAGAATATATAATTTGTGTTTATGTATATCTTCTTTTTTCAGGTGCAGAGTGATAAGCTAATCCATTTTCCTGATCTGATGTCTAGCATGTTTTTTTAACGCCAAATGAATGGTGTGGGAATAAGATGGAGTATGTAAGCGTCAAAAGTTCCATATAGAAAAGGGAACTTCGGTTAAATACGAGGAGAAAATGGATTAACTTAAGCACAATATTTCAGAGTACATAATTACTTAACGGGTGTTCATTTTGCATTTCCTGTTGTACACTAGTATTTTGGACAGGGTCAAGCTTAGGGAAAGGAAAAAGGGCTACACTGTAAGACCAAGGTAAGAAAAGAAAAAAAAAACAACTCTAGAGCATGGTGAGTGGTCAAACAAAATTTTAAGAAGAATTCATTAGGAACAACAATATTATGGTTTACGATAACTGCCTGAAAAGGGCTTTGTCAGGTTTGAGGGGAGAAAAATTATGTTATAAATATGATAACTAGGACTAGATATTTTTAATTAATTATTTTAAATAATCTTATATTATAATTTTCATATTATAGCAAATGTTAGTTTTAGTTGGAATCCTTATTCACAAAGTAACAGGATGTAGAAGCAATGTCAAACTGTATTTGAAACTTGGAAAAACATTACTCGGTAATCAGATTTACTTTTGACTAGTTACAATTAGGTCTATATCGAAACACTTAACATTAGGAGTTGAGGTTCTGGAAACATCCCGAACGAAATGCAGCCTAAGGCTGAGAAAGTCAGGTTTTTTACATTGCAAAAGACAGTCAGAACAAGACCGTTTAGGGACATGAACTTACCATGCTTGAAGAAAGGGTGGGGGGGACGTAGGGGCTGAACAGAGATTTACAGCTAGAATTCAGAGAGAGAAATGAAAGTGGTAGTGTGGATGGACGGACGGGTTGTTGAAAAATGTAGTGGTTGAAGCAAGCATCTGCTGTGGTAAGTCAGTGTAGCCCTTGAAATCCCAAATTTGTAATAATACTCTCCACTAGATCGATTAAGATACCCAACTATCTGAAAATATTCTAACCTCTATCTTCTGTCAGAGTCTTTTGGAATGTGAAAAACTGACTTTCTCAGCCTTAGGCTACATTTCGTTCGGGATGTTTCCAGAACCTCAACTCCTAACTGTGAGTGTTTCGATATAGACCTAACTGTAACTAGTCAAAGGTAAATCTGATTACCGGGTAATGTTTTTCTCAATTTCCAATATAGTTTGACATTCTTTCTACATCCTGTTACTATATGAATAAGGATTCCAACTAAAAGTAATATTTCCTATATATGAAAACTATTAAATTAAAACTACTTAAAATAATTAATTAAAAATATCTAGTCCTAGTTATCGAATAGTCCTACATAAGTTTTGAAACACTAGAATTGAAGGGTCCCGTAGACGGGCATACAAAGTTAATACGCACAAGCATAACGATAACGTTAAAGTAATCAGGTATATTGTTAGCTGCCTAATAGAAGCTTTGCATTTCTTGGCCGAACAAGAGTTGCAATTTATGGAACATTTAGATAACTCCGAATCTAATAAAGGGATAGGGCCTAATTATATTGAATTATTGCACCATAGATGAGAAATTAAGAAACGGTTTGGATATTTTTTTTCTGTGTTAGATGGCATATCACATTAAGTTCAAAACAACTTGATATGTCCTATATCTGCTACTTTATTCTATAAAATAAAACAAGACTTTTTATCCTTCCATCCATCCATAGTAATTCTGTCCGAGGGCAGGTATTTCACTTCAATTATAGCATTTTCATGCTATGCTTTGCAGCTTTACTGGGGGATTATAGGTGTAGTAGCTTCTTTTTATCCTTACTGTCTCTAATAGAATACGAGGCTACCGACGCGTAGAACTTATAAGCTCTAGGAACCAGCTAGAAGTGGAGACGAATATCTATATTTTAAAAACATGCATTTATATATCTAATTAACTATTAATATGGCCTATCATCCCTTTCCATTTCCTAAGCCCTGTACCTACAGTAGTTTATTATATTTGATACTCGTAACATTGCATGTCGTTCATTTTAGAAGTTCATTTACTTATTAGATATAATATAATAAACACAATAAGTTATTCATATTACTGTAAATACTCGTAAAACAACGGCAAACGCTTGTATAAATGTCACGATCCGCCACTGGATTTCATATACTTTCGAAACTCACAATGTGTTTAAGCAAGTATATGTACTATCTCCTGTACTGTTCAGCTTTGTATACTAGAGTATGCCTTCAGATCTTTAGAGGACGGAGAATGTCTGCAACTCAATGGTATTAACAAACTGTTAGTTTTTGCTGATGACGTGGTATTGTTAGGAGATGAGGAGATACCATGGGTCAATACGCACTCTCTACTGAGTAACACTAACAAATTGGGACCGGAAGTAATCATCAAAATGTTAGGCCACTTATAGAATTATAATTACTATATAATGGAAATGGACACTTAATGCCAACTGAGGGATATTTTGCAGACGTGGCTGAATTCAATTACCTCATCATCATCATCATAGTACATTCACGAATTTAGGCCATTTGTTGACCTGTTTCGGCCTCAAGAGAAACACCATCCAGAAGTCTTTTGAGTGGACGTCCTGGTCTTCTTCTCCCTGCAGGTTGATATCTTAACATTAGTTTGGGTATTCTGTGATCTTCCATTCGATGAACATGTTGTATCCATCTTGACTTATAATCAGAAATTTTGTTTTCTAAAGATTCCATGTGTAATTCTTCTAAGTGTGTAATTCAATTACCTACGTACAATAATTACAAACGGGGAATATGTCCAAAAGGAAATTAAACATAGATTCAGTTATGGAAATGTATGCTATTACGCATTACAAAGACTCTTGTTGTCCCAAATTCTCTTAAAAATGTGATACTGACTATTTAACTCATGCCCCCAAATGGGAGTCAATGACCAATCACATTTCTATGATTTTTATTTACAACCAATCAAAGTCGTGTTTCGCCTATAATTTACCAACTAAAGTTTATCATAATAAAGAAAGCACCTCCTTTTTAACATTCTGAATAGGTCATAGCATTGTTTTGTGGTGACTGACTCTGCAAGTAATACGGTTATCAAATTGTGTATATAGTGCATGAATGTCAACAGAAAGCGCATACGAGAGATAATATAAAAACATTTGTAACAATTGATTATAAGACAAAAAAAAAGAAACCACTGTTTGCAATTTCTTTAGCGAATTATTTTCCAGGAAATGACATTCTACAAAATTTAATTGACATATTTAAAATAGGACATCAGATATGAATTAATACCTATAACGTTGATTATAAATTTCTCCACTAGGGTGCATTCTTACAACATTGTAATCCTTTGGCAACAAATAGTAAGATCTACTTGCAGTATTGAACAATTGAGGCAACTGAAGCGTACCAATCGTTTCTCATTTGTTTTCAAACATCGCTGTTTTCATTAAATATATAAATAATTAAAAACTACTATAGTGAAATAATTAATTGTGAGTAAACAGCTTAATTTTATTCGTTAGATAGTCCTAACAAATGCCACTCTTGATTTCCAAATTCTCTATATAAATTCACTCCTCACTTCGTGAGTCGTGAATTTACCGATAATTTGGAAATCACTCGTGGCATTACTTATGTAAATGTATAAAAGTGTTATTCTTCCAGTTACATTATATGGTTGCGAAATATGGACTATTAGTTTTGGAGGAGAAAAAATTACAAGAAATTCAGAAGAAAGTTCTAAAGGAGATTTTTGGACTGAATACAGAAGGACATGCGAATGGATAAGACTACATAAAAGTGAGCTACATGGTCTTTATGGGAAACTAGATATAAAAACTGTTAAGAATCATAGACTGCGATGGGCAGGACATGAGGCACAAATGGGCAACGAAAGCGGGGCATTGTATCTCCTTTGGGAAAACCAGAGGTAAAACGTCCCATATGTAGGCCAAAATTTAGGTGGGAGAATAACATTAACCATAATTTGAAACAAATAGATTATACAGGGGTTGATTGGAAAATATTAGCTCACAAAAATATGTATGGAAAGCTTATGTCCGCGCACCCATAAATCTACTTGTTCGGTAGTGACAATGCATTAGTTTTCATGGTGTGTGATGAAGAATCAGGATAAATGAAGTACATTTAAATACTCTAAAAATATAAGCGAGTTGCTAATTATTGTGGTGTATTAGAACTCTGTGTAAACAAAATAAGAAAGGAAGACGTGGGGGCTGGCGAAACTTCAATGTGCACGCCGGGGAAAAAGAGACCCTGGAATGAGAAACATACATTTCACTGTGACAATTTTCATAGGAAAGTGATTCGGAATAGGTACTATTTTATTTTTAATGTAGAGTTCCGGCAGCTACCAAATTCCTCGAAAAAAATGTTCTCCTGACAAGTAGATACATTAAGGGAGTTTTTACGAATGACGCGATGGATAGTATCATCATATCATTTGGAGTAATGGATTCGAGGGTATTAGAGGAATATAATAATGGAAATGGAAGTGAGGAGTGTACCTCAAGACTAGGAACTAGCACGCCCGCTCAACGACTAATGTAAGATAAGTTATAGTACAATCCTTCATGATATAAGGTGCTGATTAATGAATACCTCATACTTGCTTTTCATCTGCGGACTGTAGTTATGGACGAAACATATATTTTGTGTTGAGTCACACTCAAAACTAATCTTGGAGCTATGACTCGTTTGAGGGATTACGTGGCATCTGTTTCGAGAGGCCATACACTGATAATAATTCATGCTGGTGGCGAGAATGATTTTTTCCCCGGCGTTTTGTGATGTCGAAGGCTATTATCTCCACAAAATGAATCCAGCAAATTTTGAAAAATGGGTGAAAAAGAAGTATTTCCTACAATACAAATTCTGAAATAATTAAAGAAGAACAGTCATAAAAAATCTTCTGTGGATGGAATCCCTAAATTCACCCGGAGGTTATGTCCCTGCCACCCTGACTTTAAACACATTAAAAAAAAAAGCCGTTAGTTAAACAGTGGGTATGATCGAGAAATATGACAATCAAATTGGAAGATGTGCGATTTCTTTGTGAAAGAAGATTTAATTAATTTGGGGCAAATGTTAAGCTATTAGTTTGTATCCGCATAAAGAAGTTAAAAGATGGAGAATATATGGAATCGGTTGACAAGAGTCCGCGTAATCCACAATAGCATGCACTTCCACTATAGAGAATAAGTTCATTTTCTTTGTGCACCTCATTCTTGTTTGTAATTATTTTGTGTAGGTATTTGAATTCAGCCACTTCTCAATATTTCCCTCAATTTACATTTTTTTTCCATTTGCAATATTGAATGTATTCCTATGTGTGACCATATACCTAGTTATATTCATCTTTACCTCCAGGCCCAATTTCTTAGTGTTATTCAATAGAGTGTGCATGTTGGCCCTTAGTATCTCCTCGCTATCGCCAAATATTACATTTTCAGCATAAACTACATACATGTATAAGGACTTTTTAGACTAAAATTAAGATACATACAATCTTATTTACAAATATCGGTCGCACGGGCAGTAAGCCGTACGTGCTGTTGACAGTCCGTTACAATAAGTTGATGTTTGGTAATAATATACAAAAAAACAAAAAAAGAATATTACAATTAGATAACAATACAATTACATTATACATTAACTTAGTTATGTAGAATTATTAAGAATTAGTATTGCAATTGTTAACATTTATTTTTACATGAATGAGTGTTTTTTCTTATTTTCCGCGTTTAGTTCAGAAATCTACCCACGTTTATCCAATTTTCTGGGCTTACCAATAAGTCGTAGCATGCAAATCTTTCGCGATTTGAATTTAGAAATCTTTCCAGTAATAACTGACGCCTCCAATATTCCAAATCAACACATTTTCCTAATATATGTATCTCGTCCTCAAAGTTCCCACACATTGGACATATTGTCATATCGTGATCGTCGCTAATTTTTAAAAATTTCCGTGCCGTAACCTGAACCAACCAAGCACTGAACTCTCTTTATATCCTAGATTGAGTATATAAGATTCTTTTCCCCAAACTTGTTCTAGTTATCTTTGTAAAAACACTGATCGTTCTCCCGCACATTCGGCCAAAATATTTTGTCGGTTTATATCTATGCACCTCCTCCTTATTTTTCTCCACACATTATTGCGATACTCAGTCCCTTTTTCCCATATCCAATCCATCCCAATCTTTTGGAGTTCTCTCTTAACCTCATCAGGCCAGAATTTCATATTTGCGTTCCTAATTTGGCAATCGTAACAAATTGCTCTGAGCATTGTTTGTTCAACTCGGATTAGCCGCGACCAGTACTTCAGTACACGAATTTTGCAGTTTATGTCGTCCTGAAGTGACCCAAATTCATATAAAATTCCACAGTTAGAAACGGCCTTACTAAGTCCTGTAATATATTTCAGAAAATGCGTATATACCTTATTTAGTATTTCCGTTCTTTTGAAAACCCAAAATCTCACTACCATAGTGCATTACTGGCCTCACCATCGCTCCATACATTTTTTCTAACGTACTATCTGGAATATCGGGAACTCTACCCAGAGTACTGAGAATACTATTAAGTTTTCCCCTCCCTTTGAATAATGCTATACCAATATGTTTCTTCCACTTTCCATTCATTTTCAACGTCGTACCAAGATATTCAAAATGGTTCACATTTTGAAGTATTTGATCTCTGTATTTCCATTCCTCTGCTCTACCATAAACCGTCCCATTTTTGAACGCCATTGTTTTCGTCTTACTAATATTAACAGTCAATCTCCAATTCCTACAGTATATTTCCAGTAGGTCAAGACCTCTATGCAATCCCTTGATTGTTTCGGAACAGATAATTAAATCATCTGCATACAATTGGACTGGGACTTCAACATATCTTATCTCCGGTGTCTCAATGTCTCCTTCTAGCATTATGGCTGCTCTATCATCAACGAATATATTAAATAGCATTGGCGACAACATGCAGCCTTGTCTCACTCCCCCATTGGCTTGACTGCTCTCTATGATGTGCCCTTGGTCTACCTTTATACAACATTTTACATATTTATAAATTGACATAAAATCATGTATCATTATATGTGACTATCTTTTCCGATTTAATTTTTCTTACAGTGCACTTCGGTTCACAGTGTCGAATGCCATATTAAAATCAACGAATGCACAAAATAATTTACCCCTCTTGTTTTTCAGACAATCATCAATTAATGTTCTCAGAACGAATACGTTGTCAACTGTGGAGTACTCTTCTCTAAAACCTGACTGATATTCTGAAATCCTATTGTTTACTTTAGCCCATTGTGTCTTTCGTTCGGAAAGTACTTTACAATATATTTCTCCAAACACTGACAAGAGGCAAATTCCCCTATAACTTTCTGGTTTATGGGACGCACCTTTCTTTTATATAGCGGATGGATTACACCTGTCTCTCAGGCTTCCGGATAATTTCCTTCATTAAATAGTCTGTTGAAATCAATTTTCAAGACTTCTAATAATGTATTTAATGATATCATATTTTTCAATAATTCTCCTGGTAATCCGTCAATTCCTGATGCTTTACCGTTCCTTAAACATTTAATGGAAGATGTTGAGTGATTCCGGGTTCTGTGGCCGTGGTCCATAGTTGGTGTTGATACCAGACGTTTCGCCCTCAACTGCGGAGGGCATCTTCAGTGGCGAGTGCTTCTAGGCGTGTTTCCTGGTCGGAAGCTCTACTTATCATGATTACCGGCCGTGAAAGCCTGCATTCAACTATTTAATGGAAGAAATCACTTCAATTTTCGAGATATCCTGATCTAATAAAGGTATAGATATTGCGTCGGGGAACTCCACTATATTTCCTTGTTATATCTTAACCCTTCACCTCCCAACACCTTATCAAAGTAGTTTTTCCATTCCCCGGGTGATATTATTGTCCGATTTATTTTATTTACTTTGAGTTGGCTACATCTAAAAGAGAGAAGAAAATCGCACTGTCTAATTCTCCTATTTAAGATCCTACATACCTCGATTCCCAATTATTTATCAACCCGTTTCCAGTATCTATCCTCAAACCATAACTTAAACACAAGATCACAACATAGTAACTTACTTAATATACCGCAACATAGGACATCACATCACTCCATGTCATATACCATCTCCACTTCTCGCAACTGGAATTCCCTAACACAAGAAATAAGGGGCTGCCGGACATTGGCATCTTTTAAAAGAAATCTTAATTTATATTTGCTCTAAACTCGACTTCATTATTATCCAGTGTAAGATATATATATATATATATATATATATATATATATATATATATATATATATTAATTGGTGTTTCCCGTATATTGTATCATATTTATATTATTATTATTATTATTATTATTATTATTATCGTATCATTATTGTTATTACCCTATAAAATGTTGTTTGTACATGACATTTACATTGCTACATTTATTGTATCTTTAACTGTTTATAATTAGTATAGTGTATATCTATATTTGTCGAATATTTATTTGTATTTGTGCTGGTTGAGTGGAAGAGAGGGCCTTATGGCCTTAACTCTGCCAGAATAAATAAAGTATTATTATTATTATTATTATTTTTATTATAGTTCTCTTATCGCTTTCCACATGTCCGTAATGTTCCCGCTTTCAGTAACGACTTTAATTTCCTCCGATTTCTTATTTTGCCATTCTAGTTTTGTTTCACATCCTTTAAGCGCCTAAGTTTAAATGGCCAGGTAGCGGCAGACTGCCCGGGTTTAAATGTCCACCTAGCTTTTAATCTTCTTGGCTTTTGACTGTAAGTTTGATAAATTTATTTAACTCATATTTTAAAATCTTTGGGGGTAACATACATCAAACAACGTTTAATGTGTTAAATATTATTGTAAAATCGGTGGTATTCACGGCAAAAATTCGTAGCGACATTTTATACCGTAGAGAGAAATTTTTTAATTCACGATAGTTACCAAATAATTTCAGGGAATTTAGAGTGTTGTGAATCAGGTTAGAAGTGAAATACTATAGATATATTCCAACCCTCGTCCGTTCTTTTGTTTAGAATTGGTCTTATGTTGCATCCGGTCAGTTTTCCCCCAAAAGCAGTAAAGCTTTGAAAAAAAGACAGGTCACATCTAACCCTCAGCCCACATTCATTCATTCACAGTTTTGTGATTCAGAGTGAAGTTTACGATATGTCTGTTACAAAATCACTAAGTTCCGCTGAAATATAAGACATTCTATGACTGTGACAATGACGAAGACGATAACAATGACAATCACAAGCTACAATCAACTGACACTTATAGATGTGAGACACCTGACTTTTGTCAGGTCTTGGGATCGTGAAACTAGAATCGACAGTGAAGAAAATTGTACTCTTCCCCCTGACATGACAGAATCAGAAGGCCTAATTATTCTAATGGGATATGACGTGTTGTAGGATAGTAAGCCCTAAGAAAAAAAGGGATGCCTAATAATCTAAGAATAATAATAATTCCATGGTGCGACAGGCCTAGAAGGCCCTTAGCCTACTAGCCAGCTGCTGGGCTCACACCCACATATGTCAATTACAAAGCTAGATGATCATTTAGCCAGTGCATGGGTGACATGTGGTCAGCATGTCGAGTCCCCCAGCCGTTATAGCTGGCTTACTCAACCAAGAAATTATTTTTTCATTTGTTAGTCTTGATCATTCTATACAAATTTCTTCTTCTGACTTCATTGGTGCCAAAACAACACACAGAGACTTCCGACTTAGACTTGTCAGAGACTTTTTGGAACAGGCTGGTAGAACACCTGTAGATGACTCCCTGGTTGGTAGACCTCGTATATTGAGTACAGACATTTCGTGACTTGAAGTTAACTTTAGTCAACATTGGCCGGTAGCTTTACAAAGAATAATTTGTCGTGTGTTTTGGGCGCGGGGAATCAGAAAACGTGTGAAGAGAAGTGTAAAAAGTGTGATATCGATTTGTGAATTGGTGATTGTCTCGAGGCTTACCTCACTAAAATGAACCTTTAATAAATAAATGGTATCTTCACATCACGTTGGCAAGCATCTGATAACCCTGAAAAAGTTATATAATAAAATTAATATTATCCAGTATAATTTCAAGCAACCAAACAGGTCGGCTTGCTCAGAAGTTATACGCTGGCTCTGCGGGCACGCTGGACGTACAATTTAAAACCCAGCATATGGGCTCTTGGGCGAATTCCTTTCTCTTCTGTGCACACATTTCTGTTTTCTTCTGTGCTTCCTTTTCTAAACTTTAGGATACTATTTTCAACACACTTCTTCTTCTTTCTACAAACCTTATTGTACCACCCTTTGTCCTTCGGGTGCATTTAACCTTGAATTTTTTCCCAGCTTTTTGAAAAGATTCTGTCAAAGTTTCAATAATTTCATGTCCGCTAATATAATTTATTTTCAAATCCTGTATTTGTGTCTCCAGACACCCGACAAATTCTTCTCTCCGTTCCCCAGATCATCTGAAACGTAAAATTGTCCGTAATGTTGTTGCCAGCCCATCAGCAACTGTCTCCCTAATATCTTTTATATCCAAATAAGTTTATTTGAGAAATGGTGAGATTCGATTCTGGAAACTATACAGAAATTACTTACGACCGGAATCATGTCTCTTGTGCATAATCTATAATCGATTAGACTCCCCCCATTTTTATTAATAAATGTCAATTCTCCATTTTTACCTTCCCCATATTTCCCGTTCAAAATTTCAAGTTCAAATGCATCTCAAAAATCTAACAATTGATTTTCTTCTGTATTCATAATTTTATCTTTACTTATCCTGTCCTGACCTCGTGTTTCATTATCATTTGTTTTTAAAGTGATATTTTCTCTCCCATTCCTACAGTTTAAGTCCCCTAAAATTAGTATTCCAGCTTCCGGAAACCTATCGTTTATTTCCGCCAACAGATCCGACAATTCAACCAAAAAATTAGGATTGGCATACCTAGAAGTTAGAGGCTTGCGGTAAATAGACAACATACAAATTTATGCTCCGCCTGCTTTTGTAATAAACACAAGTTGACTCTTTTAAATGAGTATTTACCTATTTAATATAGGGGTCTAGATGTTCCTTACATATAAGGGATACACCTCCTGGATATCTGTCTCTATTTCCTTTCGTTTGACTACCTTTGAAATATTCTTTCATATTATTTATATTTACACATTCATTACCATTTAACCACGTCTCTGATAAAACTAATACATCAAAAGTCTCAATAAACTCCACAAATTTGTCCATTGAACGTTTTTGTTTTAACACCTCAATATTCCAAGTACCGACTGTCAAAAAATCCTATTTTTTTCCCCTGACAGCGCTGAGTGAATTGGTCTTACCTATATTTTTCGTGTCTGTCAAAATGTCCTTGCTAGCTGGCAAATTCTTTGCGATTTTCTTCTAACTGGTGTAGTGTCCGGTCGTTGAAATCTTTGGGGTGGGTTAGTCATTATGGCTTAGCTGTTTTGTGCTGACTGTCAGCTGGATCACTCGGAATTAGTTTCGTATTACTTTCTCTCTCTTTCTCTCGTGTAGAATTTTCTCCCTCCTTCTCTGCTGCAAGCGGACCACCCTCCATAATAGCATTCATTGTAGGTTTTGGGGACCCGGTAGCACTGACCTCCTCTAATCCATTTCCAGTTTTATCCATATTTTCCAGTTGCTCTCTGCTCCAGATCCGTCCAATTATAATCAATTTATTAAATTGTATGTTTGCATGGTAGCCCTGCTTCCTTGCAGCATAAACTAACAAATTAATACCATTGGGTTGTAGAGTTTCTTCAGCCTCTGAAGTTTTGATGGAAAATTTTAGTGAAAATATGAATATTTCAGGAGATAGTTCAACTCTTGCTTTAACGCACTGTGAATTTCAAAACTGTCTAAAAAACATTGCCTACACTTTGTGCCATTCAGACAGATTCGAATAAGTCTAATTAACTTTATAGGATTCCCAAACTGCAGCAGGATATAATGTGACTTCCCCTCACATGTGAGTCTTATGCCTTTTTGAAGTCTACTAATTATTCATACACTGTTACATTTTATTCCATTTCTTTTCTAAAATCTGTGTTTTACTAAAAATCTGAACTATTGTAGACCTATTTCTTCTAAATCCACATTGATCATCGCCTATTGCGTCGTCAGTGTAGAGAGTGAGTCCAGATATTAATATATTTGTTATAATTTTGTATGTAGTTCAAAGTAATAGATTCCCCTGTAGTTGATGTATTCAGTTTTATATCCTTTCTTATAGATTGGTATGATAATCGACTATTTCCATTCTGTTGGAAGACACTAATCTTTTTTCAAATCATACTAAGCAGCCGACATATATTGTACATTAATTTTTCTCCCTCTGATTTTATCAATTTTGCTGAGGTCCTATCTGAATTTGATGCCTTATATATCTTTAAACTTTCTATCGCCATTTCGGCTTAATGCACTTCGTTCTGTGGCTAATATGTCTGTAAAAAAGTATCTTCAATATCCTGTTCTGTGTGTATATTTAATAGCTGATTAATGTAATTTTTATCTATTTAATACTCCTGGAATATATAGTCATGTTTAATCTTACCAGAAAATATTTTCTCTCTAACCTAATACCCTTATATACTTTTCTGTTGTTCATATTTCTTGCATTCATTCAAAATAATTAATCTTCTCTCTCAAATATTCCCTCTTTTTACTCTTTAATAACCTTCAAATTTTACCGTCTGACGTTACTCAATTATTTTTTAATTTACTTTACTTGGCTGACACAATCAATCGCAGAATACTAAAATTTATTTTAATTTCAGACACGTACATACGCTACTTTTTACTAATGTGAGTATAGAAATCTGTTTACTTCATTTGAGTATATGTTCTAATGATAATATTATCATTGTCTGCAAAATGGGGGTGAAAATATAAAACCAATTAATAAATATTAAAATTTTCGACTTTCTCAAATTGTGATTAATAATTATCCCATATTCAGCTTTTCAACAAAAATATTCGTGGACGCTCCAACGACGAAAAGTTACAAATATACACAGTGTCCACAAATATGATATCATACTTTAAACTACTATTACGTCGCTTTGTATAATCTTATCTAAATGAAATTGGTGACAATCAAAAGAGAAACTCAAAACTTTTTGCTATACCTCATAGACATTGAATATGACCGCCACGAGTGACGCTGCAGATATCGAGGCATTATTTCCATTCACGCCATACACCCTCCAACATATGTGAAGAAATGGACCGGATGGCAGCAATGATACGAAGCTAGATTTCCAGCAGGTTTTAAGGCAATGGGGGTACATAGACACGATCCTTTATGCAACCCCATGAAAATAAGTTACAGACCGTCAAGTAAGGTGACCTCTGCGGTCACTTGTAGAAAACACTATCATCATATCCGGCACGCCCAATCCATCTTTCTGGATGCCGGTCATTCAGATGCTCCCGAACGTGCAAATGCCAATGAGGAGGTGCTCCATCTTGGTGGAAAAGATATGCATTGCCTTCTTCTGGTTCCAATTGTGCAAATAACAATTTTAGTGAGGATATCAAGATAATTTTCACCATTGACAGTGGCATCTTGAAAGAAATATGGGCCATAGACTTTACGTTTCGATAGGCACAAAATACATTCACTTGAGGGGAGTCTCTTTCAACTTCCACAATGGTGTTTGGATTCTCACTCCCTCAAATCCTAACATTATGCCTGTTCGCTTTTCCACTAACGTGGAAAGTTGCCTCATCACTGAAAATGATTTTTTCTGATAGTTCATCGTTATCCTCCATTAGTACCATGAAAAGCTCAGAGAAATCTAATCGCTTTGCATGGTCATCAGATTTCAACTCATGCACTAATTGGAGTTTGTAGTGGTGGAACTTCAGTCGTTTACGTAGGATCTTAGATACGGTAGATTTAGGAATGTTTAACTGTTGACTAGCTCTACGGAGAGATTTCTTGGGACTACCACCCACCTCTCGCACTTGATCCACAATTCCTGCAACGAGAGATTGTCTCCCTGAATAGCGTTTCCCATGAATACATTTGCAGCCACGATCCACAAAATCACGGTATCACTTCATAATTGACTTGTCTCTAGGAGCCTGATGTTGAAACCTTCGCCTATAAGCACGCTGGTCTAGCACCGGACCCTGCATATTGTGATATTCCAAAACACACCAACTACGTTCTTGAGGGTGCGCCATAACTCCTTAGAACTTATTTCATAACTTATTTATTAACAAAACAATCTCAAAAGCACAGCAAACATTAACATTTAACCCGTCTGCTAAATATCCATCAATGAACCCATATCGACCACAAAAAACATGATTAAATTTAGTTTAGTTTCTGTTTTGTAGTCCATTATTCTCCATTGTTGACATTGTTATCATGGACAAAACTTTTTGGGTTTCTGTTTTGATTGTCACAAATTTAATTTAGATACGATTATCCAAAGCGACATATTAATAGTTTAAAGTATGGTACTATATTTGTGGAACCGTTGTATATATATCCGCAAAAAATAGAGAAAATATTTGACGTTACTCTCCGTTCTTCCTAGAATTTTGTGTCATTTTTCATGTCAGTCTAGTGTTGCTTGCTATATATCACAGATTTTTTCCGAAAGGTACAGTTACATTTATCACAGAAGCTAAAAATTAGTGGAGAATAGATCTGAAAACTTCGTCCTTTTTTAATATTAAATCGATTTAACGATTTATACAAATTTACCTTTAATTACATGATTTGTCCCTCGTTTAATAAATATGAATGATGTACTTAATCAGTATTGTTCATAGTTTATGATTGTTTGAAGAAGACTTATTGTAATATTGTCCGGAGTTTTTTTATATTTTTGGTGAATTTTAGAGGTTTTATATTTTCAAATTTCTGTTTCATTAATTTAATTCTCGTTTTCTTATATCTTGCTACTATATAATTTTGTTCAGATTTAAATCATTCTGAAGGCTACCTGCTACCTAGTATCGCAATAGCTATTTATACAGGAATTAGAGTATGTATTTACAACGATTATTTATTTTGTTAAAGATATATAAATGTATCTAATGAGAATTAGGACTATAGCACAATGTACGTTGAATTAAAATTAAATACAAAAAAAAGTTTGGTGTTTTGAGGAAAACAATTAGAGCTTTTAAAAACAGAACTTGTGAAGAAAAATCAACTTTTTTTTAATAAGAAGGGAAAATTTAACGTTGGTTTTAAACTTGAAGGCCAGATATACAGTATTTTCATTCACAAATGTGTGTGTGAGTTCGTGTGTGGTTGCGTATACAAAAATATCCTGTACGATCTTAAACAATACCTGACTTAATGATGGACTAAAAAAAACAGTAACATTGAAAAAAAATTAAGTTATATGTTTTAAAAAAATATGAAAATAAGAATAACAATATTTTTTCCCCATTCCATTAACCTTTTTAACTCCTCACGTTATAGATACTATTTAGATGACTCACTCCAACCGGGCCTTAAAAAGGCAAGGCCTGTCGGGAGAGGGAAGTTAAACTTCGGATCACACACATGCTTTTCTGATACACAAGGCCAAGGAAGGCCTCTCTGGAAGTATGATCGCCTCAATGTCAGGGTCTCCACCGAGACAACACAACATAAGACGAAACACGCCATCCACAAACACATTCACATTAAACTAAACACGGCGAATATGATAATGACAATTAAGATGGCCAGATGGTGTTCGGTGATCGTTGGGGCCTTAAACTTTCCTGACATTTGTCTTACAGATGAGGGGAAAAAATAAACAGAAAACGTGTCCCGATCGGAGTTTAAACCAGGATCCGCTGCGTTTGGAGCAGCGACGCTACACCGAGACCACAGCCGTGGACCCTTAACAATAATACATAGGCTAGAAAATAACAATACATAGGCTAGAAATTCAGAAGATGGAATTCAGAGTATTTTCTTAATGTTTTTCTTAAAGTGCTTAATAAAAGTAGGCATTGACGGTTGTTCCGGACAAATTATTCCAACCATTAACAATCCTATTTACAAATTGAAATCGTCTTATGTACGTTATTTTTTCTCTAAATCCTATATTTAGAAATTAGGATCGTTCCAGCTGTAGTACATGGATGTATCCAGCCCTGGTTGTATACCCGTTCATACTATATTTCTCATCTAGAATCTGTAAAGTGCACTTAATCGTGCCTATGTTGAGCCTGATTAGAAGAAGTACCCATCCCAAATCCTTATCTTTTTCACATCTAATTTTTTTGTTCATCCTTCATGAAATTAGATTCCGTTTTCTGTACACTTTCTAATGAATATATTTGCTACAATATATAAATAAATATATATATATATATATTTCATGAATTTGCACTCTATTCTGTTATGGGACTAAACAATTATACGCCTGACATTTGTTTTATTTAGCGCGTTTCTTTTTATGTATACGCTTTATAAAATTTAGTACTTTCTATGCTTTCCTGGTGAAAGAATTTACTTGTTTGTTCCTCTCAAGGTTACTGGACACATTTATACCTGAAGTATCGTCACCTGAATTAAATTATTCTGAATTATAACATTTAGATTATGAATGTGTCAAGATTACCAAAAGCAGCATTTAACTAAAAGCCAAGAGGTTCAAGGAATGTTGGAAGGCCAGTGAAAAGATGGAAAGAACAACTGTGAGGCGAAACAGGCAATTTGTCTAGTCCATGAAGTGTAGAAGAAAATTATAGCGACTAAATAATATGTCATCAGTCATTATGGATAAAATATTGTGATCCAACAATTATATTTGACGTGTTTATAGAACTATACTATCTTTCATCTTCTTTGTTTTTCGTTGTTAATCCTACTTATATTAATAAGTAACTGTATAACCAGGTTAAATAAAAATATATATGCAATATAGGTTTAATGTCCTTTTAAATATTTTATATCCAAGGGGGAAGTAAATTCATGCTTGAAACGTCCGCTGTTTTTACACTTCTGAAATTGTAAAACATTTTTCGTATTTAGTCTAGAAGTCTGGTTATCGTATTTAAAACAATCTGGTGTAGTAAATACTTTCGTATGACCCGTTGCCAATTATAACTCAAGAATAATATTTTCACTCATGACCATTCCGCATGCTTAATACGGTCTTCTGGGACACATGTGTTTCACACAAAAACAACTCATGAAAGTTGAGCCTTTTATGGCATATTTTAGTAGTCTACAGTTGGGTACAACATTTAAACTACTTTTATGTCGAAAATATAGATCATAAAGGCTGGTTGAAATATTTTCACCGGAATTAAATATTAATGGAACATTATTTATATCTCTAGCTTTTTATTAAACATATTTGTTTGGCATTATCCAATATTTTGAAAGCTTTCAACTAGTTAAAAGTGAATATACACATTAAAATACAAAATATAAGTGTTTTAATTTTCATAAACTCGGAAAAATTTTTATGAGGCAGGCTGTGATTAAGTTCCATGTATAATATTATGTTTCTGAATAAAGGAGTATTTGTTCATGAGTTATGTGAGTAATAAAATAGATTTTATCGTTGATTTAAAATACTGATTGAATATTTAATCAGCATTATGATTTGTACATAATACCAAGCATGGTCGATCCTCCAAACTATTCAATTCTCATATTATTTCGGATTTTATTTCTTTTTTACGTAATTGGGGATTTACAGTATATGCCTCCACTTTCCAATACAATTTGTTGGATAATTGATTAGAGGTTCGTTTTTTCTCTCCTTCGCTCGCACTCAGCGATAGCGTTGTTCACATAGCCTGTGTGTAAAATACTTTAAAATATAAATCTAGAGTTCACGCACTCTTTTTTTTAAGTTCTTTTTATTTTTATTTTATATTTCGCGTTTTAATTTCTCACTTTTTAATATACAATCAGTCCAACTTAAAGTTATGAAACAAATCTTAATATCATATGAGCAGTGAATACATTTATTGATTGTTTCCTTATAAAACTAGACCTGATATTTACTATCTATTTACCTAATTTATAGTTCAGGAGCGTGTTTTGGCTCAGGTTCCAATGGGGGAAGAAATTATCTTATGGAATTTCGGGCAATCTATTGGTCCAGGGGCACACCCTACATCGTGAGGAATTTGGATAGGCAATGTAATTAGCGGATCAAGTTGAAAACCCAGTTATAACGGCTGGGCATCTGATTTACTGGTCACATATTACCTCAATACAGGCTGTGATCTCCATCTATGTGATTAACACAAGTGGATGTGAGTCTAGCACCCAGATGGTTATGCCAAACGTCTTCAAATATTATCGAGCTATGGAGTTTAACATTCAGGATAATATACCTGAATGCGCAAAACGCTACTGGCGAAACTGATGTGGAATCTGCTCACCATGTTTCATATATGATTGTAGGCGTAACATTTTGTATGAACTCACGAATATTACTTCGGCAGATCAGGCAGATTACGATTTTTTTACACAATTTATTATTGACAAGCTCCCATGAAACCAAGTGGCGTAACCTTTTGGCATCTAGGGGACCAAATTTCGATTAAGTACCTCTCCGAATCCAGCGACCAGTAACTCATGTTCCCAGAAATTTCTCACATTTTTCTTGTAAAGGTATTGTGCGCCATTTTGCTGTAAGATCATGCTGCAAGGAAGTTGTGGCACAGGTTACACCTACAGTAAGTGTAGTTGAATTGCTCTTTTATCGAAAGACTTCCCGAAAAAAATCTGCCCAAATCTGTGCAAAACTACCCGCAAACAATCATAGCAAAATATTGAATCTTTTAAATTATAAAACTGACCATTGCTGAAATATCTCAACTATTTCTCAATTATGTTTCGTTTTTATTGTACCTTTAAACCGGGCTTACCGAATTGTGCTAACTTACATTAATAAGTTAAGCATATCTGACAATGGAATATTTATCTCACACCTATATGTAATATCTATCCTACAGCCAAGTATAGTAGTGACATGCTGTCATTTCCGTGGCCAATATAGGAATCTCTTTATGCATATTTTAGTAATTCTTATTAAAACCCGGTAAATCATCTGTCTTTTTTTGTGTGTTTTCAGAAACAATAAATCTTATGTAAAAAAGTTAATTTTAAGGATATTTTAAATATTTTTCCTGTAATATTTTTGTGACAATTTAAACTCATGAATCAATTACCAATACCATGAAAGAATTTCCACGAATTCATAAAAATATCAGCTGCATTTTTATATTCTCAATCGAAATTGGATCTGAAAATCAATTTAAAATTACTCGCCAACGTCTTACGTCTTTGAAGCATTCAACATGGAAAACCAAAACTAATCACAAGGATCAACTTTTATAAGATTCATGATGTGTTCCGTTGAGGTATTATTCAAAATTAATATAAAATTGTGGAATATTCACCTGAAAGGTCCGTCTCCTCAACTTAATTAATCATTTAACTGTAGCGCTTTCGGAACTTGTCCCATCATCGGCAGGATTCAAAACTGGTGTTTCACTGAAGATCTGGTAGAGGGGGTTGCATGTATTGGGTTCGTTTTCGTTTATCAGGCTTTCGTTGTTGTGAGCTGCTTTCGTAATTTCCATCTCTTCGTGTACGTTTATCTTCGCTGGATTATTTCAGTAATGCACAGAGAAAATTGAATAAACCTCAACGGAACACATCATGAATCTCATATAATAGTAGCCCATAATACTAGTGATAATATGCATCGATCTCCAACAAGTGACAAATATGAACGAGGAAGATAATTGTAATGGGAAATAATATCATTTAGTTCTGTTATATATTTTCTTGAACATATATTCACCAGGTTACTTTTACAAACTAATAGTTAGGGTGATCCTACTGACAGAGGTATCTTTAAAGAAAATTTTATTTATGAAATGCGTTTTTATTTTTGGGTTAATATTTTGACAATGAAAACCTAATAACCAGATAAAAATATTTGTCTTTAATAATAAAAAATCTAAGTTTGAATCCATCCATCCATAGTAATTCTTCCCGATGGCAGTTTTTCACTGCAATCATAGCATTTTCTTGCTATGCTTTGCAGCTTTACTAGGGGATTGGAGGTGTGATAGCTTCCCGTTGCTTTCCGCACCGGTAAAGGACGACGATGATGATAACGATAAGGATGATTATGGCCATATAATTTCGGGGACCTTTCGGTCCTTAAAGTTTCCTGACATTTGTCTTACAGGTGAGGAAAAACCCCGATAAAACCTCACCCAGAAAAACTGTCCCGACCGGGGATCGAACCCGGGCCCGCTGTGTGACAAGGCAGCACTCTACCTCGAGACCACAGCGGTGGACTTAAGTTAAAATAATGTATCTTATAACTAATGAAATACTTCGTTTCGATTTTACTATTTCTTCATTTTGACACATAAAATAAGAATGTGACTAATACAAGTAATCAGTCTTTCATCGAACAACGCTATTGTTCAACTGCTCAGTCATTGTTTTCTCATTTGTTGATTCTTATGTTTAACAGTGAATCAACCTTGAAAACTTAGATTTTGAATTCTTCTATGTTTATTTATTATATTTCAGTGTTGGCGTTAGTCACTGTGAATATTCCCATTGAACAGCCTTGCCTAATATTCTGTGTTTACGATAATTATACGTATAATTTTTATTGCGAATAGGCCCTACATCATCATAATTTCATTCTTTCCTATTACGCGCCATTCTTACCAAATTCTTTACAACAACTAGTTGTTACCATGCTTCAGTGTAACCTACAGTATATCATAAAGTGTTTAATTGATAGGCCTAAATGGAATTGATTAAATATTTTCATTCGAAAAATGAAGCCTTTCCTTTAATTTTGCCATTCATCTTTTCATCTTTTCACGTAAAGTAAAATGGCGTGAGTAGTAGATCTAATGTTTTATAAGAGTATTTTACTGATGTACCATTTGATTATTTTTTATTTTATTCTCTCAACATTCAAAATTACTACAACTAATGGTACAGAATATCGCAAAATAAATTCTGAAACTTTCGAATGTTACTTTTGATAACATTCGTACATTCATTCTTAGTTTGGAAGTAGGTGTACTTATTAAACATTGGACAAAGTGAATATAAAGAAATGTTAATTTTGCAGGTGTAATGAATTAAAAGAATTGTAATTACCTGTAAAATAATAGATTAGTAGGTCTGTTCCGGTGATATTCTGCTATGCATATGCCAGATATCACGAAGATTCCGAGACTAGGAATTATGACATGGTCTTTCGTGGTTTCCCCAGGTACAAGAAGTAGATGGTAGAGCAGTTCCCAAATAGATAGCCATTTCTTAAAACTTTCTTAGAATTATTCATTAACAAAAAAATAAAAATGTGTAATTTCATCGACTTAGTTTAAAACTAGGTGACATCTATAGGGAAATGAGCTTAACTAAATTCTTCTGGCAAGGAAACTTCCCACTAGGGATCCACCCATGTCCCCGCGCGTGATGAATGGGGTTTAATCAATATATCAGCTTAGTTTAACATTTCATATTACATGCCACACGCCAACCGCGCCTTACAGTGGTACAACCTGCCGGGAGAGGGATTATAAACTATGGATCACAAACACAATCACAAGGAGATTAGTGATCAGTTCAATTTCGGGGCCTCCTCCGAGAAAACCAAACATGAAGACGAAACACACCAGTCTCATACACACATTCATACTAATGATAATTATGATGCACATATAATGTTCGGGGATCATTTGGGTTTTACATTTCCCTATCATTTATCTTACGGGTGAGGAAATTCCAGCGAAAAATTTCACCTGAAAGTATTTCGCAATATGGGATCAAACCCGGGCTCCATGCATAGGGGCAGAGACAATAGCCCGAAATCAGAAGGGTGCACACGAAAATCAAAAGGAAAGTAATAATTAAGCCATATTTAAAAATTGCAATACATATTTCGGCATAGCAATTTAAAATTACCGGGACAAATGGAATCTGTGTTTTGGAACCCGGGATAGTTATTGTTCTGACGATAGACCAGCCAAAGGTGAATAGTCGGCAGTGCCGTTCAACTGATCACAGGTATTTTTTATCTCAAATGAGAGAATTAAAATACTCATTTGGATTCTGAGTTTTGCCTTCTAGATATTTTCTCAGCAGTTCTGCATCGCATAGTGTTTAATAAATTCCTCTTCTGGAAGGCTGTTCTTGTTTTTTTTATTTTATTTTATACTTACACCATGTTTCAGAGCAAAGATCATGTTGAGATTTGTCATTTGTTGATAAGTAATGAAACCAAGTTGCCCACACAGCTTGTTTCATACACTGAATGTTACTCACAGTGAACCTAATAGCACTGCCATAAGAATTCTGCAAAATATTAATTCTTGGTTAGTCTGTTTTTTTCCCCAATTGGCTTTCCATCATTTAGAACTTTGCCCTTATATAGTTCTACAAGTCTTCGCAGTCTTCCACCCATTCACTTTTGAATATGACCAATATAAAATGATCACTGACAAGCACTAGTTATTGCCTCAGACAGTAATGTCAAATCTATAATACAACACTGCTCAAAAAAATTAGGGGATATTGTAGAATAACCTATTAAGACTATGTTTTTGGAATAGTATTAGATGCAATCACTTTCTATTACTCCAAGATAATGTAAACAAAAGTTTGAAGTTGTTACGTAACCTCGGTACCATACCAGAGGGCAGTGTCTGTATTGTTGATGTGAAAGGGTGGTGTGGGGATGAATGTATTGTTGCTGTTTTTAAATCCAGTCCAGTTTTCAGTTATTGAATGACTTGCCTTAGGGACAGTAATGCCTCGACAACGTGATTTACCTGAACCAATGGCTTGGAGGGCCATAGGAAGGATGGAAGCTGGACAGACACAACAAGAGGTGGCACAAGCAATTGGGGTGTCTCAAAGCGTGATTTCCAGACTTTGGAATCGTTTTCAAAGAACAGATACTGTTCACAGAAGAGCCGGACAAGGTCGACCACGGGCAACAACAGCATGGGATGACCGTTACCTCTTGTTAACAGCCCGTCGGAATAGACAGCAGAATGCAACTCAACTGTGAGATACATTTCAAACAGGAACATGGCGCAGGATGTCACCTCAAACTGTCCGTAATCGACTGCATGGCAGTGGTCTCCATGCCCGTAGGCCCATGGTGTGTACCAGGTTAACTCCGCAACACCGTAGAGATCGCAGAAACTGGGCGGAGGAACATCGTGGGTGGAGGCATGCCGAATGGAGATCAGTTTTTTTCTGATGAGTCGCGATTCAACTTGGAATATGATAGTCGGCGTGTATTCATATGGAGGGAAAAATGGACACGAAACAATCCAGCTTTTGTACTTGAAAAATCTCCATATCGTGGCGGTGGATTGATGGTTTGGGCAGGAGTCAGTAGTGGTGGACGTACGGACCTCTACGTCTTCCAAGGTGGTACTTTGACTGCGGTAAGGTATAGAGATAAGATTCTCCGACCTTTTGCCGTGCCTTATGCTGGTGCCAGGTGATTCTTTTCTTTTTATGGACGATAATGCACGATCCCACAGAGCTGGCTTGGTGGACGACATGCTGGAAGTGGAGGGTATCGAGCGTATGCAATGGCCGGCTTCCCCCCGGACTTAAATCCGATTGAGCATGTGTGGGATGCATTAGGCAGGCGCATTGCAGGCAGACCAGCACCTCCCACAACTGTTCCAAATCTGGACATTGCTCTTATGGAAGAGTGGCCACGTATCCCCCAAGAACTCATTGCTAACCTCATTGCATCAATGCTACACAGGTGTGAGGCAGTGCTGGCCGTTCGAGGAGACCATACACCACACTAAAGAAACATTTTCACCCATGTTAATGTTGCTTTGTTTGTTTGCCACATTCCTAATCAGGATCTCATTGACATCTGGTGTGGTACAGAGGTTACGTAATGACTTCAAACTCTTGTTTACGTTCTTTTGGAGTAATAGAATGTGATTGCATCTAATACTGTTCCTAAAAACATAGTCGTAATATGTTATTCTACAATATCCCCTAATTTTTTTGAGCAGTCTATATCCACCGTTTACTTTATCAGCACTACTTTGTACATTTATACCTGAACTAATTTTACTCTTAGAAGCACTTGGCGATGTCTCTAACTGACCAAATTTAACATCTCTTGTACTGTTATGCTTTGTATTCAGAATTTGAGTCTTTTTAATTTCTCTGATTATTCTTTCAGAGCTTCCCATTATTAATGCATATACTTACAGTGTATTGGAGAATCAAAATATACTTCACAGAGTTTAAAAATAGTAAAAACTCACACTAACAACAAAATCAATATGTACTAACTATATGCTACCATAAAGTATAAACAACAGCCTTCTGCATATGGTCTGATGTGTCTTGGACTTCTGCCTGTTCATAAATTACAAAATAGTGCCTAATAGGTAATGTAAATTTACATGCCTGCAAAATAAGCAGTAAAATTGAACACAGAACTAAAGGACACAACAAGCAGGAGAAGAAGGTGAGTGGCAGATGGCAGCACCTTATAAATTCATTTTTTTAAAAGCATAAGCAATTTGAATTGGTTTATGAAACTTGGAGAAATTATAGTTGAATGCCTAAAGTACCAAAGGATGAAATAAAAAAATATTTTTTATGACTTTCTGCCCACGTGTCAC
The DNA here is from genome assembly GCA_030220185.1 of Diploptera punctata. Lineage (NCBI taxonomy): Eukaryota > Metazoa > Arthropoda > Insecta > Blattodea > Blaberidae > Diploptera > Diploptera punctata. The sequence goes on from JASPKZ010006464.1 coordinate 411,496, forward strand.
CTGAAAGCATTATGTATGTTACCAATGGTAGTTAAGCAAGGTCTATGAAGTGTGGTTAACATTTTTTTTTCGTATATTTTTCTTGTATGGAAGCTAAGCTGATTTATAACAGATGAGTTATATATCTTTCAATTAAATGTATTAATTTTTCAGATTGTGATAACAGAGTGAATTCTATTCCATGGTGTTCTGCCCTAGGGCAGGTCTTTTACTGCTATCATAACATTTTTATACTACGCTTTGCAGCTTTACAAGCTTTAGGTGAGTTAGCTTCCCGTTGCTTTCCACACTGTGGGATGATAATGAGGATCATAATGATGGCCAGATGATGTTCGGGGACCATCTGGGCCTCAAAGCTACCTTGATATTTTGCCTTACAGGTGAGAAAAAATCCCCAAAAACCTTACTCAGCAAGCTTGTTCCGATCGGGAATCGAACCCTGGTTCGCTGCGTGACAAGGCAGCACGCTACCTCGAGACCACAGCGGTGGACACAGAGTGAATTATTAATATGAAATAATTGCTTAAAGATTCAGCATATAACTTCAATTTGAAATAGTTTCAAATTATTTGCAACACGGCACGTTGGGGAAACTCCGATCATTACTATTAGCAATTAACACGTGTGGCAAGTGACTCCTCATTTCTCGAATATTTTTTAAACTTTTATTATTAGCATTTAAGCAATGTAATTAAGCACCCGATGAAAGATATGTGTTGTGATGTAGGCCGGGACAGAAAATTGTGGTACAGGTCCACTTCATGTAGAAGTCAGCAGATGTGTTATTTTTGGTAGCAGAGACAGTAACTTTCACACTTTTGAATATTTCAGTTTTTTCTTTAGCTTTCAATGAGGTGATTGGAATTACTCAAGTGTCGGAGAACACCGATCAAACCAACGTACTAGAATACATTTTTACGGTTAGTTGATCGTATATTTTTATTTTTTGTATACATATGTAAATAATAGAACAGTATTTATTTTTCTATTCTTTTTACGAAAAATATTACATTTACTTTACTAATTTCTATAGTGATCGATATTCCCCAACTTCACCTTATATCGTGTAGTCTATCATTTGTTATTATTTTAACTATTAATAATTTATAATACGCCTACAGATCTGCAAAAATTGTATTTTGTTTATTCTTTCAGCTGCATGGTATGTTTTTGGTACATTGTAAGATTTCTAGTGTGCTGAATCATAAAATGATCTCCATTTCAGTCCATCAAGTACTGTTCTTTTTCAAATACAAGGTGTTTGCATAAAAAGTAACACTAGTGAAAAATAAACATTTTTTTTACAATGAACTAAACAATATTTTTCACAATTAAACCAACTATTTCTCCTAGAAATATAAAACATTCATTCTTTTTGCCTATGAAACTTTTTCTTCTCTTTATTAGTCTATAAGACACGCTTCCGCTTTCCATTTTCTGTTTTCCGCTTGAGTATCCTACAGTAGTCAGCTAACGTATTGACGTCCCATCTTCCTCGGTAGCGTCTGTCGATATTACGTACATCCTAGTGAAATCTTTCACTCTGCTCTTTATTGAAGACTACAAGTTTTCGGGAAAATAGTAGACATGTGAATGTAGGTAATGCAGTTTTAAGCTTGTCTTACATCCTTGAGCTCTTTACGCAGCCAATATGCGTTGTAGTATGATTTTGTATTGAGGGTCTTCAGTTTTAGGCCTACACAAAAACTTGTGCTCTACTTCTTTGAAAGTGTCCCACGTTCCTTTTTCTCCCATTTTTTTCTGAAAAGAGGGAACGGATAACAGTTTTCCTTTATCAGGGTCAGTAAAAACTCCGTCTTTCAACATGACTTCAGAAAATTTTGGTAACTTGAAAAATTATCCATCTTTTGGCAGCGATTTAACAAAATGTTTCATGAGCACAGTTTAATATGAAGAGGCGATATAATAAAACCTATTCAGGAGGAATCATGGTCATAATAATGACGTTATTTTTCCCGGGGCTCAAGTTATTTAAACAGACAAACTCAGGGAGGTTGTAGGGAACACCGACATAAATATTTTTCCCTAATGCCATTTTTTCCTATGAGGATTATTTAAACCGGTAGAGGAAGATTTCTTTGGCAGCAAATTAATTAAACCAACAAACACTTTTGCATGTTTTATTACATACAGATAACACATTAACACAACTGCAATTACTTACATTGCAGTATAGGTTCACAAATATGTCCATTGACATGTAAACAAAGGTTACACCGGCGGATAATATTCCGTCTAACACGGGCAAAAACTCCAGGAGTATCGTTAATTTCTCCTGCTGCTGCTACTATCCGGGAAACCAGATCCTTTTCTGATTCAACAGGAGTTGTGTAAACAAGGTTGCGCATCTCTCCCCACACAAAAAAATCCAGAGGGATCATATCTGGGGATCGAGCAGGCCATGGTACAGGACCACCTCTGCCAATCCACTTTTATGGAAAACGTCGGTTCAAGAATCAACGCACACGACGACTGAAATATGCCGGCGCCCCGTCATGTTGGAACCACATGCGTTGTCTTGTAGGGAGCGGGACGTCTTCCAGCAATTCTGGCAATTCTCTGGCGAGAAAATTGTAATATTGCCTGCAATTTAATGGCGTAGGTAGGAGATATGGCCTGATTAAACAGTCCCCAACAACACCGGCCCACACATTAACGAAGAACCGCACTTGATGTGAATGATTAACTGTGGCATGTGGGTTATCCTCACTCCAAACATGCACATTATGCGTGTTGAAGACTCCATCACGCCAGAACGTTGCTTCATCTGTAAACAACACAGAGGATGGAATGTAGGATGCATTTGACACTATTCCAGGCACCACAGCGAAAACTGTGCTCTGGGTGCATAATCAGCTGGTTTCAGGTTGTGGACACGCTGTAAATGAAATGGATGTAATAATTGCTCATGAATGACGTTTCTTACATTCATCTGATTCCTCCCCATGTTACGCGCAATTGCATGAATGCTGATTGAAGGATCTCACTCCACATGCTGCAGGACGGCTTACTCAAATCGCAGTGTTCTCACTGTGCGACGGCGTCCCTGTCCAGGTAATCTGCTAAATGACCCGGTATCACGCAAACGTTGGTACACAGCAGTAGACGTTGTATGATGCGGGATACGGCGATTATGATTTTGTTGTTGATAAACCAGCTGTGCAGCTCGTCCGTTATGGTGCGCTACGTAGTGCGCACCAACCATTTCAGTGTACTCACTCCAGGTGTATCGCTCCATTAGTAAACAGATACAATTAACTACTACACTGGTGGACAAAACAATTCCTACGATCAACAGCAGTTACAATCATGCCAAATGAAGAGCGTAATACGGCCTCTACCGGTTTAAATAATCCTCATAGGAAAAAATGACATTAGGGAAAATTGTTTGTTTTGGTGTCCCCTAAAACCTCCTAGAGTTTGTCGGTTTAAATAATTTTCACCCTGTAAAACTAGCCAGTCAATGTTTGTCCAATGGAGGTATCTGGCTCGGCTGTGCCATAGGCAATGGAAATAGGAATATTTTGTATAACCTACTTTCTGACCCAACACATTTTTCCTGTTCGACGTGACCAACCTGAGCTTCCTCACACCATCAAAACTACTCTTGCCATTACCCTATCCACTGTCCCCACCCCTCCATCATTCCTGTCATTTTCTCCTTGTATTTATCCTTGAGTGTCAGTCTAATGCACATTAAATGAAAGTAAGAAATCACTTTTGCACGGGATTATTTAGAATCAAGAATAGCATACCAGATTTCGAGTTAAAGAAGTTTCATTCACAATAAAACTACAAACACGGGATTTGCAAGAAAATCTAACGTGGTGGTATTTTTAGAGTATTTTTCATGTTTCAGTGAGTAAAACTCTATAAGAAACAATATAAGAATGCTGTGCAGATACAGGCTACCATCCTCTGTAATTGTCAATATCGGTGTAATTTTATGCTATTGAAGTGGAAGGGAAGATCACATAAAATTAACCATTGTTATTATTATTATTATTATTATTATTATTATTATTATTATTATTATTATTATTATTATTATTATTAATATCATCATCATCATCATCAAGTTTAACTATACCTCTACAATTGTTTAAATTGTGCCCGCTTGCAGTCTCATCTTCTCCCACGCTCTATAACCACAAAGTTCCTCAGATTTAAGATTTATTTAAATTTGCGACAGTATTAAGAATATTGCAAGCATTTCTGCTAAATTATTAATTTTTTACACAAAGTTTTGCATAGACAAAAACTGTAATATAAAAACTTGTACGATTCAGATGAAGTCAAATTTAGATGTTTCCATAGGGTGTTTGCAGTTATCACATTAGATAGTTTTATTTTGTTAAGTCGCGATGAAGTAGTTGATTACACTACAAAGAATATAAGTGAAAGAATCAATATAAAATACCAACAAAAATTACCATATACAACCTAATATCTGGTGGAAAGAAAAATAACGGACGATATTCTGCTTCTCACTGAAGTTATAACAGTTTTGTAGAAGGAAAGTAATACTAGATTCCTGAAAACAGAACACTCTGCTGATGTAAAAGAAGGAGGAGGGAACCAAGCTGGAGATGGAAATACGGTAGATATTGAAACTCAGACTAACCAAAAAGTATACAGCTCATAAAATGGAACGTGAGAGTATTTCAAATTGTTAGTAAAATTACGTAAATATTACTATGCTGACGAAAATCATAAAGTTTGTATTCACATACATGCAATTCAAAATATCTTTACCTCATATTTCCATTTTCAAATATATATCGCGACGTCTAATTCGTTTGCATACTAGTCTAAATATTTTCTTTGTTATACATCTCACTACTTATTTTTGAACATTTAACTCATGCCACAAATGTTAGTCAATGACCAATCACGTTTCAATGAATGTTGTTAACAACGAATGACAGTCGTGTTTCACCTCGCTCTTTATCGATATCTCTTTATTAGCTCCTGCTTTTGTGATAAAGAACCCTTTTTAAAGTTCTGAACAGGTCAAAGCATTATTTTTCTAAAACAAATACATTAAATACAGAAAATAATGAAAAGATTCGTTTATTTTACTGAGTTTGTTTACTAAAAAAATAAATGAATAACCCGTAATGTTGATTATGAGATATAGTTTGATGTGTTTCATTATTTCTCCACTTTGGTGCACTCTTACAATATTGCGATCTTATTTGGCAAAAAATAATATGATCAAGCAGCAGTGAATGAACATTATCTCAGATTTCGGATTTAATTTCAAACATCGCCGTTTACATTAAATATATAAATATTTTAAAATAACTATAGTTAAACAATGATTTGAGAGTAAACAGCTTCATTTTATTCGTGAAATAGTCCTAACAAATGCCACTCTTGATTTCCAAATTCTCTAGATGAATTCACTACTCACTTCGTGAGTCGTGAATTTATCGATAATTTGGAAATCACTCGTGGCGTTACTTATAATAAATTTACTAATGGATCTGCTGTGTATATACCACTATCCGTCCCGGGTGGGTACATGGGGGCTCCCTAGCGGAATTTCTTAACGAAGCTAATTCAGTTACGCTTATTTACCTATAGATATCAGCGAATGACATATGGTTAGGACATCACTTTAATGAGACATCAAGTAGGCAAATAAGGTATTACTTGGATGGATGAAGATCGATTAATTTTGCACAGAGGCATTTATATTCTGGACTCTTACTTTAAGGGAGGAGAGCAGATTACGAGTATTTGACAATAAAGTTTTTAGGGGGAAATTTTTGACCAACAAGAGATGAACAGACAGATGAATGGAGAAGACTACTTAACAGTGAACTAAATGGTCTTTATAGGAAGCCAGATATAATAACAAATAAGTCCCGTACACTGCGATAGGCAGAACATGTGGCACAATTGGGGAAAGAAAGACGTGCATGGAAGCTTCTTGTAGGAAAACCAGAGGGAAATGCCAGTTGGTGGACCAATAACGAGGTGAGAGAACAACATTAACTATGATATGAGTGAAGTATATTATATGGGAATGATTGGAAAACATTAGCTCAGGATAGGGATGTATGGAGAGCTTATGTCCGCGCGGTCATGAACCTACGGGTTCGATGGTGCCATTGAGTTATTTAGTTTTGGCATTTAAATTGAAGCTTCAGGTTCTTTTACGAGTCTGAAAATCTTCACACTCGGTATCCACGGTTTAATGTCCTTCCCGGACGACTTGTGATTTGGATTTTTCCATCCTGAAAATTCATCGACCCCGGGCAGAGTGAAAATTTATTAATATGGACATCATGCGATTAGTAGAAAACTATAATAAAAACACTCAGAAACTCATTACCCGATCTATTAGAATAACGCAGACTCATACTAATATTATTTTGTGCTTTTCAAATTTGCTTGAAAGGTAGACTGCAAACAGAAACAAATTGCTTTAACGGAGATTTTTTGTAAAACCAAAATCAGATACGTCTTCATCCCTGTTGTAGAGTACACATACTTCAATGTAAAGAAAAAGTGCAACTGATTAAAATTGATTTAAGATCTTTCAGTTCAGAACAAGAATGAAGTCTTGAACTAATAATGTTACAAATAATTAAATAATTTAATCTGACTATTTAACTCATGCCCCAAATGGCATTCAATGACCAATCACATTTCAATGAATTTTGATTTACAACCAATCACAGTCTTTTTCACCTCTATTGGATTACCTTCATTTTATCGTTTTCATTTTATCAAGTGGCTCCCAATTTGTATATATAATACTTGCGAGATATAATGGAAGAACATTCGTAGCAATTGATTATATGTTAAAAAAAGAAACCACTCTTCGCACTTTCTTAAATATATTATTTCCCAGGAATTAACGTTGCAGAAAAATTTAATTGACATATTTGCATAGGGCATCAGATATTAATTAATAACCAGTAAAGATGTGTTATATTTTTTTTCTCCACTAGGGTGCAATCTTAAAATATTGCGATTCTATTTGGTAATAAATATGATCTGATTGCAGTGATGAACAAATGAAACCTAACGTTTCTCATATGTTTTCTAACATATCAGTTTACACTAAATATATAAATATTTTAAAATAACTATTTTTAAATAACGATTTGTGAGTAAACAGCTTAATTTTTTCGTTAAATAGTTGTTACAAATGTTACTCTTTATATCCAAATTCTGTAGATAAATTCACTCCTCGCTTCGTGAGTCGTGAATTATCGATAATTTGGAAATCACTCGTGGCATTACTTATGATAACAGCTCCTCTACGATACTGTCCATCACTGTGATCTATTGGTACATCGTTGCCTCAGACGCAGCAGCCGCTGGTACAAATAGCGACCGGGGCAAATGTTCTGTGTAAAGTTTTCTCCGGGCTATTTCCCCAGCTGTAAGCGAATTTCAAGAAAATGAATGCTCAAATATTTCCCAAACAACATACGATCGTCATAATGACCCACGTCATATTCGCTTTTTTAGTATGAATGTATAAGTAAATATTGTGTCTTAAATGTTCGTGTTGTCTCGGAGGTGGAGCAGGCATTCAGCTGATCCTTCATCCAGGGTGGTACTCCATGACATTGTGTGATCATATGTGTGTGATCAAGAGTTTAAAATACTCTCGCGACGATCATTTCTCTGCAAGGCGTGGGTAGCGTGGGACATTTAAAAGTACCTACAAAGGAGAGGTTAAACTAAGATAAAAAATAAACTATCTAGCTCCACTACTGTACGGTAAGAGTACAATAATTGCAGTGGTTTAATATTTATATTCACTTTCTAACGTGCTTCTTTTTAATATGCAGTTTAAAAAATGCTACCTCTGATAAGCTGTAAAGCAACTGCTAGTTGAGGAATTTGGACGTAATTCCCAATAAATGTGCTTAGAGTGGATGAGATCTCAGTCGATAGACTTACACAGGTTAAGAGTGTTTAATTTAATTATAACCGGAATTTACCAAAGAATGAAAGTCTCGTGTTTTTTATAAATATTGTAATGTTCGATTTTATAATAGGGAGATAAATTTTCTAAAAAGTAAATATGTGTTGACAATTTACCATAACAAGAAATGTATTTCGAAATTTCAGAAATTAAAAATGAGGGTTGTCCTAAATTGTATTGCATTATTAATGACAATTTCGACTGCTTATTTGAAAAGTTTTTTTTTTTTTTAACTGTATTTAATTTTTCATGAAATGGTAAAAGGCCTTATATCCTAAATATTTACTTTAACTTGATTGGTGTATAATTCTACACCGATTTCAATGGGATAGGTTAACATTTTTAGAATATTAATAGACATATGAGGGACCAATCGTTATCAATAACACTGGTCAATATGATTTTTGTTTTATGCGTACCAATAGTTGTACATAATGCCGGTTTATCGTGTATTCAAATATGTAGGCCAATTCGGAATTTTTCCATCACCCCCAGTTCTTTTTGTTTCAATTTCAATTAATGAATTTAAATAATTATTTTTTAATAAACGTTTTTTCGCCCATTTGCCAATTGAGCGATGAGCATGGTGAACACTTTCATCAGGAGATTTCAGCTTTGGAAAAGAGATATCAAGGCAAATGGGAATCCTAATATGCTGGCCGATTATTGTTGGACCATCAAGAGGGATGCTCCACAGGCGGAATATAGCAGAAAATCGTCATTTCTTACTTTCTAGGTGAGTCCGAATGTTAGAATATTGTGTAGTTACGAATGTAGAAAATATTAAAGTGTTTGAAATTATAAAAACCTGTCTCTAGGAAACCTTGCATGATGGAGAAAAACCTATATCAATTTGAATTCAGGAGAAAAATATACGAGTACTATCAGAATCACATATTTTTCTTTCTGAGAAAAAATAAAAGTTTATTTTTTATTGCTCAGTGTAATTGTATATATTTTTTTAAATTTTGGACATGTTCAGTTTTAAAATAAATCTACATTTGTACATGCAGCAACAGTCATATTATTTCAGTATTGTCTGAATTAATTCCTTAAAGAAGAATAATTACCGTATCTTAATTATTACAGACTATATTTTTAATATGAAAATTTACTCTAGAACCTTTAATTCGCAAAATTTTCGATACAAATATTAAAATAAAAATTAATTGCTACTACTGATTTCAGTTTATTTAAATGTGAAAATAGTAACTTAGATTTTTTTTCGAAATTCTTAGAGATATTATTAATAATTCTATAAAAATTGACATAAAATTGTCATTAGAGGTACTTATATTCGTATTGTGAAAATTGTAATTGAATAACTCTAGTTATACAAAATTCTTCTCGGTTATGTTACATCCGATATATTTCTGGATAAAGTAGACCCGTCCTTTGTAAAATGTGGAATATACAGGCTTATATTTTTTCGATGCACGGACACTAATTCAATGACTGTGACGATAAGTCTTCATGCTAATTCACTTACCCCGAAGCTAAGTAGCAAAATAAATCCAGAGCGAGGCCTTTGCTAGCTTTCGGTAAATATAAATGCCTGGACGTGTTTACTTTTCCAGGGCACGGACGGGAGAAAGAAATGGTTCGATGTCTCTCACCGTAGCAGAGTGGTCGCTAATAGCTCCACGCCCAACCCTCTTAGCAGGGGTTTTGGAAGGGGGAGATGCACTCTTTTTCCAAGAAACACACAGCACACACAAAAATTGAACATCGAATTTGCTGGATTTCAAAGGGCTAAATGCTTTTGGTTTCTCTGGAAAATGTTCTCTCAGCTATACGTCTAGTTGGATCTCCACAAACCGGAAAACGTAAACATCAGTGTTTTCAAAATCTCATAACGTTAGATCGATTTTATGACTTTTCACTAAAACAATGAAGAGTGTTTCAAAATATAACCCAAGAATTTTATCTTGATACTTGGAGAATATCTATTTCTTATACCAGCTAATATGAATGCAGTGAAAAGAAAACGTGGATAACCGCAAATTATAATTGCGTATTGTTGCATATTGTGACCCATTTAAATGATTTCTAGTGACTTTTCCACAGTTTTATTAAAACTATTGCATAATTTAACCAAAGTGTCTTGTAGTATATTTGCACCGTATTGCAAAATGACGGATGGGGTTTTAAGTAGATGATATATTTTTACAAACGAAAGTGGATGTATAATTATTTGTTATAATGAATGAAAAACTTTGAAAGTTTCATATCCTATTTGCAGTAATTTGTTTCTTGTCATTATTACGTCACAGTGTTAAATTTATGAAAATGGCGACTTCTATACAGAAGACATTCTGTGCGTTGTTATTTGCGAGATCTGGTTCTATTGTCCCAGTGCAGCAAGCTTTCAGACGGCAATTTGGAATTGATCCTCCAAGAGAAAAGGGTATCCGTCGATGATATAGATGGAAACAACTCATTTTTTAATTTTGTGCGAGAGTGGTTGAACGATAATGGATAACACGCGGCGGTCCCGAAAGATATTGTTTATTACCGATAGCCTCCACGATCTCCCGGCCTCACATCTTGTGATTTCTTCTTGTGGGGGGTATGTGAAGGACCATGTGTACATAACACCATTTCCCGTGGAACATGCAGAGTTGAGAAGAAGAATTTTTGCTGCTTTTGAATCCATTACACCAAATATTCTGACCAAGATTTAGGAGGAATTCGACTATTGACTAGATGTGTACCGTGTAACGAAAGGGTGTTTACAGCGAACACTGATAAAATATGTTATATAAACTCGAAGAGTCTCTCTTTAACCCCATGTAAGTATTGTCCTTATATATATATATATATATCATGTAAGGGAAATTAAACAAGTTTGAAACCCCGTCAAACATTTTTGAACACCGTGAATATCTAATATATAAAACTCAATGTTCGTTTGTTTGTTCGTACTTTAAGCGCGGCCATACCGTTGCCCTGATTGTGAAGGGGCTTTTTGCAAAATGTTCGGGAGATTACCGGGATGAACATAGGCTATAAGAGAGTTATGATACTCAACACCTACATCCTTGAAAATCAATCTTTTTATTTGAAAGCCTGAAAAAAGTAGCTCTTTGGCCGATTAAATGGCTTACGCTGTCTAAACCATAACAAATACACAAAAATAATGTACACAGAATGGAATATCTCAAGAAGCTCTACAAAAAAAGTCCGCGAAGCATATGTTTATTCCTTACGGATAACTCTGAGTAACCATTATTGTATATCATTGTTGCTAAGAAGATCGAGACAAGTACGTAGATTCCTATGCAAGCATAGCGGCACATGGCGGGTATTCTTTTACGGATAACTCACAATAACGAATTTTGTCTGTTAGCTCATTAATGCCAAGCAGATCGAGATAAGTAGATTCCCGGGCAACACCGCGTAATCAGGACGGGAATCTAAAAATAATTACGATATAAATGTTTAATTTTACTTATTTAACTGAACATAATCACATTCATTTTTCGTATTTCAGCTCATTTATGTTAAGATCGGGATAAGTTGATATCCGGTCAATTCCGGGTAATCAGCACGGGGTATCTAAAAATATAAACTTATAATTATTTTTCCTTTTACTTATTCAAGTAAACATAAACGTACAATAATTTTCTTTAATTTAGGCGTAGCAGCGCACGCCGGATATTCGCTAGTATACATATTACCATTTTGAAGGTTACACTGACCTCATGATTAATTACTGCCCACTAAATATGTTACTTTATGCAGCTGACAAAATCATTTTTTCGGCAATTCTGATGACAATTTAAAAAAAGCTGTATGCACGTTATATCAAATAGGAAACGATAATAATCTGTATACCTCTAAGAAGAAAACTAAATTAATTGGCATTTGTAGCAAAAATCATCAAATATCTAAAATTGTTATTAACCCATTACCTGCCATTGTCCTTTTTTTGGACGTTACAATTTTATTGTTCTTTTTAGGAATTGTGCTAGTTTCAAGTTTAATCTATATGTAATATTGTTGAATAGACTTCAATATTCATGTCTAAATTAACATACATTGTTTATTTTAATTTAATTATCAACTGACCTTGGAATGTGCATAATTTTCATTTCTGCATTTGGCAGCATTGGTAGAATGTGATAGCAATATATTCTCATGTAATGTTTATTTTATAATGGTATACGTTTTTGTTATTTTCATGACATAATATTTGACTGTAAATTGCCTTTATATATTTTAATCAAATTTTCATTACAGATATAAATAGGGCCAGAAAATTATTTTATGTATTTTCTATTTTAGGGTCATAGTATAAATTATCGTGACTCGTGGACTTACAATCGAAGAAGCGTTGGCAAAATTGGATAATTGTAAAGTATGTAGTGAGCTTTAGGAAGCACGAGGGTCTCATCAGTGCGTGTTTTAGATTAAGCTTATTTCTGGGTTCTACCGGTGTGAAGGACAAGGAATTCGATGATCAGTAACAATGAGTTATATAAGTAATAAAAAAGTGTTTATTTTGTTAACCTCTTACGAACAACACAATACACACCAAATTAATAATATCTAGAAGACTACTTAAGCAAATCTAGACCTCCTTAGTATATTTTACGTACGATAGATTAATTCACACTTTTAGGTAATAATATGGGAGCAACGGGCTCCTCTGAATACTCGTAATATAATAAAATAGCCCACTCCGTTTTCGTAAGGGAACTACTGGCTCCTCTCTGTATTTACTCATATTGGAGCTACTGGTCACACTCTATATGTACTCGTATGGTCACACTCTATGTGTATGTATGAGCTACTAACAACATTGAGTTCGAATGAGAGCAACTGGCCCCATTGTGTTAATAACATTTCTTGGCCTTTTATATTCATTTCCCAAGGAAGTTTTAAATTTGGCTCACGTATTCCTTTTAACAATATTTATTGTTTTGCAAATTTGACCATATTCAACACGTCAATCAAATTTACACTTCTATAATGAATATTAGTTTCGCTTCGCTTGGTACATTTACCTGCCAACCCTTGAGTTACCATTAACTACTGCATAACAAAAGCTTATTGTGTGGCCCCAAATAATAACCAACTAATTCTATGAATTACTAATGTTAAGTATTCCTTTTAACAAAATGTGTTGTTTTGCAAATTTGACCATATTCAACACGGCAATCAAATTTACACTGTTACAATAAACATTAGTTTCGCTTCGCTAGGTACATGTACCTGCCAACCCTTAAGTAACCGTTAACCACTGTAAAACAAAAGCTTATTGTGTGGTCCCAAATAATAACCAAATTCATTCTAGGAATTACTAATGCTACAAGTAGATGAGGATGACATGAATGATATAGAATTGGTGATTATTCCGCCTCATCCAGACGAATTAACAGACGAAGAGAATATTGAAGAAAATACATTGATAGGTATTGTTGTGCGTGATGTTGCGGGTACTTTAGAACGCATTACCCCCAGTGATGAACAAGATATACCGATATGTTAAGCATCAAAACGCAGTAGAATTGGAGAAAGACAATCATCTAAGATTAATTTTACAAAGTGGCATATGTTTCAACCATCCTATATCATGACAAACAATCCTGATAAAAATAATTTTGATAAAATTATGGAACATCTGGTAAACAAGACAGTGGTCCAAGATTTCGAAGAAATTTTTTTCAAAAAACTGGAAATACTTTTCTAGAACAAACTATGATCTATGCTAACCAGAAGAATAAATTGAGTTTTCTCTAAACTTGGACGAACTCAAGTCATTCATTGGCATTCTTCTTCTTAGTGGATACCATAAATTTCCGCAAAAAGATGTGTACTGGGAACAAGCACCTGATGTTGGTGTACCACTGGTTCTCTACTCAATGCCAAGGAATAAGTTTAGAGAAATAAAGAAATATCTTCATTTGAATGATAACTCTAAATTAATAAGAATGACAAGATTATAAACTGCTATTATATTTCGACATAATGAAAAAAAGTAATTTTCCAAATTTGGAGTTTCCCATTCTGAACTATCACCTGACGAAATGAGGATTAGATATTATGGAAAAAATTCAGCTAAAATGTATATAAGAGGCAAGCCAATAAAATGTGGCTACAAAATTTGGTGCCTGACCAGCTCCTATGGATTTCTTTACAACTTTTCACCTTATTGTGGGAAGGGTGAGAAAAAAGACGGACCCTTAGGCACAAGAGTATTCATTGAGCTCACAAATATAATTCCACAATTCGACTGCAGAAATCACAAATTGTTCTTTGACAATTTTTTGACAAATATTGATACACTTGCATCACTAGCGAAAAATAAGTTGAAAGCTACAGGAACAGTCAGAGAGACTCGCGCTAAATCTTGCCACCTACTGAACTCGAGAACAATGGAAAAAGAGAAGGAACGTGGGTTTTATGATTACCAGTTTGACAAAGAAAATGAAATTGTAGTGGTGAAATGGAGAGACAACAAACCAGTGTGCATTGCAACTAATTTCAGTTTTATTGAGCCTCTTTCCTGTATTAAAGGATACTCCCAGCAGAAAAAGAAAGAGATAAATATACCAATGCCAAAACTCATCCAAGAATATATTACGCACATGGGAGGTGTATATTTATGGGACCAGCAAGTCTCCCTCTACAGAATACGTATAAGACCTAAAAAATTGTGGTGGCCATTTTCCACACACACGTTGGATGTTTGTGTCGTAAATACTAGGCGTGCACACCAGATAGCACATCCACACGAGAAGATAACACTTCTGGATATTCGAAGAAGAATAGTTATCTTTTACTTATCCAAGGTAACAGGATCTACACCTAAACGCCGGGGACCTCAAGGCAGTAGACTGTTAGATGGAAGTGTACCCCATGAGGTAAGACTTGATCCAGGAAATCATCTAATAGTGCCGCATGGCACACAAAGAAGACCACAAGATTTCCAGGAGATGTAATGTTGGTCTCCGTGATAGGTGTTTTGTTGCTTTTCACACCCCCTAAAGGTGTAAATAATATGAAAGTGTTGAATTTAACAATTTTCAGTATCTTAAAAACTAAAAACAGTGACTTGTTCTTTAGTTAATTGATTTCAAAGGTTTATATGTTAAATGTGTAGAAATAATTTCATAATATATAGTAAGAATATTTTATACAGTGAATTCCGCCATTGTCCCAAAAATGGGACGGTCTGTAACCCTTATGTAATATACTTAATTGTTTGAAATACGTTTTAATCGTTTAGTTTACTTTACTCAAACTTATATATATGAATAATTAAGAGAAAAAAGTATTTTAAAACATTTGGCACATAATGGGTTAATAAAGAGTATGTAGAACGAGTCACGAAATTCATTTACCTAGGTTGTAATCTTTCCTACATAGACTCAAGAGATGTTCACATAAAATCAGTTAAATTTGAACAACTATTATATACAAATAAATCAACTTTGCTAAGCAGAGTCAGACTAGAGACAATTTTGAAATTCAATAAAACAAGTTAGTCCCAATATTGTTATATGGATAACAGACATGTACCGGTACCTTAACATAAAACTTGAAAAATTGTCAACTGAAGTGAAAGAGGGGTTACAAAAGTGCAACGTGCGTGAAAAAATTCGTGGTATTGAGACGAACATTCATCGGATGGTGGACAGATTGAAATGGCTGGAATCTAAATTAGACTATATCGAAAATCAGAGTCGCCGTAATAATATTGTGATATATGGACTGCATGAAGAAAACAGGGAGAGCTGCGAGGAAACTGAACTTATATTTAAAAAAATAGTGGCGCAAATCGGGATTGATTTACTGGACAGAGATATTGAATGAGCGCACAGAGTAGGTCGTTGGAATAGTGGGAAGAGACCGATTGTATGCAAATTATCACACTACAAAGTAAAGTGTTGGATCCTTAGAGACAGTAAATATCTTAAAGCGACCGGCATCAATAATGCCGAAGACTTTATTGAGAAGGTGCGTCGCGAAAGGGATTTTGTTAAGCGACACATTCTCGGGGCGAGGAGGCAGGGCTGCCATGCAATCCTGCAATTTAATAAATTAATTATAAATGGACGAATCTGGAGCAGGGAACAACTACAAAATATGGACAACCCTGAAAATGAATTTGAAGAGGTCATTGACAGAGAGTCCCCAAAACCTACAGGGGATGCTACAACACCAGGTGGTCTCCTTACAGCAGAGGAGGGGGAAAATTTTACACGAGAGAAAGAGAGTGGAAGTACTACGATTATAACTCCGAGGGATCCGGCAAATATTCAGCACAAAACAGACGAACGCAAAAAGAATATCCCACCCCTAAGGGTTGAACGACCGGCGGACACAAGAACACAAACAAGAAAATCACCAAGACTCATGAATTTACCAACAGAAAAGGAATTATTGAGAGGGGGAAGTTCGAAATATACAGTTAAGACTAATGGCAAGGAAACGCAATAGGATTTATTGACAGTCAGTACATGGAACATCGAAGGGTTAAAACAAAAACTTTCAATGAACAGATATGTAAGGTTTATTAAGACTTTTGAAATATTAGCTCTAGGAGAGACATGGTTAAAAGCTAATAGATGCATAAATCTATGTAATATAAAAGGTTATTTCAAGGGTAGTCAAACTAAAGTGAAGAGAGGTAGATATCCAGGTGCTGTTGCCATTTTATATGAAGTTAACTAAGACCCATATATTAAAAAAGTAAATATTGCTTTAAAAGAGGCAATTTGTATATATTACCATGCAGGAAGAGCAGAAATGTGTCTGTTGTCTATTTACCGCCAACCACTAAATTCCAGATATGCCAATCCAAATTGTTTCGTTGAATTTTCTGACTCGTTGGGAGAAATAAAAGATAGGTTTCCGAAAGCGGGAATAATAATTTTAATGGACTTTAACTGTTGGAATGGGGAGGAAAATATCACTATAAAATCAGATGATAATGAAACACGAGGTGAGGGGAGGAGAAGTAAAAATAAAATTATAAATTCAGAAGGAAATCAATTGTTAGGTTTTTGCGATGCATTTGAACGTGAAATTTTGAATGGTAAATATGGGGAAGATAAAAATGGAGAACTGATATTTATTAATAAAACTGGAGGTAGCGTAATCGATTGATCAATATGCACACAAGCCATGATTCCAGTCATACGTAATTTCTGTATAGTTTCCAGAATCGAATCTCACCACTACCCAAACAAAGTTATTTTTTAAATATGAAAGGTATTAGTGAGACAGTTAATGAAGAGGTGGCTACAATATTGCGGCCAATTACACGTTTCAGGTGGATCGAGGATCGAAGAGAGGACTTTATCAGGAGTTTAGAAACTCTAATACAGGGTCTGCAATTAAATGAACTTAGCGGGGATGAAATTATTAAACCTTTGACAGAATCGTTTCAAAAAACAGGGAAAAATTCATTATTAAATGCACAATGAACCAGAAGGACAAAGGGTGGTATATTAATGTATGCAGAAAGAAGACGTTTGTCGATAGTAGTCTTTTAAATTTAGAAAATAAGGCACAAATGAAAACAGAAAAAAATACGCGTAAGAGAGAAAAGAATGTAATGAATTACTGGGAGAAACAAAACTAGAATGGCAAAATAAGAAATCCGAAGAAATGAGAGTCGCGACTGAAAATAGGAACATTGCGAACATATGGAAATCGACAAGGGAACTGAAAGTAAAGTCCATAAATCGGAAAAGAATAACGCTCGGGGAATGGAAAGGTTACTTTGATAGGGTGCTGGGAAATGAGAGGTTAAGATATAATGAAGGAATTATAGTTGAGATCCCTGACCCAATTTATATTCAATTACTGGATCAGGATATTTCGAAAAATGAAGTGGTTTCTTCAATTACATGTTTAAAGAATGGTAAAGGACCTGGAATTGATGGAATACCAGGGGAATTCTTGAAAAATATGATAACATTAAATAAATTATTAGACGTTTTGAAAACTGCGTTCAACAAACTTTTTAATGGAGGAGATAACCGGAAGCCTGGGCGACAGGTGCCATCCACCGCTATACAAAGGGGAAGGTGGGACACAGGTACCAGAAAGTTACAGGGGAATTTGTGTCTTGTCAGTGTTCGCAAAAATATATTGTAAAGTACTTTACGAACGAATGAGACAATGGGCTAAAGAGAACAATAGGATCTCAAATTATCAGGAAGGTTTTAGAGAAGGGTACTCCACGGAGGACAACGTACTTGTTCTGAGAACATTAATTGATAACAATCTGAAAATGAAGGGGGTAAATTATTTTGTGCATTCATTCATTTTAAGATGGCATTTGATACTGTGGACCGAAGCGCAGTTTGGAAAAAAGTTAATTCGGAAAGGGTTGTCTCATAAAATGATACATGCTTTAATGTCAATTTATAAATATGTTAAATTTTGTATAAAATAAGACCAAGGGCACATCACAGAGAGCAGTGAAGCCAGTCCGGGAGTGAAACAATGTTGCATCTTATCACCAATGCTATTTAATCTATTCGTTGATGATATTGTAGACGTAATGCTAGAAGGAGACATTGAGGCTCCGGAGATAATAAATGTTAAAGTCCCAGTCCTGTTGTATGCAGATGATTTAATTATCTGTTCCAAGACAATCAAATGATTGCAAAGAGGTCTTGACCTACTGGAAATATACTGTAGGAATTGGAGATTGAGTGTAAATGTTAGTAAGACAAAAAAATGACGTTTAAAAATGGGACGGTTTATGGTAGAGCAGAGGAATGGAAATACAGAGATCAAGTACTTCAAAACGTGAAAAATTTTGAATATCATGGTACGACGTTGAAAATGAACAGGAAGTGGAAAAAACATATTGATATAGCATTATTTAAAGGGAGAGGACAACTTAACAGTGTACTCGGTATTCTGGGTCGAGTTCCTGATATTCCAGTTAGCACATTAGAAAAAATGTAAGGAGCGATGGTCAGGCCAGTAATGCACTATGGTTGTGAGATTTGGGGTTTCCAAAGAACGGAAATACTAAATAAGGTATATACGTATTTTCTAAAATATATTACAGGACTTAGAAAGGCCGTTTCTAACTGTGGAATTTTATATGAATTTGGGTAATTCCAGGACGACATAAACTGGAAATTCGTGTACTCAAATACTTGTTGCGTGTAATCCAAGGTGAACAAAGAATGCTAAGAACAATTTGTTACGACGACCAAATTAGAAACATAGATTTTAAATTTTGGGCAGACGAGGTTAGGAGAAAACTCCAAAAGATTGGAAGATCTCCAAAAGATTGGGATGGGTTGCATATGGGAAAAAGGGACTGGAAATCGCATGAACGTGTGGAGAAAAATAAGGAGGTGGTACTTAGATATATACCAACAAGATATTTTGGCCGAATATACAGGAAAACTCTCACTGTGTTTACAAAAATACCTAAAACACTTTTGGGGAAAATAATCGTATACACTCAACCTAAGATTTAAAGAGAGATCAGGGCTTGCTTGGTTTAGTGTAGGGGCATGGAAATTTGTAAAAAATTAGCACCATCACGATATGCGAATATGTCTAATGTGCGGGGAACTTTGAAGATGAGATACATATATTAGGTAAATGTGTTGATTTAGAATATTGGAGGCGTCAGTTATTACCGGAATTATTTCTAAATTCAAATCGGGAAGGATTAACATGTTACGAGTTGTTGGTAAATCCAGAAAATTGGATAAACTTGGGTAAATATCTGTACAAAACGCGGAAAATAAGAACAAAACTCATTCATGAAGAAATATATGTTACCAAAATGCAATACCATTAATTCTTAATAATTATACATAACTTAATTATTGTACAATGCTATTGTATTATTATGTAATTGTAATATTATTGTGTTTTCTTTATGTAATTGTAATGTTACTTTTTTTGTTTTTCTTTATACCATTACCAATTATTACTTTATTCTAACGGACTATCAACAGCACGTACCGCTTACTGCTGTGCGACCCACATTTGTATATAATATTGTAAATATCTTACTTTTTGTCTAATATAGTACTACTAAAACTAAAATCAATCATGGAAGATGGAAGTAACTGAAAATAAATTGCTAAGGCCCGTAGCATGTTACAGTTTTTGTGATAACAAACGGAATGTTATATCGGAGAATAATTAAACATCACAGTCATTACTGAAAACTTGAAAGAATACCAAGATAATAGATACGGTTACTTATCATGGATGCGAAGAGTCATTCTACTTCAAAAATTGTTTGCCTACAGATCTAACAAGAACAAACTTCTTGGAAGATCGAAGAAGGATTGAAGACCTTAGGTGTAACAGGTGAGAGGGCCTAATCCTTGTTAGAATTTGATTAATTTATCTACTTATAGAACAATTTTGAGACAAGCAATTTGAGTTAATGGGAGTCTTAGAAGTAAAATATGTTCATTTCTACAGTTATTTAAATTAGAAGGTTAGAAATGGAAATTTCTTCGAATAAGAAAAACGCATTTACAATTCCAGCAACAGTAAGATAGTAACTTTTTTTGTAATATCGGGTTTCATTATTTTCAGCGAATAAATAATGTACAATTAGCGATAAAAAGAAAGAGCCGTTTCAAAAAGCAAAGTTCCTCTTATGGTCCACCGTGCATGCTCGAAAAGCTGTTGTTCACGTTGTTAAATGTTTTAATTACGCTGTGTTTTGTTTTAATCGTCTTAAATAGTTCAAGAACAGTTTTTAGACATGTTTTTAGGTATTTATGAGTGTTTGAGAAATGCAATATACTGAAGTTGCAATATTTTAAATAAAGTTCCACTCTCGTTCAAAGTGTAAATGTAAACAAGGCAACTAGTGTCCGACTTTCGAGTAGCGTAGATCGTTTTTTTTTCGTTTATACTGGTTTTCCTTATTGTTTTACCTTTCTCTTTGTTTGTTTTACCTGTTTGTTAATTTTCTTTAATTCTCACATAGACGCACACACACACACACACCCAGTCCGAAGGTGGACATCTAAAATCTCCTACCCCGCCAGGAATCTAACCCGGGTCGCCGGAGTGGAAGGTAGGGATTCTACCGACTACTCCACAGCGACGGACGTCGTTAAGCAACTTACAAGAAGATGAAATGCTTATGAAAGCCAGGGTTCGAATCCTCCGACAATTTTTTTTTTACTCATTTGTATTTTCGCAAAATATATCCTATAACATTTAATTTCTGCCACGTAATATACGTCCATTTTTACACTATCTTGAGCAATATTCCCGCCTTCGTAAACTGTGTAACACTATTTACATACCGATATGTATTTAATTGTGTGTGCAGTAACACGTTCTAATAATAAAGCTACAAATTTAAGTAATAAAATATAATACAGCTTCATATATTTGTGAGTTAATTTATTTATTACGTATTAGCGAGGGAAAAGTTTCACCCTTCAATGAAAATATTTAGTTTATATATGTTAAGTCCAGCATAATAATAGCCCATAGATGATGGACAATAATAAAAAGAATAATAATTATTATTATTATTATGATTATCCATTGCCTATAATAATAATAATATAATAATAATAATAATAATAATAATAATAATAATAATAATAATAAGAATAATAATAATAATAATAATAATAATAATAATAATAATAATAATAATAATGATAATAATAATAATATGATAATAATAATAATAATAATAATAATAATAATAATAATAATAATAATAATAATAATAATGGGATCTATCAAATGATCTGAAGAATGTAATTACCTGGGAATCAAAATTAACTCAAAATTTACCCAAAAAAAATTACATAAAATATGGAATTCCAAAAGGCAGATCGGTAATAACAATGTTAAATGGAGTTTTGTAGGATAAGAACATAAGAATAGATACCAAATTAGAAATTTATAACTTATATACGTAGGATGTCAGAGAAAAGATTACGCAGACAAGCTTTGGAATGGATTCCACCTGGAAAAGGAAAGAGAGATCGACCCAGATTTAAATGAATGGGTGATGTAAGATGAGGTATGAGGGAGCTAGGTTTGGATGAATTGGAATGAGAAGATAGGGAAGAATGGAGAAAGAAGTTAAAAAATTTAAATAACTTTGGGCATAGGAAGCTGTTTTATTACACCGTAAACCTGTTTATAAATGAATAATAATATTAATAATAAAAATAGTAATATTTCCAAATAGTTAGTACCTTTTTTCTTTAAGAATGGACATACAAAATAAAATAGAAAGAATTTTAACAATTAAAACAATTAATCTCACCGGAAATCGAACCTGTGACCTATTGCATGCGAATCAAGACACTAAGCACTAAGCTAAGCTTTCGCAGACTTGTTGTGTTTAGAAAGAATGCTCTTCAAAGGAAGAAGAGAAACGTATTGTAGCTCTGCTATGCAATTAGTTTACTCGTGTTAATCGCGCGTTAGAACTTGAAATATTCGAGATCAGGAGTCGGCCCATTCTTTGTGTCGCTTAATGTATCTAAGTGAACCAATCTGGGAATAGGACAGAGGGATGGCATTGCTATAGCCCTTAAACATTGATAAGTATTTTTTTTGTCCTCTATTGAAACTCGACGGGCAGACTACCCTTAGCACTAGGCACTTCAAACAAGAATTCTACCTAACAACATTTAACGTATAGCTCTTGTTTCCATTTCGACGTTTGCTGACTATGCTAATAGGTATTTGTTGTGTTGGACTAGTACTTACCTGCTGTCCTCTGCTGCCAAGATTTGCGGGTACAAACTCGATCTATCTAGATGGATTCTCTTTCTCTCTTTACCTTAGTTTAACCTCTCCTTTTGTAGGTATTTCTACTTACCGGACGCCACCGAACCTTAGAGGAAAACTGTATTGACTTAGGCTTTCACGGTCGGAGTTGCTATGGAGATCTTGAAGACGATTTCCGGGCTGTATGGCCTTGGTCTTGAGGCTTGAAGTTACCCAATGTTTCGCCACAGACTGCGTCTGGCATCCTCAAGGGTCTCTGGCGAAACGTCGGGGAATATTAAGCCTTAAGACCACGGCCTACGGCTCGGAAATCTTCTTCAAGATCATCTTAGAGGAAAACATCCAGACGGGAGAGAATTTTAACCATGCATCACACACATACCTTATTGACTACGTCACGACATGGAGCGCCTCCCTGAATGAATGATCAGCTAAGTGCCAGGGCCATCTCCAAGACAACGTGAATATTGAAGTCAAAAAACAGTATTCACAAATTCATGTATACAAAAATGGCGGATATGATACTGATTATTGTGATGGCCAGTTGATTTTCGGGGACTCATTGGGCTTCAAAGTTCCCCGACATTTGCTTTGCAAGCGAGAAAAAACAAGAAAACTCACCCGGAAAATTGCCCAACTGGTGTTCGAATACAGGACGCGCTGCGTACAAGGGAAAGATTTAGCCCGAGATTAAAGCGGTGGATAGATGGATTTTTCAAGGCATGAAAATCGTAAGAATGAGTATAGCGTCTTACGGAAGGGAAATAAATCCATGGGTCACGTATCGTCCATTTATGGCAATTAAAAAGAAAATGAGGCCTCTAGACATAATTATTTGGATATTTGAGCCCAGTAATCAATCGCCACGTTGATGACTGAGTTCGTAAAGATACCCTTAATACAATGTCAACTAGCTATTTAAATTTTGGTATTAGGCAATGGACGTAAATGACATTTGTAAAATTGGCTGAGATTTGATAGCCTATATAGTGTAAACGTATGAAATGTTAAATATAATTTGCAAGAAAGTAAGATATATATTCTATTATATACGGTTCGTCCACCGCTGTGGTATCGAGGTAGCGTGCAGCTTTTCACGCAGCGGGCCCGGCTTCGATTCCCGGTCGGGACAGACATCCTGGGTTAGGCTTTGTTCGGGATTTTCCTCATCTATAAGACAAATGTTAAGAAGCTAGCACCCCTATAATTGCCTAGTAAAGCTGCAAAGCATAGCATGTAAATTCTATTATTGCAGTGAAAGACCTGCCCCTCGGACAGAATTACAATAAATGGATATAGTGTTAGCTTCCCGTTGCTTTCCACACCGGCGGATGATGGCCAGGTGATGTTCGGGGACCTTTTGGACCAAACGGCTTCTGATATTTGTCTTACAGGTAAGGAAAGAGCCCGAAAAACCTGGAATCTTATTCCGACCGGGAATCGAGCCCGGGTCCCCTGCGTAACAAGTTAGCACACAATTTGGAGACCACAGCGGTGGATAATATATATATATATATATATATATATATATATATATATATGACCACCGCTGTGGTGTCGAGGTAGCGTGCTGCCTTGTCACGCAGCGGGCCCGGGTTCGAATCCCGGTCGGGACAGGCTCCTGGGTGAGTTTTATTTCGGGGTATTTCCTCACCTACAAGACAAATGTCAGGAAGCTTAGGGCCCAACGGTCCTCAAAAATAATTCGGCCTCCATCACCTTCCTTATCATTTTCATCATCATCCTTCACCGATGTGGAAAGCAAAGTGAAGCTACCACACCTATAATTCCCTAGTAAAGCTGCAAAGCATAGCATGAAAATTCTATGATTGCAGTGAAAGACCTGCCCTCGGGCAGAATTATTATTGATGTATATATAATGTACCTTCACTATAAGGGCGGAATTCATGAAACCATCTTTACGCCGCAAAAGGCGACTATTTTGTCCTCTCTATGACGTAGAGCGTATTCATAAAACCGGTTTTATTAATACTATCTACGTCATAGAGAGGTGATAAGAGTTGTTCTTTGCGGCGTAAAGATGGTTTCATGAATTCCGCCCTAAGACCGTAGATTAATACAATTTGGCGTGTGTGATATAACATTTGTTCACGTTTTATGCTTATAATCCTGTTTTAAAACGAAACAGGGTAACGTATTTATCAAATGTTTAATGTTGTGTAATTCTGTAAAAGTTGCATTTTTAGAATACGATGTATTACATATTTGTAGGGCCTACGTGAATATACACCGTGTTCCTAAATCATGGACTGGTTTTTAACTAGTTGGTATAACTTTACAAACAAAATTGAATACGTGATTATTTGCTATAATGAAAGCAATACTATGAAAGTATCATATCGTGTATGCAGTAATTTTCTGCTTGTCATTATTACGTCATCAGCGTTAAATTAGTGAAAATGGCGATTCCTGTATAGAAGTCATTATGTGTGTTGCAATTTGAGAGGTCTGTTTCCATGGTTCAATGCAGCGATCTTTCCGACGGCTATTTGGAATAGATCCTCCGAAAATTATCTGTCGATGGTATAAACAGAAACAACTAGATGTACCTGTAAAAGGAAAAGTCCGTGACGGCCACGAACACCTAATGACGCGTCGGTCCGGATGACATGATTCATTCCTATACCCTCCACGGTCTCCCGATCTCACACCTTGTGATTTCTTTCTGTAGGGGTGTGTGAACAACCACCACTTCCGGTCGACCTTCCAGACTTGAGAAGTCGGAATGTTGCTGCTGTTGAATCCATTACTCCAATATGCTGACCACGGTTTGGGAGGAATTCGACTATCGGGTAGATGTGTATTTTGTGACGAAAGGTGCTCACATCCAACACTTATAAAGTATGGTAAATACCTCGAATAGTTTCTCTTTAATCCCATGTAACTTTTGATCTTATATATATATCATGTAAGTGAAATGAACTTTTGAACGCCCTTCCATCATTTTGGAACAGCCTGTATTTGAAGTCCACCACTGTGGTCTCGTTACCTCGTACGCAGCGGGCCCGGGTACGATATCCCGTCGGAACAAGTCTTCTGGGTGACGTTATATCGAAATTTTCCTTAACTCTAGGATATATGTCGGAATTCTTTATGGCCCAAATGTCCCCGAAAATAATGTGACCATCATAATAATTTATATCATATTCACCTGAATGACTGAGTGAATGGTGTGGCCTGTACAAAGAAAGAGAGAGATTACTATTATTTTAATCCGTTACTAAAGCCGAAGCTTTTTCGATCCCTCTTGTAACTCACTGGCACTATCGAACCAACGTGCTCGCGCTGACATAATCTCTCCATACATCCCTATCCTGAGCTAATATTTTCCAATCTTCCCCTGCATATTCTACTTCCCGCAGTATTATTCTGTTAATATTATTATCTCAACTCATTCTTGGCATGCCTACTAGACGCCTTTCTCTCTAATTTTCCTACTGAGTTTCCATGTCCCTCTTTCATTCTCCATTTGTACCACATGTCCTGCCAATCTTAGTCTACGAGACTTAACTGCTCTTTTTTTTGTCTGGTTTCCGATGAAGATCAGGTAGCTCACTGTTATGTCGTTTTCTCCATTTGCTTATCTGTTTATCTCTCTTCAGTCCAAAAATGTTCCTAAGAACCTTATTCTCAAATACTCGTATATTTTTCCTCCCTTGTGGTATTATTAAGAGTCCATGTTGCGGATCAATGTAATGTAACTAGGCGAGTAACAGTTTTATATATTTTCGTTTTAATGTGCTTTTTTTTAAAGATTTCCATTCCTCTTATAATCCCCTTAATACTGATATTGGCGACTCCGTGGCGGAAACGGGTATTCGCTGGACTCTCACCGATGAGGTCTCGAGATTGAGTCTCGGCCACTTCACTCCACTCGTGGTGAACGTAAATTAACTTGGGCAGATTTTTCTCGGGATTTATCCTGTTTTCCCATGGCAGAAATTTCATTTCATCATTTCTCCTTACTAATCTAATATATTTCGTTTCATTTCGTTCACCCGCCGCTGTGACGGTTCGTCAAGCATAGTCGGCCGGCAGTCTTGCCGTTCGTAGGGTATAGGGTCCTCATTTTATCTCTCGGTACGACCCTGGTTGAACACGAGTTGAGGTCATTATTATTATTATTATTATTATTATTATTATTATGCAATTCTAATACTGCAAATATCTATATATAAAATAAATAGCATCGGTTAACGCAGATTATTTTGTCTGAGATTCCGGGAGCAAATAGTTTATCTGCTTTCTTTCTATAACCAGGTAAATTTCTCCATTTTAATTCACGCACACTCTGTGTATACATATTCGTATCTTCGTATATAAAAAGTGGTTTGCTTTTATGTTATGCAACAGAGCATAAAATGCATTGACACTTTGTCGTGTTAAAATATTTTTGTATATAATGAATAAATTCACGAAGAATAGCCAACAATATATGAAACGACATATTTCAAAGGAAAAAAAAGTTTAATACGTTAAAAACATATTTTTTCATGATTTTACGCTTGAGATTTTCAGTTCTTCTGTGGATAATAAAGCACTCTTTGTGTGCATCGTTGTTCTGTAATTAAATGCAATATTTATAAAAAAAACTGGTTTTACGTTGTAACATTGCAGAACGTTTTATAGAATTAGGCATAAAATATTTTCTCCATTAGAAACAAAGTCTTACAACATGAGGGATATCGAATTACATAAAGTTATTTTCTGTTAAATTGGAGTCTATTATATGTAATCTCATAGAATCCCATTTTATTAAACGAACTCGAAAGTCTAAATAAACTAGCAATATGCGAACGTATAGATATCGGCTATCTCTATAGGCCTACTTAAAGTACTTACTCTGGGACGGTATCGACGTACTTATAAGGGTATTACAGCTTATAAATTCCAGTCCTTATAAAGATAGCATTTTAACCAATAGATCTAATTTATAACTAACTCACTGCACTATCGAACCCGTAGAATCATGGCCGCGCGGAATTAAGCTCTCCATACATCCTTATCCTTAGCCAATATTTTCCAATCATTCCCTGTATAATATACTTCCCTCAAATCATAGTTAATGTTATTCTCCCACCTCATTCTCGATCAACCAACTGGGCGTTTTCCCTCTGGTTTTCCTTCAAGAAGCTTCCTTGAACGTCTTTCATTCCCCTTTCGTGCCACATGTCCTGCCCATCGCAGTCTACGAGACTTAACTGTTCGCATTATATCTGGCTTCCTATTAACTGGTCTTCGAGTATCGGTCTAAATCTAAATCCTAACAACTCACAAGTAATTCTAATGGGACAACAAAAACTGCTTACAATCTTTGAAATATCTAAACTTCCAAACATTACTATAAATTACACAATTATCCCATATTCTTCTTCAGTAATAGGTCTTGGACTACATCTAGACACAAACTTGACTTGGCAAACACAAGTGAAACACATATGTAAAAAGACTCTCTCCATCTTACACTATCTTAGACGTTTAAAGAATTTTCTCCCAGTTTCGTTAAAACAAATCCTTGTGCAGAATCCTGTGTTGCCTCACTTCGATTATTGTGACATTATATATAATGATCTTAACCATGACTTGTCGCAAAGACTGCAGCGTGTTCATAATGCTTGCGTCTGATTCATTTTCAACATCCGCCGTTATGACCATATTTCCGAACACTTTAATAACCTCTCTTGGCTCCATCTTACTGACATACGTAAATTACAATCTCTTTCACTACTTTTCAAGCTTATGAATTCCTACATTCCTACTTACGTGGCGTCCAGATTTGAGAAGTTATCCTCTTACCACAATATTGACTCTAGGTCAAAAGATAACAAGCTGCTAACAATTTCTCTTCATAGCACTACCTCTTATTCTACTTCCTTCACAGTTGCCTCTGCCCGGTCCTGGAATCTACTTCCTCAAGATATCAGGGGTTGCCGCACACTTGGCACCTTTAAGTCACGTTTATACAGTTACCTGTTGTCTAATGATTAATTTCTTTTTATTTATTTAAATTTATACTACGCCATTAATAATTTTTTCTCGTTTTTTATGTCTTGTACATATTCTATATTTAATTCGCTAAATTTTGAGTAAATCAAAATACATTATAAATATTGATTGTATTATATTTATAACATGTAATTGTTTATGTATATTGTAACTTAGATGTAAGACTATTTTTTTTGTATTTTTTAAAACCTGGTGAGTGGCAGACAAGGCCTTAATTCTGCCAGGTAAAATAAAGCTATTATTATTATTATTATTATTATTATTATTATTATAGTTATTATTATTATTATTATTATTATTATTAGTATTATGGTAAAGGACATAAAATTCACGGTTATGCAAGTCTTCTCAAGTTCACATGTATGTTCATCTCTCGGGGGTCCAAAAATGTTCCTAACGAAACTTTATGCATACTTAAGTACCATAATCACATTTTATTAACTTTGTATATTATTTAATAATTCTTGGTCAGCCACCAAAACAGATCACTATCTATATGCGAAACTTCACATAAAAATACGTAATTCTACAGTTCTGAAACCAACAGTGAAAGGTTCCTGCAGTAGGTCACAATCACCATAGTACATTAACGAATTTAGGCCATTTGCTGATCCGTTTCGGTCACAAGAGAAACACCACCCAAAAGTCTTTTGAGTGGACGTCCTGGTCTTCCTGCAGATTGATATCTTAACATTTGTTTGGTTATCCTGTGATCTTCCATTCGATGAACATTCCTTCTGGATTTCTTCGTATTGAGACTTGCAAGTAAAGTTGTGGTTGCTTAGGACGGGTTACTGGCCCAACGATAAGTATTCCAGTGATAGAGCTACTACCTGTTAGTCTCTGGACAGACATTATGATACCGCATTTCCTGAGTATTCGAAGGAACTGTTATACCGCCGTGACTACGTCCTCAGAGCCTCGTTTGTGAAAACGGGTTATACCACGAGAAAGTGAGGATGAGAATTGGGTAGGAGAGGTTACATACACGTCACTACCCCTTACAACCCGTTCCTGCAGGAGATATACAGGGTGGACCGCTCGAATGGACCTAATTTCAATTGCTTGTTACTGGCAAACGGTTGAAGATAGAAACTTAAAACAACGTTCATAGTACAGAAAAACTCACCAAGTTTCGAATCCTGTCGGTAGATGGCACAAAGATACGTTTCTCGTTCTTAGATTTAATTGTTTGTGAAAATGGCGACTCCGCAGATGAAAGCGCAAGCTGTTTTGTGGTATGCGGAGATTAAATCAATCATTAGAGTTCAAAGGGAGTTCCGGCGTGTGTTTAACCGTGATGCTTCCAACTGCTAGAAGCATAAAGAAGTGGCGTGATAACATTATTAGCTACAGGATCTGTGTTGAAGAAGCATGGTGGTGGTCGCAGAGCATCCGATGAAATGGTAGGAAATGTTCAAGCCGCATTTGAGCGAAGCCCCCGGAAGTCATTAAGAAGAGCTTCGCGGGAACTTCAAATACCAAAATCGACATTACAACGGATTGTCCACAAACGCCTCAAACTGCACGCATATAAAGTGCAGTTAGTGCAACGTCTGGAGCCGAATGACATGCCGAAACGAGTGGAATTCGCCAATACGATGCTGGACCGTCTCGGCGCTGATCCTGACTTCATGACCAAGATTTTCTTCTCGGACGAAACCACTTTCCATTTGTCAGGCAAGGTAAACCGGCATAATGTGCGGATCTGGGGATCGGAGAATCCTCAAGCTATTCAAGAGCATAGTTGAATGCAGGCTTTCACGGCCGGTAATCATGATGTTGAGTGATTCCGGGTTCTGTGGCCGTGGTCCATAGTTGGTGTTGATACCAGACGTTTCGCCCTCAACTGCGGAGGGCATCTTCAGTGGCGAGTGCTTCTAGGCGTGTTTGTATTCAAGAGCATGTTCGTGATAGTCCGAAGATGAATGTTTGGTGCAGTTTGTCACATAATAAGGTCATTGGACCGTTTTTCTTCGCCGAGAAAACTGTTCGTGGTACCACATATCTTGACATGCTGGAGCAGTTCTTCTTTCCACAAATTGAACAACTGCAGCCTAACATCGTTTTCCAGCAAGATGGTGCTCCTCCCCACTGGTCCAATGAAGTTCGTACGACTTTGGACAACATTTTCCCTGGCCGTTGGATTGGTAGGGGAGGACCAATCGCGTGGCCCCCGAGATCTCCCGATTTAACACCACTGGATTTCTTTCTCTGGGGCTATGTCAAAGATAAAGTTTACACCACCCCAGTCAAAGACCTTCGTGATCTTCGTGAGCGCATCATAGAGGCTATTGAGAACATTCCAGAAGACATACTCCACGTACTTGGCAAGAAATTGTTCATCGCTTTGATATCGTCACAGTGACTGCTGGGGCTCATATAGAGATGTGGTGATCTGGATATCAAAACTTGGTGAGTTTTTCTGTAATATGAACGTTGTTTTAAGTTTCTATCTTCAACCGTTTGCCAGTAACAAGCAATTGAAATTAGGTCCATTCGAGCGGTCCACCCTGTAGTATTGAATGTTTACTTTTGCGCAAAACTTAAATACGTTCGTTTTTTTTGACGTACTAATAAGAATTGCTATATGAGCACATGTTTACGTTATAATAGCCTGTCTTGCTCTGACTTATTTCCGTTTGCTTGGCCTAAACTCTTTTGAAGTAATCAAAGTTGTACACTCGGAGACATTAAAACTTCTTGAGAATATAAACAAGCCCGGTGACTTATACAGTTAGTGTAGAAAGGTTTGATTCACTTGAAAATATCACACAGACAAATAATTAATTTAATTATTTCTTCACTATATACAAAAACAAAACTCTACACCTTTACATTCCACTCTATAAAGTTAAAAAACCCGATTTCCTCTGTTTTAATATAACAATGAACGAGTAAAAAATAATTATACAGGAACAACAAAAATTAACAAAAGAAAACATTGATACAGTATTATATTATGAATGTTTCGAGTCTTTACTATTGGAGTTCAATTTTTGGTTGGGAGCCATTTTGATTCCAAGATGGGTTGAAGATGGAGTAGTATCGACTCGACTAAATTTGAGGTTACTAAAGAAGGTGTACTTCTCCATTGTTCCTCCAAAGCGTCTGTCAGATCTTGCTTCTTGGAAAATCTGCCCTGAACGAATTCTCATTTTCAGATGTTGACATACACCTTCAATGAGGTTTATGTCCGAAGACTGGGAGGTATTTCCATGTGATTTGGGGTCTGATACAAAATCTGCAAACTTGTACTAAAAGCGGTGTTGCTTGTGGTCATTATCTTGCATAAATGCATAATCTTGACTAATACCCATGTTCTCTGCATAGGTATGAATATTGGTTACAAGCATGCTTACATACTGTTTGTGATCCATAACACCATCGATAAAATGCAAGTGCTGACTCCAATGGCACTCGTGCATCCCCATACCAATAAAGAACCACCACCATGTTACATAGTGGGTTTACGATTTTACTTTTGTAGCTCCGTATTTTAATTCCACCAGACTTTTGTTCCTCCATCTGAACAGAAAATGTTGATTTTAGACTCGTGAGTAAAAATTACTTCTTTACAAATAGCTTTAGAAGTGTTCATGTGTGTTTTAGCGAAGTTAATTTTTTCGGTTTTCTTCACTTAAAAATCATTTTCATCGGGCTGTTCTCTCATGAACAATGATAGCAGAAATACTAATATTAAATTCATTTTTTATACTAGGTGCTAATGTAGGTGCACTGCTGTCAGAATTTTGTTTTACTTATCTGATGAATGCTTTTTGAACAAATACATACAGTTTTCTAGGACATCTTGATTTGCGGCTATTGTCGAAATACTTTAGTTCGCCAACTCAATCAATTATATGCTGAATGATTGCTGTTAGCCTTCCAATTAATTCACTAATTTCATTTAGCTATTAACACCAATTATGTAAACGAATAATTAATTTCCTTTCTTCTAGTGTAGTCTGTCTACGTTTGCGCCCCATTCCAGGATTAATCTGCAGCCAAAACTTACACAAGTACACGGCAAAGTACTCAATGCTAGACTGAATAACAGTACTACCTGACCCACCCACTCCACTGCACGTGCATAATCTGTTGACTGAAACATAGTGCTGTGTCAATAATTTACGTTTGTCATTTTTTGTTGTTCTTGTATAAATTATTTTACTCGTTACTTGTTATGTTAAAAGAGAGGAAAGTAGCTCTATTTAATAGAGTGCAACTTAAAGGTATATTTTTTTATTATAGTGAAGAAATAATTAAATTATTCATATCTGTGACATTTTTAAGTTTATTAGTAATTTCTACACTAAGTGTATATCGGTAATTTGTTGTTCATGTGTATGCTTTCTGCTAGTTCTGAACCCATAGTCCAGTATAGTTGTTGCTCTGCGTTTAAAGTTAAGTCATATTGAAAAAATCAGGACATGTGTCCGACCAATGCTGTACGGACGTACAGCCTTTGAAATAATTGTTGGCGCACAGGTAATTTTCAAGTCCCAGAACGAAGCCACTGCTCATGACCAGAGGTCACTTGTTTGGTTCACAAGTATACAACTATTTGAGAAACTAAAATCCGTTCTATTTCGTCGTGTGTCGTGCAATGGAAAATAATTTCGCGTACATAAATAGTGCGGTAAATGCTGTAAATAAAACAAAGCAAAAAATATCAACAAAACAAAGAAAATTAATTGAGATATGGACGAGAGAGAAAAAGAAAAGGACGACATCGGGATCGAACACGCGACCTCGTGCATGGGAGATAAAAGCTCCCTCCACTAGACCACGACCGTTCTCTGCCCAAAGGATGCTATACTCCAGGAATTACTTGTATAATGAAAATATATATTAACTTGTCTTAATTCAAATTAATCAGACGCAATTTTACATTACTAGTGGAAATAAACAATCTTGTTATACCTTGTGTTTTTTAAACAAAGTAATGAGATTTTACAATCTTTATTCATTATATATATATATATATATATATATATATATATATATATATATATATATGAGCTGTTTCCTTTAATTAATTAATTTCCCTCTATATACAAAAGTATTTATATAACGTAGCCTGGTAACGTGTAGGCATTAAAGAAATAACGAGTTATTAAAAAAGTTCCTGATCAGGATCGAACCTGGGCCTGCGTCGTCGCAAGAAAGCATTTTACCGACTGCTCTACTGAAGCAAACAATACAAATACTGCATCATAAGTAAGCGCTAATTTACTATTGGTTGGTTTTAGAGACCATTACCTGCTTTCAGTCATATGATAACTCTCTTAACTTAGAGATTCAATTCATAAATGATTTGTTGAAACTCTTTCAATAACTATTGGTATAAATCTATGATAGGCCTCTTATGCCACCGAATTTGACCTCCAGGGAGACAGCACTTATAACAACTTACTCGTGTGAATCGCCCTTCAAAACTTTTAACTTTCCACCATCAAGAGTTGCGCCATATTTTTTTTCAAAGGCTGTACATTGATAAATTAGTTGGCTTAGCTCACCTGTAAGACAGATGTCAGGAAACCTTTAAGGCCCAAACGGTTCACGAAATCAAATGGCCATCATCATCACCCTTATCATTATCATCATCATAATCATCCTTCACCGGTGTGGAAAAGTACCTACAATTCCCTAGTAAACCTGCAAGCATAGCATCAAAATGCTATGATTGTAGTGAAGGACCTGCCTTCGGGCAGAATTACTATGGATGGATGGAGCTTTAAAATACAATTATCACACAAAATTAAACTTTTGGACAAGTAATAAGAAAAACAATTTGTTTAAAGTATACAACCAATGAAGGAACTGTAAAGGTGAGTATGAGATAAGAAGATACATATAAGAAATACCAGGTGAATAACAACGAGTTGGTAAGAATAAATATATATGCTGCTAATATTAAGAACTAGGGAATTCATGTCCGCGCGCACATAAGTATTCCATACTTACATTTTTCTGAGCTAATACTTTCCAATTTTTCCTTTTCTAATTCACCTTCCTCTAATCAATGCCAATGTTATTATCCCACCTCATCATTATCCCAGTCACCGTGAATTGGTTGCTTTGTAACGTAAATTTTCACTGAAAGCTAGCGGAAAAAAACAAGGAAAATAGTGCAGGAACACGTTAGGTTGTACGTTGACACTCATACTGATAAGTGATAACTGATAACCATTTTACTCGTCGGCGCTACTCACACAATTGGTACATGCAAATACATGATTCCCTTTCGTCCTTTCGTATTGAAGAACGCTTATGTAGTTCATTACTATGGTCGTGGTGCTTTTATAGATCGAAAGAGTAGATTTTATTTTTTAATGTTATTAACACCCAAGTAAAATTATTAACATGCGTTTACAGATTTCTATAGTTTTATATCAAAAGCTACTTTCATTGCCTTCGTAAGGCATGTGATGCACTCTTATTTCTGTAAAGTTAATGTATTATACACAGTTTAATTACTATATCTTTATGTTATAAGTAATTTTTCTCCCTTATCTACTGCTCAACCACTGTTCGAGTTCTCAACTTAAAACCAACACCCCGGGAGAAGGTGTTGGAGTCACAATTTCAGTGAAATTTCTAAGCTTCGTTTAACCATGTAAAACGTGAAGTAATCCCATTACATGCCTTTGGGACCCTATGAGCAGTAGGAGGATAAGTCTTGCGCCTTTCCAGACAATCGCCATGAGATATCTGCTACGTTGTTAGCCTTTATGAAGGCCGCCTATTCCCCATCACCTCTTAGAAGTTCTATATCCGTCTATCCTATGGCCATGAACCCGCCAGAAGGGGAGTTTGAATATTCGGAGTTTATTGGGACTCGAAATTTTGATCTTTCAATTTGAGGTTAATACCTTAATCAAATACGGGGCGCATCATGTTGATTGTCGGGACTAATATTTAATTACCACTTATTTTTTCGTATGGCTCTAAAATTTGTTAGTTTTAAAACTATATGGAACTTTTATTACTTCTGGTTGAGTTATAGGAAGTTCTAGGCCTTAACATATAATTGAATTGAAAAATTAATAATAAAATTCGTACAATTTTATTATTTCGCAATTTGAATCAATTGTTATTACTATTAAATTTCTCTTATTGATCAAAAGGAACTCTCCATCAAATTATGCATATCTATCCCATATCCGTAATAGATTGTGTAGTTTTGTCACTTTAAAGGTTTTTCACTTTCTGGAATTTTGGTTTCGTTGTACGATCTAATTTAAATTTAAAATATTTGGTTTACAAGACATTTAATTTTACTCTTCATATATATGCATTTTCACATAAGCTTCTTTTTTCTGATATTCTACCATATGTGTTTAGCAAAATACAATATCACATTTACTCAAAAGGATGAATTCTAATTATACCGACAAACTTCAGAGACTGATTCCCGACTGAAAATGGAGGAGAAATGTCCTATTAATAAGTGTCCATAAATGCATCGTTCCCACGGTAGATGGCACTGACGAATGACAGTATCCTCTCGGCCCCGTTGCGTGGCCTGCTAGATCACCGGTCTTAAATCCCCTGGATTTTTACCTCTGGGGGCATCTGAAAAGCGTTGTGTATGCTGAACCAGTTCGTGGTGTGTTTACCCTTCAACTGCATGTCCACGTCGCCTATTAGGAGAGAGGCCGAAACATGCGAAAGAGTGAGGCAATCAATGATACAACGTGTGAAAGCGTACATTGCATCCCATGGTGCCCACTTTCAACATCTGTTGTGACGTGGATGCGATTATGCTATATACTGTGTGTCGGAACGATTAGTTGTCGTTGCACGCACGTCGTTCATTTCCGGACCCATGTTTATAGGACCTTTTTTACCTTCATTTGCAGTCAGAAATCAGACCCTGAAGTTTGTCGGTTTAATTACCGTTCCCCCTGTATATGCCATCTATTTTTCAACAAATTTGATACTCTTTATAATTTGTATATAAAGGAAACGAAAATATATCCGTAACAAGTTTTATTACTAACACTAGGAAGACTGGAGTTCACATGCACCCTACAAAGACTGAGGGGCCATTTTGATCCCTATATGAAATAACTACGTTCATAATGCAATTGCAGCCTCTGAATTTCATAGAAAGTAAATTTATATAAAATAATACCAAGTCATAACATTACATGTCAGTTGAATCATAGGTATATACGTATGGGGGGTAAAGGTTGAGGAAATTCATACAAGGATTAAAATGTCCTCTCCGACTTTGTAGTGTTAAGATATTGAAAAATACGCACAAAATTGTTTACAACAGAATTAAATGAATGGTAAAAGTAGCGATTTCAGAAATAAATAAAAATTCTAATAGGTCACACTTTTATAGAACAAATCAAAATTAATTGTAGACTACTTACTTGTAAGGGTGACACGAACTGTACAAAATTTTTATATCAACGCTGTGTAAAGTTAACATTTCACAACGAAGTACCTTTAATTCAGAATTAAAACAATGAGATATTAGTATCATTATAGTTGCAGCAGGTTTCACGCAGTGTCAAAATGTTCAATATAGTAGTAAAAAAGAGGCCTATACATCGAATGGTGTGAGGATTGAATTTACTGACCAATTTAAAAAATTCAATTGTTTAAGTACTTGCTGTCCACCGCTTTGGTCTCGAGTAGGGTGCTGCTTTG
The DNA here is from genome assembly GCA_030220185.1 of Diploptera punctata. Classification (NCBI taxonomy): domain Eukaryota; kingdom Metazoa; phylum Arthropoda; class Insecta; order Blattodea; family Blaberidae; genus Diploptera; species Diploptera punctata. Next base: position 448,895 of record JASPKZ010006464.1, read on the forward strand.
TCACACAGCGGGCCCGGTTCGATTCCCGGTCGGGACAGGCTCCTGAGTGAGATTTTTCGTGGTTTCTCTTCACCTGTGAGACAAACATCAGGAAGCTTAGGGCCGAACGGTTCCCGAATATCATCCTGCCATCATCATCATCATCCTTATAATTATCATCATCATCCTTCACCGGTGTGTAAAGCGACGGGAATTTACCACACCTATAATTCCCTAGTAAAGCCGCAAAGCATGGCATGAAAATGCTATGATTGCAGTGAAAGGCCTACCCTCGGGCAGAATTACTATGGATGGATGAAATTACTTGCTAACTATGCATGGGAAATAATTCCAAAATATGCAAAGGAGTTCAGTATTTTTTGCTCAAGCATAGGCCAGTTCTTTATACCGCATTCAACTCAATATCGTTTAGGCCTACGTTTTATTGTAGTTAAAATTATGTCTTACGAATAATATTACAATTGAGTATCCGATGTGAAACCATGCATTTATAGTTCCACATGATTCCAAACTACCGTTGAATACTCTTTTATAGAAATAAATTTGCGATAATATAACGGAAAGTAAATTGAAATTAATTAGGTAATCGTGAGTCAAGATATATAGATGATTATCCTGAAAGAGAATGTAATAGAATATAACCTAATAGTTTCGTGAGATTAGAGAGTTGTCTATGTGATATTAAATATTGCTTCATTGTATTCATTTCATGCATTATCTTTCGCATAATTTTACTTACAGTATCTACTGTAATGGGGGCTGTGGATCTCTATTCACTGTATGTGTTGTGCCTCCATAACTCCGGGTAGGAAAAAGAGGATTTAAAAATCTTCTTTTTGCCATTTCTTTTTAAATTTCAAGAGTCTGTCGATAACCTCACTTATATTGCCTCTTCTTCCTTGTTTTACGTACGAAAATAGAGACAAATGAAAATAGGAGTAAAGAAAAGAATACCGAAGATTTTGTCCTAAGCCCCAGAAAACTAACTTCATTTCGTTAATGCCGTGTGATTTGGTTGTCCATTTCTTTAATGGAATTGTGTTCCGGAAACCAACTCGAACAGTGTACATGAAGAAAAAATCAACAGAACTTGTTAAAACTAGGAAATATGCTTCTTTGCAGCTTCTCATTTTGTTTAGAATTTTATTAGAAATAACAAAAGAAGGCGCAATACTAAGTTCAAATGGCTTCATGTAACTAGACATTAGAATATCGGATTTTTTTATTTCATCCTTGTTTATAGACGCATTAGCACATAGGGTTCATCGCGTCTAGGATCTTTAGGAGTACCTGACATACCGTCTGTGTGTCAGCATTTTCCTGAAAAAAACTTATTTAAATTTATATGATACTTTGAAATTTTGATAATAATGAAATGGGCGCTGCGAAAGAAATTCCAACCCATAATGTGCCTTGACGATTGATGATTGCCACGTGGGTTTTAACCTTTGACCTTCTCAATAAGTGTCAAGCGCTTTTATTTGAGCCAATTTGCTTAGTAAAGATATACGATTGTATTTCCTTAGAAATCCTAACACATTGGCCAGACCCATATTATGTTACGGCAGTGAGGCCTAGACAATTCGCAGTGTAGATGAACAAAGACTAACTGCGGCAGAAATGGAATTTATGAGACGTACTGCAGGTTACTCAAGTCATACCATAAAAGGAATTCTGAGATTCTCAAAGAATTACAAAGAGAATCAATCATGGAATATATGCAAAAATACACAAACAACTGGAAATCTCACGTAAGAAGAATGAGCAGAACAAAACTTTCACGTCAAATCTTAAATTATCAGCCACCAGACAATAGATCATTGGGCATGCCCTTCAAACATTGGATTGAGACCATAACAGACCGCTAGGTCTATCACATGAAAGGAAGAAGAAGACCCTAACACATTTGTACTACTCATTACCACTATTTATAATTTGTACTGACGCAGCAAATCTGTACATGTGTAAATTAAGTACGTAGGATGAGAAAAGTGAAAATATTATTTTAAATGATAAAATTAAAGTCAAACTCAAAATGGAAATAGGTCTGCATACTGGCGTAACTTCAGCATATTATTTACGCTATTGCTGGTACGCCCTTACAAAGACTGATTTCACACTATATATTTACATGGACCGAATCATTAATCTTTAAAACAGGGTGTCTCGAAAGTCACTATCCATTTCAATGAAGGAAGGCAATGATTGAAAAATCAACGTTATTGTGAGGTTCTACACATATTCTACTGTCTTTCTACATAACCGCCATATAGGTGATAGCACATAGTCCATCTCTCAGCCGTGAATCGAAATGTTGACCTTAACATTTAAACCGTAAAAAAAAACTTGCTGTTTCTGTGATACGATTCCGTAAACCAGACGTAATAAAGACGATTTTGTAGAATGAAACGTAGAATTTTCCACACTGTGTTGCAAGGGGCATTTAACTCCCTACTGAGGCATCGAGTTGATGCGTTCGAATTATAAATGGCAATTCGAACCTGCTGCATCGTTTCTGCTGATACGCGTGGTCGTCCATGACATGCCTCATCACACACTATCGGTACCCTTAAATGTGTTTACAAGCAGAAGAATGTGTGCTTTTGATGCGGTTCTTTATTGTATTTATGGGTAACTTCAGGTCTGGTGTCTCCATTTGACAATCCGCGTACCCGTGCACAAACAATGGCAACACGTTTTTCCGCGCTAAACACGTTGCACTAAGCTAACAGTGTATGGAAAGAGATTAAATAAATAGTGTTTTCATGGAAGTTGATAGTGACTTTATAGACACCCTGTTTTATTTTCATAAAAAATGACAAATTAGCTACTAATACAGGTCGCAAGGGCATACAATGATTTAGTAGTTTGTAAACGCATATTGTCTTTGTTATATTTCAGTATAATAGTAAAGTGATTCCATTACAGGCAAAAGGAGACCCATGGTGTAGTAGGAGGTTTAGGCTCCAACTTTTTTCTTGAAAATCAGTATGTGAAGTCAGCCAGATGTCAACCCTGCGTGACGGCCGCCTTTACTCCCAGAACAAGCGTCTGGTACTGGATGCTTCGACCCCAGTGCCATGGTGTCACCAGATGATTTGTGTCGGTTTAAAAATCCTGACTACACCGGGACCTGAACCCTGGACCATCCGGTTTGTAGCGTATTGCCTTAACCATCTACATACATCTATAAATTAATGTATACATCTAATTTCTAATACACGCTACATTTCAAAACGATCACAAAATAGGCTACTATCAGTAATATTCAATACATCGTATTTATGACTCACATGTTATTTTCGCAGAAGTATTTTGACACAGAAATATAGGAAACTTTCACTGCAAATTTGAGGATTCCTGGTAAACATCAAGTGTTGAATGTTTCCATGTACGTGTATTAAGTAGAATCTCTTTTGACAGTCGTAAACGACTGATTTTCATATACTAGGGCAATCGGTAAGTAATGAAAGCATTGTTTTGTGTACACATTAAATACATTTTTCTTATTTCTGGCAATACGTATACATGATTCTTCTTCGTCTCTTTGTTATTATTATGATATTTTTGTATTAAATACCTTCTTCGTGTGTATTTATATTTATATTTTTAATTGCTTAGGTTGGTAATATATTGTCATATTTCGGGAAGACATATTTCGCTTTGTTAGTTTTCTCACGGTTAAATTCTTACGTGTTGCCAATTCTCAGTTCAGTTTCTGCACTGTAATGCCAGATTGCTTTTAAAGCAACAATTTCTCATAGGTTGCATCCAATAATCTTTTGCCAGGAACTTTAATTTTAAACGTATAAATTTTTCCACTGACTGGAAGAATTTCCCGCTATTCTAGTAGCTTATCTCTTGCCCGCGGCATTTTGTTTCTTCAGTCGAGCAACCCGGCCTTTGAAAGGTGAAAGTAAGAGTCCTGGCTTCATGTTGTGCACTTGTTAAACTATGCAATTAAATGTGAAGTGATTTTAATTGAAATTATTTAATAATTGTGCTTCAATTAATAACATTTGTCGCTAATTTGAAGGGACTAATTATCATCGACATAATTATCATAAGTAATGCCACGAGTGATTTCCAAATTATCGATAAATACACGAATCAGGAAGTGAGGAATGAATTTATGTACAGAATTTGGAAATCAAGAGAGGCATTTGTTAGGACTATTTAACGAATAAAATTAAGCTGTTTACTCACAAATCATTATATAAATATAGTTATTTTAAAATATTTATATATTTTATGTATTTTTGTTTGAAAACAAATGAGAAACGATTCGTACGCATCATTTGCTTCTTTTGTACATCACTGTAACCAGATCATATTATTAATTGCCAAAGGAACGCAATATTGTAAGAATGCACTCTAGTAGAGAAAAAATGAAACACATCAAACTTATAATAATTCATTTCTGATGTCCTATGTTGTAAGTATGATAATTATATTTTTCTGGAATGTTATCACTCCGGACAAAATACATTTAAGAAAGTGAAAACAGTGGTTTCTTTTTTTGGTGGAATAATCAATTGCTACAAATATTTTTATATTAACTCCCGCATGCGCTATGTGTTGACATTCATGCACTGTATATACAATCTCGTAGCCGTATTTCTTAGAGAGTCAGTCACTGCAAAATAATGGTATGACCTATTCACAATGTTAAAAAGAAGGTGCTTTCTTTATTATGATAAACTTTAGTTGGTAAATTCTAGGCGAAACACGACAATGATTGGTTGTAAATAAAAAATCATTGACACGTGATTGGTCATTGACTCCCATTAGGGGCATGAGTTAAATAGTCTATGTAATCATATTCTTCAACAGCTACCAAAAATACAGGAAGAAGACTACTTCTTATTGTATAACCATAGGAACACCAAGGTATTTAATACGTTGGACTATCAACCAAGGGCAATTTTCGCCCAAGTTATATTTTGATACAAATCCATATTTATAGTATTTATTAAGTTCATGTTTATATTACTTTTTAATAAACGTGCCAAATTATATACTTCTAGAAAAGTAATATTTTGAATATAAAAAATGTCCAAAATGTTACAATTTTATGTCACAGGTGAAATATAATGAACAGTAATGACCGAAAGTGGACAATGAAAGTATTTATATGTATTGGAAACGATGTTAGCATACGTATTGCTTAAATACTGGATTATTCCCTGGTGAAAAGTAACAAAAAATGCTAACATTTGAACAAAGAGAGTTTGTATGAACAAGAATATACTTCAATATACATCATGGTTTCATGACACCTGACGCCGTGTACCGGAAACCAAACGCCATTCCTTTCTGTCCATTCATTGATGTGCCTTCATTCCTCTGATGTTCATAGCCGATTTTACACCTTCTATCAAACTTTTCTTTGGTCTTCCTCTGTTCTTTCTTTTCCATTGCGATCCATTCCATAATAATTTTAGCTAATATTTGCTCTGGCATTCTTTTCACATGGCCATACCACTGTAATATTTTCTTTTCTATAATTCTATGATGTCCTATTCTACCCATTCTAGATTTTCCGGTGGATCTTCTTAAAACATCAACTTCTGTACTTACATTTATTTTCTTTTTCCTGGTAGGAATTTGTCAAACATCACAACCATATACTAAAATTCTCTAAACTATGGTCTGATATTTTTAATTTTATGTTTTTTTGTAATATTTTTGCTCCACCAAACAGAGTTTAAAGCATTTGTTGCCTGTTTTGTTTGTGCGATTCTATTTTTACACGCTTTGTATTAGCTTGACCTGTATCTATCTATCTATGTAACGGAATCTTTCAACGCGATTTTCACCCACTTAAAATAATTAGATCGACTTTGTATACTTGTAAAGGACCCGTGATAATACAATAATTTCATATTTTTTTCTAATATCCTGGCCAGAATCATCAGAAAATCAAAAAAAGTGTCTTTGTATCTATATAACGGATTTTTGAACACGATTTTCACCCACTTAAAAATATTGAATCGACTTGAAACTTTGTATACTTGTAAAGGACCCGTGACAATACAATGATTTCATATTTAGTTTCTAAAATCCTGGCCAGAATTATCAGAAAATAAAAAAGTGTCTTTGTATCTACGTAACGGAATCTATGAACACGATTTTCACCCACTTAGAAACATTGGACCGACTTGAAACTTTGTATACTTGTAAAGGACCCGTGACAATACAATATCTTCATATTCCGTTTCTTAAATCCTGGCCTGGTCAATCAGAAAATCAAATAAATGAAAACTGGTATAATAGGTTGCAGACTTGTAGGCTTTTTAGTCAAATGTTGTAAGAGCTCAGTTGGTAGAGCCGTCAAATCTAGTGGTATATAATTTTAGTAATCCATAGGTCGCTGGTTCAAATTCGGCTGGGAGGATTTTTTTAGAAGTGTATTACGTTTAGCTTATACTAAATAGTATCGAATTTAAAGATATTTACATTTGTATCTTATTCAGTAAAATATTAAAATTAAAAAATTAAAAATAAATAATAGTTCTTAAAAACTGAAACAACACGCTTTATTAGAAAACCGAACGAAAAGACGAAAAATAATTTTAATTTCTATCACACTTGAGATATAATTAATGTGGTCAACAAAAAAATAATCTCCAATACACATAGAATAAAACTAGAGTTATCAACAAAAGGAAAATAATTTTACCATCAAAAACGTAGGGTGCTTTTTATTATTTTTACATTTTCTTCTTAGAGACTTGCAGCCGGAAATGGCACAAGTGTCTCTTCAGGGCGTGTTTTAGATTAAGTTACTTTCCTGGTTCTACTGGTGTGAAGGACAAGGAATTCGATGATCAGTAACAATGAGTTGTGTAATTAATGAAAAAGAGTTTAATTTGTTAGCCTCTTATGTACAACACAATATTCACAACAAATTACTAATAATATAATATGGGAGCAACAGGTTCCTCTGAATACTTGTAATATGATAAACTAGCCACACTATGTGTGTATGGGAGCTACTAACCAGACTGTGCGTGTATATGGGCCACTAACTACACTGTGATCGTATGAGAGCAACTGGCCCCACTGTATGTGTGTGTATATGAGTTACTAACCACACTGTGTTATCGTATAAGAGCGACTAACCACATATATGTGTGTATGAGTTACTATCCACACTGTAGTAACAATAAAATTTTTTGGCCTTTCATGTTAATTTTGCAAGGAATTTTTAAATTGGCTCAAGTATTCCTTTTAACAAAATTTATTGTTTTGCAAATTTGACCATATTCAACACGTCAATCAAATTTACACTTATATAATCAACATTAGTTTCGCTTCGCTAGGTACATGTACCTGCCAACCCTTGAGTTACCGTTAACCACTATAACAAAAGCTTATTGTGTGGTCCCAAATAATAACCAAATTAATTCTAGAAATTACTAATGCTACATAAATGCCTATTGAATTGAAAGACATAAAATTGAAAATATTTTTTTTTTCTTTTGATTCAACGTCCACTTTCTGATCATTCTTTGAAAACATGGTATATTCAACTTTCAATACACTTAACAATAAATTTTTTATAACCATTTTCTAAATCGTAACGCATAAATACAAAATATAGACCCTCACACTTACAGTAATAATAGAATAGCCATCTCTCCATATATATTCTTCTCTTACACTTCACTCTTTGTTCTTATTAAATGCTGACATTTTTAACGAACTTAAATTGCGAGGTCGCTAGATTATCTTGGCGTCAATTCCGAAGAAACTAGGTTCTATGATTTATTTATTTTTACACTTTAAAAAACACATGTATTTCTATTAATTTCAACCTTTTTTTTATACCTTTTTCACTTGCTGTTTCACTAAATACTTCATAACTCATACGTCGTGCTGTCACTATTACACCATGCCATACTTTTTAACATTTAGAGGGAAGCGTGTTCATATCTATCTATATGATCTGGACATTTCCAATTATGTTCTGACCTTAATTTATTTTTATTCGAACTCCTGGATCAAATGGGATATACGAATCGCCTACAATCGCTAACTTCTTCCCTGCCATCCATATTTTTATTTTGCAAATTTCTTTAGGCACACTGCCGAATAAACCAACTTTATATTTCCTGTTTGAATAACTCCCGTATTTATCATTCTTGGGAAATTTATTATTACTTATTCCTTTTTCCCTCGATTTCTTGATCCTACAATTTCTCCTTTTGAACGAGGCTTCTGCCTCCTCGTCCAATTTTAATTTATTAATAGGAGACCGATCTACCCTATAGCTACCCATTTCTGTATATTTATTCTGGATGACCCTACAGTTCACCTTACTTTCGATCAATTTACTTGGCTTTAACGCCTTCGGAGGGTCACGAATTTGCACAGTGTGCTCTACTCTAGCAACAATATCTAGTATATTTGATTTTAAGGTAGGAATTTTATTTTCAACTAACTCTATCACTTTAGCATCAGATTGAGAGAGTTCTATTTCCGTAACCTTTTGGACTGAAGTCAGAAAATACTCGGGAACTGTCCTCCCGTCCGTATCCCTGAATAACCCATTGCTAAGTTCCTGGCTACTTTTCAGTTGTCGATCATAAATTTAACTTTTCTCGCGATCCACGCGCAATGACATATCCATGGTCTGGGGCATTGTATGATTTGTACACACGCTTCCATCTACAAATACATTTTCACTTATCTTTTCGAGAACCTGAACCTTGCCTTCAACTGTGACTAAATCTTTTGTCGCATTGTTATCAGCAATGTTCATTTTCTCGTACAACAGTTTGTTGTTCTGCTCCACCTCGGTCACAGATTCTACTTCAAGGGAATTTTTATTAGGTTCGTTTGCGACTATTTGTGAACATTTTATATTATCATTTAAATATTTCTGAAATTGTTCCACTTCATTTTCAAATTTTCTTCTTTCAGCTCGAATTGGCTCTATTAATTTATCTTTTATAGCTTTGCTTACCTGCATTAAATCATCTTTGATAACCGATTGTATGTCTTCAGCTAAGTATTTTAAATCCATCGGGGAACTAAGTTTTAATGAAATCCCTTGGGATTCAACACCATTATTTAAGACATTCATATTTATTTCTTGAGCTACCGACATGTAGCCTTCACAACATATACCATTTGAAATTAACATCGTTTGCACTTGGAAATTCCATATTCCTTTTATCCCCGCGACTTTATGTACTATTATTTTCACCTTACTCAATCATATTTTTTTTATATATGCGAACATTAAAGACTTTAACTCAGTTTGGAATATGCAAATTATTCTAATTAAAGTACCATTACTTTTCAAATAACCATTTGATAAATTCTTATCACTTCAAATTATTTTACAAACTATAAATTACTTATTTTATTTCATTCATGCTCGTATTCAGTTAGGGAGCACACTAGCTTTACAATTCTTACTATTTTATCACTCAACTTAAATAAAAACACGTGTAATTGTCATATTCCCAAGAAAATAACATTTCTTATTCATCATATTCTCTAATATACTTTAGATGGGAGAAAGCAAATTTAACTTTACCTCGGGCTCATCAATCATTTATAAACAGAAAAATCTCACGTATGGAGTTTCCAATTACACATACATATTTCATATAAATACATATTTACCCTTTATACATTGTACTTCATATACTAGATACCAATTGATATATATTATATACCGTTTTCTTGTATTACTTAGTGTCTATTTAGGTAAGTAACATTTCAACCATAGATTTATGTAATGCACCTGCAGCCCCTTTTCGCTCTTTGACAGTACCATTGTCCCCATCTCAACACACACCTTCCACCTCAGACCTTTTAAAATCACGCTTCTCTTTCAACAGCAATGCTCTTAAAATAACACAGTGTAATGCATAGTCACTCCTGTCCCACTTCTCAGAATTCCAAACCATATTTTCAACACTAAATCTGCGTGCCATTTTATTTTCTGAAACATAGCTGAAAAATACCCATCGTTCTTTTCTTTTGTAAACATGCTAAATTACACCTTGATTAGGAATGACAGAACAGGGAAAAATGGGGGTGGCGTGGCGATGTGTAAACATTCCGATCTACAGCCGAAAATTTTATCCCATTCGCCTAGTGAATACTCGTCACGACCCGAATAACTATTTATAGAAATTAGAGCAAAAAGGCAGAAATATTTATTAGGAGTAGTTTATAAGCCCCCAAATGTCGGTCACCTGCATGCCATTGAAACAGTTCTCCAAAATCGGATACCATCTTATGAACATGTAATTGTACTAGGAGACTTCAACACTATCCTATTAGCCACAAATTCTTACAACACTATACAACTACAGACAATGTGCCAGTCTTGCAATATGACAATACTGCCTTCAGAACCAACCCATCATACTAGCTATTCTGACACACTACTAGACTTAATTATAACAAATAATCCTCCAAAAGTTATAACTAGTGGATAGGTAGAAACTCCATGCATCTCAGCACATGACTTAATATACATTGAATATTCACTCCTTTGCTCTAAACGTAGACCAAGACTTGTAACATACAGAGACTTGAAACATATAAATAATGCTCAATTAATTGATGACGCTGCAAAACTACCTTAAAACAACATATGAACACTTAGGACTGTAGACGAGAAAGTTGAAAATTTTAATGACATGATTTTACGACAAAGACGCACCTATCAAGACTAGACGTATAAATAGACCTCCTGCACCCTGTATGTCTGATAATATCCGCTTGCTTATGACAGACAGAGACACAGCATATAGGAAATACAAGAGGAATAAAGAACTGACAGACTTACAGACATACAATCATCTGAGGAATAAAGTCAACCTGACTGTCAGGAATGCAAAACTAAAATATGCCCATACTATTATTACACAATCTATGTCCAACTCATCTGACATGTGGAAAAATTTAAAATCAATAGGCCTCTGTCAAAATAAACAACAGGTAGAAACAGCTTACCTACCACTAGATGAGATGAATGACCATTTTACCCGCCTCTCTACTGACAACAACTCACAACACAAACTACAGAAAATAGATGAACTAGTATCATATTTCCAACCCATCCGAGACAAATTCTTTTTTCCCTATATCTTACCTGATGACGCCAAAAGAGCAGTATTACGTATTAAATCTAAAGCACAAGGATTAGACAATATAACAATAACTCTCCTACTAAAAATAATTGACATTATTCTCCCAATAATAACCTACATTTTTGTGCCTCTATAATGACCGGGACCTATCCCAGAATCTGGTAAATGGCTCCAGTTCGTACTACACCGAAATCAAACACTCCCATAACACTCGATGATTATAGACCAATTATTATTCTTCCCTGTTTATCTAAAACAGTGGAACACACGATACACTCACAGATAACGGGCTACCTCACCACACACGACTTACTTGATGAGTACCAGTCTGGTTTCAGAACAGGACATCATACATTACTTGACATTGTAGAGGACATAAGAGACTCAATGGACAAAAGCAAACTCACCGTAATAGTCCTACTCGACTACAGCAAAGCCTTTGACACCGTAGATATAGATTTAATGCTAGCGAGACTAAAGACACTACATCTGTCGGAAAACTGCCTTGATTGGTTTATGTCTTACCTCACTAATCGTCAGCAAACAGTTTCGGTTAATAATCGCATTTCTTCCTGGCGTTTGGTGAGGAAAGGGGTACCTCAAGGCGGCGTCCTCGCTCCTCTTCTCTTCTCGATTTATATTAATGACGTGACCAAGAAACTACAAAACTGCAAGCATCATCTTTACGCCGGCGACATACAGATTTACACACACTTTAGGCCTGACGAAATTAATGAATATATTGACAAAGTAAACACTGACCTCAGTCATATATCTTTATGGTCCAGACAATATGGGATAAAACTAAATGTAAACAAAACGCAAGCAATAATTATCAGACATCCAACACTATTACACTCCATAAACAATGACAATATGCCGGCTGTCATATTAGATAATGAACAAATTTCTTATAACGACGTCGTTAAAAACTTGGGACTTTACTTAGATTCTAATTTAAATTGGGATGTGCAAGTAAGACAAACATCTAAAAAGATCTTCTCCATAATGCATTGCCTAAAGCGTCTTAAAAATTTCTCCCTACAGCTCTTAAAATAATTTTAATCCAAACTTTAGTGATGCCGCATTTTGATTAGTGTGACGTTCAACTAACTGGCATAAGTGACGGATTGTCGGACAAACTGCAGCGTGTCCATAATATGTGTATCCGATTCATATTTAATGTTCGAAAATTCGATCACATTTCTCCATTTTTCCACGAATTGTCATGGCTACATCTAAAAGAGAGAAGAAAATCGCACTGCCTAATTCTCTTATTTAAGATACTACATACCTCGATTCCCAATTATTTATCACCCCGTTTCCAGTATCTATCTTCAAACCACAACTTAAACACAAGATCACAACATAGTCTCTTGCTTAATATACCGCAACGTAGGACATCACATCAATCAATGCCATATACCATCTTCACTTCTCGCAACTGGAATTCCCTACCACAAGAAATAAGGGGCTGCCGGACATTGGCATCTTTTAAAAGAAATCTAAATTTACATTTGCTCTAACCTCGACTTCATTATTACTCAGTGTTGGTTATATATATATATATATTAATTGGTGTTTCTGGTATAATTTATCATATTTATGTTATTATTATTATTATTGTTATTATCGTAAGTACTATTATTGTTATTATCCTGTAAAATGTTGATTGTACATGAAATTTACATTGCTACATTAAATGTATTATATGTATCTTTAACTGTTTATAATTAGTATAGTGTATATCTATATTCGTCAAATATTTATTTGTATTTGTACTGGTTGAGTGGAAGAGAAGGCCTTATGCCAGTATAAATAGATCATTATTTTTATTTTATTTTAAAACAAATATATTTTTATTACCCTTCTCTTATTAGTTCATTATATAATTCTTCATTTATTTTATTTCATTTTTACTTACGCGTCCGATGATTTCTTCAGAGTAGCCGTCTTCTGCGAATCGGATCTGCCTCTGGTTCGACTAACTGCTTCTAGCTCAGCGTCTGAAGCTGATTCTCTTTTCTTTCTCGATCTTTTTACACCTTTCACCCACACTCTAGCTGGCGTCCTGTTGATCACTACCCTTAGTTTTCTCGAGCACACTGTCATTTTTGTCTATCACTCGGCGATTAATCTAATGTTCGAGCCACGCCGTTGTTTGCGACTTTTGCATTAGGGAAAAGGCACGAGTGTCTCTTCAGGGCGTGTTTTAGATCAAACTTCTTTCGGGGTTCTACTGGTGTGAAGGACAAGGAATTCGATGATCAGTAACAATGAGTTGTGTATTTAATGAAAAAAGAGTTTATTTTATTAGCCTCTTATGTACAACACAATATTCACAACAAATTAATAATAATGTAATATGGGAGCAACAGGCTCCTCTGAATACTTGTAATATGATAAACTAGCCACACTCTGTGTGTGTGTATGGAAGCTACTAACCAGACTGTGCGTGTGTATGGGCCACTAACCACACTGTGATCGTATGAGAGCAACTGGCCCCACTGTATGTGTGTGTATATGAGTTACTAACCACACTGTGTTATCGTATGAGAGCGACTAACCACATGTATGTGTGTGTATCAGTTACTAACCACACTGTGTTATTGTATGAGAGCGACTAACCACACTGTTTGTGTGTGTATGAGTTACTAACCATACTGTGTTATCGTATGAGAGCGACTAACCACACTCTATGTGTGTGTATTAGTTACTAACCACATTGTATTAACAATAACATTTTATTGGCCTTTTATATTAATTTTCCAAGGAAGTTTTTAATTCGCTCAAGTATTCCTCTTAACAAAAGTTATTGTCTTGTAAATTTGACCATATTCAACATGTCAACCAAATTTACACTTTTATAATCAACACTAGTTTCGCTTCGCTGTGTACATGCACCTGCCAACCTTTGAGTTACCGTTAACCACTATAACAAAATTTTATTGTGTGGTCCCAAATAATAACCGAAATAATTATAGGAATTTCTAATGCTACAGACTTTATTTTTACCAATATATGTTTATTATCAAATATATTATTTGGTATAGAGAACCCTACGCTTTTGATGGTAACATTATTTTCTTTTTGTTGATAACTCTAGTTTTATTCTATATGTGTTGGAGATGATTTTTTTGTTGACCACTTTAATTTTATCCCAAGCGTGTTGGAAATTAAATTTATTTTTGAATTTTTAGTTCGGTTTTCTAATAAAGCGTGTAGTTTCAGTTTTTTAACTTATTTATTTTTTAAAATTTTTAGTTTAATTTATTGACATAAACTGGAATCCCATGAAAATTTAATTCCTTCATACTCTTCTAAAACGTCCTCCACACATCCCCATCCTGAGCCAACATCTTCCAATCATCCCGTCCACAATCTACCTTCCTCAAATCATGATTTATATCATTCTCCCACTTCGTTCTTGGCCAACCTATTTGGTGCTTTCCTTTGATTTGCCTACAAGAAGTTTCCTTGCCACTCTCTCACTCCACACCCGTTCCACATGTCCTGACCGTTACAGCCTATGATACATTCTTGTTCTTATTACATCTGGTTCTCATAATGATCATATAGCTAACTGTTATGAAATCCTGTACATTCACCATGTATTCATCTCTCTTTGTTCCAAAAATTCTCTAAGAACTTTATTCTCAAACACCCATAATCTTTTCTCCTCCCTTAAAGTAAGTATCCTTCTTTCGCATCAATATGATATACCTGGGAGAATAATACATATATTTTCAGTTTAATGTATTTTTAGAAAAGTTTGGATGGCAGGAGTTCCTGTAATGCATAATAGAATGCATTTCCAGAATTGATTGTATGTTAAATTTCTTTGTGTATCATCATTCCTGTTTGTAATTATCGTTCCTCCATCCATAGTAATTCTGCCCGAGGGCAGTTCTTTCACTGCAATCATAGTATTTTTATGCTATGCTTTGCAGCTTTACTACGGAATTGTAGGTGTGGTAGCTTCCCGTTGCTTTCCACACCAGTGAAGGATGACGATGATGTTAATGATATGGATGATGAGGATGGCCATATGATTTCGGGGACCGTTTGGGCCTTAAAATGTTCCTGACATTTGTCTTACAGGTGAGGAAAAACCCCAATAAAAACCTCACCCAGAAAAACGGCCCTGACAGAGGATCTAAACCGGGACCGCTGCGTGACAAGACAGCACACAACCTCGAGACCACAGTGGTGGACTAATTGTCCCTTGGTATTTGAATTTAGCCATTTATTCAGATTTTCATTATATAATGTATTTCTATGTGTGACCTTATATTTAGTTTTATTGAGGTTTACTTCCAGTCCCAATTTCTGAGTGTTACTCGATAGAGTGAGTGTAGGCCTGTAGGCCCATAGTAATCTCTTCTCCATCGCATAATAATACATCATCAGCATATATCAATAGCTTATTACATTGATTTGTAGAACTTCTTCATTCTCTAAACAATTAATGGCATACTCTAGTACACAATTGAATAGTACAGGACTCACTGTGAATTAAACTGAGCTTTAACCCAAATGTGAATTTCAAAAATATTTGAAAACTGTTTGCGGACACATGACCTATTCGTCAAGCCATTTACAGACATTCGAATAACTTCTTAGGAATTCTTAGGAATTCCGAACTACAGCATGATAATATATAACTTCTCTTTAAAAAATAATTCCATTAACACCATTTTAGACCTTGTTGTTTGTATTTCCAGAATATTTATTCCTCTTATTTCAGTCATAATTTACATCTTAAAGTGTATGATTTAACGATTATGTATCAATCCAAAAACTGAGCAACAGAACACGAGGGTCAATTGATTTAATATAAAATACTACGGTATTATGCAATAATATTTGTTTTAACATTTTATGAAGGCAATACCAGAAGTGTGCTGTTTTGTCCCTGTCCTAAGTGCTAAAATATTCATATCCCTTTTTTATTCTTCTTCGGAGTTCTCCCCTTATAGGTTTGCCGTCTTTAGATTCCATCTATTTCTATCATCCCAATCTCCTTCTTCCAAATTCCAATCATTCATTGTATTTCTGACTTGTTTTTCATTTCCATATTGATCTTCCACGTTTATTTCTTCCAGGGGGTCACCATTTTTATATATGTTTTGGTCATCTTTCATTTTCCATTGTTTGTACATGGCCATACCATTTTAGAGTTTGATTTCAGTCCTCTTAACAACAGATGTGGTGATAATCATTTCTCTCCAAAGGAATGAATTTCTTATTTTATCCTGTCTTCTTTTTTAAAGCTTCTTCTAAGGTAATCAAATCAACTGTTCTAATTTTATCCTTTTGTAATTCCGCCAAAAATAAAGTTTCGCTTCCATATTCTGTATTATGCTCTTATAAATTCTCATTTTAGTTTCCTTTATAATATTTTTGTTCCATATCGTTCCATGTAATGTCTTAGTAACATTTTTGGCATGCAATTTTAGTTTGTACATCTCTTTCACATGTACCTTTCGTAAAACTAGTCACCCTATCCTAGTTCACATTTTTGAGATTCCATACCATATACGAGTATTTCAGAATACAATTTTTTGGACCAAAGATAAAAGAACAGACAGGCAAATGGAGAAGTATGCACAACAGTGATCTAGTACACAATATTTGTGGGACACCAACTATTTTATGAACAGTTAATTCTCATAGAGTACAATAGGCAGAACATGTGGCACAAATAGGGAATGAAAGAGGGTCTTGGAAACTGATCATAGCAAAACCAGAGGAGAAGCAACCAGTGGGTAGGCCAAAATATGAGGTGGGAGAATAACATTAACCAAAATTAGAGGAAAGTGGATTGTACAAGGGATGATTGGAAAACATTGCGTCAGGATAAGGATGCGTGGACAGCATAAGTCCACACAGCTACAAACGCATGGGCTCAATAGTCCCAGTGAGTTAGTTAGTTACGGCATATATCAGTCTACGTAAATTCAAATAAAAAACACAAAAATTCTTGTAGCAGTATATGAATAAATTACCACACCGATGTATTTTTTCCCCCAAAAAATATAGAAAATGTCTAAAAATTGAATGAGAGTCTTATGTAAAGACCTAAAATAAACATTATCATTGGACCATCTCTGTTATTTTTGCTAAAACACAACACCCAACTTATGAAAAATATAATCATCATCCGGTATCATGGCAGCTGCCGCCGTCTTCCGGAAACGAAACGCCATTCCTCTGTCCATCCATTGATCTTCCTCCAATCCTCTGATATTCATAGCTCCTTGTACACCTTCTATCCAAGTTTTCTTCGGTCTTCCTCTCTTCCATTGGCATACATTCCATAACAATTTTAGGCAATCTTTGTTTTTGGCAGTCTTTTGACATGGCCATTCCACTGTAATTTTTATTTACAAATTAAAATTAAAATATTGCTATTACGATTACATAGATTATTTTACATAGATATTTTAATTATTTCATAGATTATTTTAATTATTCCATATAAAAACAGTTGATGAATTATAAAGCATTTAGACATATTATATTTTAGGACAGAATTTTGATTATGGCAGGAACAAAGTTGCAAGGCTAACTGTAAATCCTTGCATTTAGAATATAAGAATGTTTAGAACAGTTAGTTATAGCTGGGGAGCAGGAGCTAGTATATAAACCTTCAAAATATGGGACTCGTGTCTGTTGAAGCAGTTAGCTGATGGGCAAGTCTGCATACCATTTTTCTTAATAAATTTGCCTACGAAAATTAGAAATGGAATCAAGTGTCTTAAATAGTTTAATACTATATTTCTAGTAGTAGTAGTAGTAAGACTTTATTAGACAAAAAGTAAGATATTTACAATATTATTTACAAATATGGGTCGCACGGGCAGTAAGCCGTACGTGCTGTTGACAGTCCGTTACAATAAAGTAATAATTGGTACTAGTGTAAAGAAAAATAAACAACAAAAACAGCAATAACATTACAATTACATAAAGAAAACACAATAATAATATTACAGTTAAATAATAACACAATAGCATTATACACTAAAAACATTAACATTACAATTACATAAAGAAAACACAATAATATTACAATTAAGTAATAACACAATAGCAATATACACTAAAAAACATTAACATTACAATTACATAAAGAAAACACATTAATATTACTATTAAATAATAACACAACAGCATTATACACTAATTAATTTATATATAATTGTTAATAATTAATGGTATTGCATTTTGATAACATATATTTATTCATGAATGAGTGTTTGTCCTTATTTTTCGCGTTTTGTCCAGAAATTTACCGAGGTTTATCCAATTTTCTGGATTTACCAATAATTCGTAGCATGCCAATCTTTCCCGATTTGAATTTAGAAATCTTTCCGGTAATAACTGACGTCTCCAATATTCTAAATCATTACATTTTCCTAATATATGTATCTCATCTTCAAAGTTCCCGCACATTGGACATATTCGCATATCGTGATCGTCGCTAATTTTTAGAAATTTCCATGCCCCTAGCCTAAACCAAGCAAGCCCTGATCTCTCCTTAAATCCTAAGTTGAGTATATACGATTCTTTTCCCCAGACGTGTTTTAGGTCTCTTTGTAAACACAGTGAGCGTTTTCCTGTACATTCGGCTAAAGTATCTTGTTGGTTTATATCTAAGTACCTCCTCCCTATTTTTCTCCACACACTATATTTCTAAGAGTAAGAGTTATTAGATAATTATTAGTATGCAAATTAGGGTATATTCGTAAATCAATATATCCCTCTCTCGAAACTTAAGAAAGTTAGAATGTAGGTTTTCTTAATATAAGTTTAGATTAGTTATTTAGGATTAGAATACTTAAGGTTATTGTAATCATTTTACTCTAGAAATAAAATAGTTAAAATTAAGAATCCATTTGTTCATGTTCAAATACACGTATGCCTTTATAACTAATATATCCACATACTAACGCTCGGCTAGAACCTCATGCTACCAAAAATCCAAGTCCCGAAAGTCCTTTTAGCCCTAAGAAAGCCAACTAGTCATAATATTGGTGAGCAGTCGGTGGTATATAGGAATAAGTAATATTTTATAATTTTTTTCAAAATGAAACGAAGCCTTGCAAGCTTTTATTGGACCGTTAGAATACTATAAATGTTAATATTTTGAGATACGTACATTTCAGGTTAAAATCGGCCAGTACATTTAGTATAAAAGTTATGTAGAACATTAAGGAATTTATTAATTAACAATAATTAAATAAACTATGGGAAGATATTCATTTTCAATTGATATTTAAATGAAACATAACTCGAAAAAGAGAGAGAGAGAGAGCGAGAGAGAGAGAGAGAGAGAGAGAGAGAGAGAGAGAGAGAGAGAGAGAGAGAGAGAGAGAGATGTGTGGGAATTTTCGATGTATATTGGTAAATGTGTAATTGAGCAACCATATTTTTTCTTGCTCGTGGCAAACAAAAAAAATAGTAAAAGAGGGAAAAGCATAATTTTATATTATACAAAATATAGGTTTTGTACATCCATATCTCGGAAGAAGGAATACATTCTGTGGTTATCTTAAATGTTGAAATTGTTTTATACACCAGTAATGAATGGCAATGTCTCATAGAACGCGGCAACGACGTAAATAAAGATGTCTGCGTGGAATCAATGTGTGTGGGTTTGAAGTACACTTGATAATTATTGGAAATATTTAGGCACGGAAATTAGTATTATATTTATTATGAGGATGACGTGTTCGATATAAAGTCGATATCATGGCTCATGGACGGAGGTGACGCCATCTCGGGAATGTTACCATGAATATGTTTCTATATGGTGGTTGTGACCAAAATAATTACTCTGCTCACATTAAGTACGAATGAATTAGATTAAAATAATTAACTTCGTGGCTAATTATTTTCATATTACATTGAAATCTCAATTGTTTAAATGTCTCGGATTATTAATTACAATATCAGGTCAACAGAAGCACACCGACGTGCACGAGAAGCTGTTGAACGAAATGTTGAATTAAATCAGAATATGAGGGAACGTTGCAAGGCAGTAGGTAGGAATTCATTCCAGGAATTTTTCGGAACAGATCGTTTCTGCATACGTGGGAAAAATAAATAGTCATGCGCAAAGCAAACGTAGAGTTAGGAACTGTGTGTCACTCTTTGTCATTTTGGCAATGCAAAATGCAAGTCGAAATGGTCAGAAATATATATATATATATATATATATATATATATATATATATATCCAAAATCTTGAAGAGTTCTCTAAAGAAAAAAAATTAAAATAGATTGATCTAGCAACATGTGTAATATGTTGATTAGGAAGTTAGCCTAGGATTCGAACCCAGGGATAATGACTTCAGTATTTTTTTCCATTAGAGAGCGCCTGTGAGCGAGGCTACCTATTATCTAAGAAAAAAATAGAATTATAGAACTTAGCTTCTTCTACAGATTAAATAACTGACTTAAACTAAAAAAGTGGCTTATAGAACTAGCTATCTTTTACAAAGTAATTAATTAACTTAGAATATAACTTTGCTTTCAAGGGAGTTTATTTTAAAATATAACTTATAATATGGTATACTTAATTACACTTGGAGGGGAAAACTGTTGTACTGGAATGTGCACAGTAGCAGATATAGATCGCATAACGGTGTATTGGAAATAGTTTATAGAGATTCTGAAAATTTTCCACAACTTGGTGAAACTTTTCCACTACTTGTATTAAGGAATGACGGCAGATGCTTCATTTTAGGACGCATATTTTTCACGTAACATTCATATAACTTATGTATTAAACACCTTTCAACTATCTATAGTGTTTCGTACTGTTTTAACAGAAAAATGTAGGCCTATGGGAACGTATTCGAAATTACCATAAAAGGTGCTGGCATATAATCATCAAATTGCAAATCTTAAAATATTAACTACCGATCGAATCCAAATGTGCTATTGATAATTAAAATTAGGATTCAGGGAATTGAGTTCATAAGAGTTAAACCTGATAATAATCTGTACTTGGTTTTCAGCGTCAGCCATAATAATTTATTTAATCTGTCAAAATCATGCAAAATAGTTGTTTATATTTAAGCAGGTATTAGACGAAATTTGTAAATCAAGAATCAGTCAAACTCATAAATATTGTAATCAGATATAGTCACAAAAATTCCGGTAAGCTTAATAATAAGCCTGAATAGGCCACTTTGACATTAAAATAATCACAGTTCGTTGAACAAACATAACGATTTTAATATGAATAGAATCATTTTTGATAACAAGTTTGGAGACATTTTGAGCATATAAGTAATTGAGAGATGTAGAAGCTTAATCCATCTTACCGAACAAGTCGATGAACATTAACAAACATAAGCGTGGTGAATTTATTAAATAATGATTTTATGTATCGGATCGAGTAGTAGTCATCTAGCTGATGAATTATAATGATTTAAATGATGTTGATTAATACAAGAGATAGTACTGCTGAAGGAACCGCGATGCTGGCCAGTTATGTACTTCTGTATCCGAGTAAATGATTTTGCACGCATAAGACTAAGCGATACCCAAATAATAATAGAGCATTATGCTTGCCAAAATTAAATACACTGATATGCCCAAAGATGTTTAAATGAAATATCAAGAATGATAAATATTCTATACTTTCACGATCGCAATTCAATTAATGAAAGGAAATACCTAGAGTATATCACAAACAGTAACGTGCCTATAAATGCTAAAGGACATACAGGAGCGCGAGAGTCATAAACTTTTTTTAAACATTAGAAAACTTAAATATTTTTTTATAAGTGTGGCGATAATTGCGTCTATTTATTAATATGATTAAATCTCCCTTTATAAGGGGATAATAAAAAATATATATTGTCAGCAATAAATAAATAAAATAAATAAATAAATAAATAAATAAATTTTGTTGTTTTTATAATCCTAACCCCAAGTGTTATAATACAACATAACCAGTGATTTTTGAGTTCCTGTTGTGAATTGTAAGTCGTCTTATGTTTTTATACACATTTTTTATATATTTTTAATTTTCAACCGACTTTATAACATTACTTAGGAGCTTTAAGTAATTATTTAAATAGCCATATGGTGAATGGTGACTTGCTAGTTTCTCCAGAGTGTAGTTTATGTAGTGGAGAGTGTTTGAATTAAGTCAAGATTGTCTAGTTAACTTTTAGGCGTTACCTTTTAATTAGACAATTAGAATTGGAATCAATTGCCTTAAATAGTTTAATACTATATTTCTAAGAGTAAGAGTTATTAGATAATTATTAGAATGTAAATTAGGGTATATTCGTAAACCAACATCTCCTTCTCTCGAAACTCAAGAAAGTTAGAATGTAGGTTTTCGTAATATAAGCTTAGATTAGTTATTTAGGGTTAGAATACTTAGGGTTATTGTAATCATTATATTCTATAAATAAAATATTAAAAATTTAGAATCCATTTATTTATGTTCAATAACACGTATGACTTTATAACTAATACATCCACATACTAATGCTCGGCTACAACCTCATGCTACCATAAATCCAAGTCCCGAAGGTCCTTTTGGACCTAACAAAGCCAGCAAGTCGTAATAATTGCTGAGTATCATCTACGTAATCTTAAATTAACCCAATTTAACATAACCTGAATAAACATGTTGGCAATTTGATATAGAGAAACATGAATGTACTTAATCAAAATGAAGGTGGGAAATAACACTATGAGGAATTTTCAATTTATAAATGTGTTGGAGAAAAGATTTTATATCTCACCTCACGCTACTGGCTTAAAAGTCATTCACCTGCAGCTTTAGTCAAACTCCAAACAAATAAAGATGTCGGTAACCATGTTGCTAGTATGAAAATAATTATCCGGTAAGTATTTTATAACTAGATAAACTTATTAACTAGTAGTCTGTTTCATGATTCATGGACTGGTACCGGCATAGAATAGAGAATAGACTTTTTTGTAAAATTGTCATTTTGACATTTTGTGCATAACAATGAATGCAAAGTGTTGATAAATAACAATTTTACATTTATAACAAGTGATATTCAGCTATTTCTATATTCTCTATATGTAGCAAAACCAAAAATTTAAGGCAGTAGTTGTAGCCTATATACAAATTATATAAAACAGGCCATTTGTAACTTTCTCTTGGCAGCCCAACCCACATTACATTAGTAATTCCTTCTGCTTTTTAAAAATAAACAATTAAATGTATTGTATATATTAACTTTCTGTGAAAATATATATGTTAAAATGTTGTATTCTCAACAATGCACAGAAAAAACTGAAAACAAGGCCGTTAATTGCTTTTTAGAAACTATTAGAATTATTGTTACAGGTAGTACCAACCGAGGGCAAAATCTGTCCATAGCACAAAATTGGATATTTTTCGTTTAAAATTTTCAAACTTATGAATGGATAAATATAGAATATAGTGGTGTATAAGGTGGATGACAAATGGAATAAGGCCCCTTAACCCTTAACCGGAGTTGTGCGTTTTGTATGCCGTTAGTGGAGTTGTGGGTTCGAAAAATATACCAACAGAAAATGTGATAGTACGTGCAGTTGTATTTGTATTTGTTGTGAAAAATAGAATTATAAAATAGTTTGTTTATTTAACTAATTGATTGTGGAATAGTAAGGATCATTTGGGAGAGAAAAATTCACTAAATTACAGGATTTAGCACAAGTGTAGTGAAAAATAGAACAATAATTACCATGAACATCTATACAATGAATTTGTCACATTTTGTATTCACACACATTTTTTATTGAAATTTCAACATACGAGACAATCCATATAAAATCGGACGGCAAAAAATCTTGCAATTTATTTTTTTAATTTTATGTATCCTTAAATATAGTGAATATATTTATAAACGTATTAATACGGAAATTTAATTTTTATCATTTATAGGTTCGTAGTTATGATGATCTAAAATTATCGTAAATATGATAAACTTAAATGTTTACGAAATAATATTTCTGAAACAGCAAACAGCAAAAATTTGTTTAAAGCATATTTATGTAGGTGATATGTAGTTTAAGGGTGTTGTTTTTATAATTAAGATATTTTGATTTCCGGTGTCAATTTTCTGTTTTATGGCGGTTTACTGCAGTACAAATCAAAAAATGAAAACGGAAAAAATACAGGATACTACTCACGTAATAAGGATTAATTTTCAGCAGTTACCTTTTTGCAGAGTTGAATAGTTCAGACAATATAAATGTGTTTTTATTCTATTTTCGTAAAAAAAATGACGGGTCCACGGCGGAGCAGATTCATTTCACGACCAAGGTCGCGCGCGTACTTAATTGAAAGAACTTCATCAGTGACTTTTTCAACTGCCATTAAATCGAATAGATTATTATATGTTCCGCTTAATGGAACAGTACCGTATATTTAAAAAAGTGGCGATACTTTAATTCTTACGTAGTAGATATTTATTTATCAAATTTTATTGCTGAAGTGAGAAGTAAAGAGCTCTGTTACTTACGTTTACTGTGAATTATTAAAGAAATTATTTATAACTAACTCACTCACTGGCTCTGTGGAACCTGTAGGTTCATGGCAGCGCGGACATAAGCTCTCCATACATCCCATCCCGAGCTAACGTTTTCCAATTATCCCCAGTGTAATCTACATCCCTCAAATCATGTATAATGTTATTATCCCACCTCATTCTTCGTCTTCCAATTCGGCGTTTTCCCTCCGGTTTTCCTACCACAAATTTCCAAGCACCTCTATCATCCTCCATACGTGCCACATTTCCTGCCCATTGCAGCCTACAAGACTTAACTGTTCATTTTATATCTGGTTTCCTATACATATCATGTAGCTCACAAATATGTAGTTTTCTCCATTCACCTGTATGTTCATCTCTTTTTGATCCAAACAATTTCCTAACAACTTTATTCTCAAATACTCGTAATCTTCTGTCCTTTTTTAAAACAAATTATTTATTTTGTTACACATTTTTCGTTACAATTTAAATGTAATACACTGCTCAAAACAATTAGAGGAACACTATGAAATATGCAAATATTTTTTCATTGGATAAAGATACAAACATGAAATTAATAAAGTACATTATTTGTGGTTATTTATTTATTTATTTATTGCTCATGTCAGTAAAAAAAATTAATAACGCTGACAATTAACTTTTCAAATAATTCCGCTATGTAAGCAATTGAATCTTGTGTTTATTTTTCAAAGTTAAACACTCGTTATATAGAGTTAGTATCGTGTATGGCCTCCACGACATTCGATGACAGTTTGGCACCTTCGTGGCATGCTCCCAATAAGATTCTGGATTTCCTCTTCCGGGATATTCTCCCATTCCTCCTTCAGAGCATCTCCAAGTTGCTGCAGACTTTGTGGAGCTTGATGTCGGTTCCTGACCTTCCTGTCTAGAAGATCCCACAAGTGTTCAATAGGGTTGAGGTCTGGGCTGACCGCTGGCCACTCCATTACCTCAATTTCATTCCTCCTCAGGAAATCCCTGGTGACAGCCGCAGAATATGCCCTGGCATTATCCTGCATAAACAGAAATCCAGGGCCTACTCCAATGGCAGCAAGTACTACATGCTCTCTCAGAACGTGCTCGATATACCGGAGAGCATTCAGTCGCTGGGGAACAAGTACAAAGTCCGTACGATTGTTATGCATAACTCCGACCCACACCATTATGGAACCTCCTCCAAATCTATTAATTTCCTGTACAGCCTCTGCAGAAAATCTTTCTCCTGGCCGTCCCCACACCCTCAATCGACCATCACAACGTGTAAGACGATACCTGGTTCAGGTTCCAATCACCATGGTTTTCAGCATACGTACGTCTTGCTGCATTATGCCCATTTGTTAAGCGTAGTTTTTTAACGGGCCTTTTCGGACGAATGTTCTCTTTCCTTAATCTGTTCCTTATGGTTTGGTTTGAATCCCGGATTCCGGAAACCATATGAAGGTCAGGTCTTTTGCAGTTTTTGTACGCTGTTGAAGAACAGAAAGAACAACGTATCTGTCATCCTGGGGGCTTGTTTTAAATGTACGGCCCTGGCCATGTCTTGTACAATACTGACCTGTCTCTCTGTGCCTGTTGCGTAACCTGGACACCACGGAAGGAGAAACCCCAAACTCTCTAGCCACTTGTCGCAGAGACTGACCTTGTCGTAAAAGATGTAGAGAATGATACACTTCAAACTGATTTAAATGCCTCATTTTGTCAGAGACTTCAATAAACAAGGCAATAATCAACATTCGTCACTATAGCAACATCAGGAATTAGAAGTGGCAAGTGCCTTCCAAAATAAAAATTTCTCTATATTTGTTATTTGAGGTAATTTCTCTGTATTTAGGCCATGGATCTTTAAAATTAGTATCCAATGTTAAAATTAATAATTCAATTTACATGTTGTCCAACTTTCAGCACCACAGCTTTAAAAAACAATTACTTACTTACTTACTTACTCACTGGCACTATCGAACCCGTAGGTTCATGGCCGCACGGACATAAGCTCTCCATACATCCCTATCCTGAGCTAATGCTTTCCAATCATTCCCTGTATAATCTACTTCCCTCAAATCATAGTTAATATTGTTCTCCCACCTCATTCTTGGTCTACCAACTGGGCGTTTTCCTTCTGGCTTTCCTACAAGAAGTTTCCATGCACGTCTTTCATTCCCCATACGCGCAACATGTCCTGCCCATCGCAGTCTACGGGACTTAACTGTTCTTATTATATCTGGCTTCCTATAAAGACCATGTAGTTCATTATTATGTAGTCTTCTCCATTCACCTGTCTGTTCATCTCTCTTTGGTCCAAAAATTTTCCTAAGAACTTTATTCTCAATTACTCGTAATCTCCTTTCCTCCCTTAAAGTAAGAGTCCATGTTTCGCACCCATATAATATAACTGGTAGAATAATAGTTTTATATATTTTCAGCTTAACGTTTTTTGAAAGGAGTTTGGACATCAAAAGTCTCTGCAATGCATAATAGCATGCAAAATCTCTAGTGCCCCGCTATTGTATAAAGTCCTTACATTCCATGTTCCTAGGAACATGTCCATGTGTTTGAGCCTTTGGCATGGGTTCCCTGAAGTAGTCCCCGCCCGGAGAACCGAATGGGGGACTATTTGACCTCCGGAAAATTTTACCCCCAGTAGAACCCATGTCCGCATTTCTTGACGGTTGTATTTTTACGGTGAAAGATCGTCACTCTTTCGACCAAGGTACTTATTTCGTCTGGCTTATCACCTTCGACCAGTCCGGCATGGGTAACCCTATCGGCAGCAATGCTACCGCCGGCATAGCTCTCAGGATCATTTAAGCACACAAGCCACTCCACCACGACAAGGTAAAGATACCATGGAGGGAAAAAAACAATTACTTATTCAATTTATTACAAGTGTTCCTCTAATTGTTTTGAGCAGTGTATTATATAATAAATACTCTTTCATCATTAATTGAATAAACAGGTATTAATTTTTATTATGTTATAATTACTAATTTCAGTCTTAAAATAGCTTTTTATTCAGTGTATTGTATTGTAACCTGAAAACTTTGACGAAATAGTATTGTTATAAGATATCACTTCCAAATAAAACCGAATGTTTTAATACTCGTACCAGTTCCTACCAAACGATAAATGTATTTTATAAAAGAGACTATTTAAAACAATACGATAAATTGACAGCTCTATTACTCTTTAATTACAGCAAGCGAAGACTTGTAATTCGGTTCAGATATTTAGTAATCATAAAGTTTCACTGTAAAAAAATGGTAAACTTTTAAAGATGCGAGTTCAATTTTCACAATTCTTTTGCCGATTTCGTATGGAATGTCCCATACACTGAATAAAAACCCCACGTAATTTACTAATATTCCTATCATAACAAAATGTTCCCAATTCTCAACATAACTGATCAGCATATTATGACACGTTGGTCTATCACATCTAACACAATATTGGTTCGTTTTCATTTCGTTTGAACGAGGACATAATGCACACTGATTTCTTTTACATCCTTGATTGGTCTTGCATTCTTCGGAAATGGTTTCTTTAAAATCCTGGAAACAATCATTCTGAGTTATTGTGGTAGTCTATCATTTACAAGTCTTCGTTCAGGTATAGATCTGTAAATTATCGGCCTAAAGTTTTCAGGAATTCAAAGTGAGAAATAGGCTTGTAATCCTTGATAGATGATTGCAATACAAAACAATCGACATATGTTTTGTTCAGAATTGCATAGCATCTCCTTCTTCACCTGCTTGTGCTATATGTAAAAATGTTTTGTTCAAAGTAATCTACTCCCCCTTTCGTACTATTATAAAAATATGAATATAATTTGTGGTTTGCATGTTTCAGGATCAGTACATTCCGAATGGTGCATGTTAGACAGCATAATGGCAGATTTTTCTTTTTTAGTACATGCGAAATAATTGTTGGTCATCTCTAAACCCTTACTCTGTGATGTCTTTTATAGGTGTCCTGTTTGTTTGGAAGGATATGCTAAAACATTTCAGAGTTCTGAATCTGTTTCATGTTCAGAATAATTACAGTCAGAGTCTTTTGAAAGACCAGGAAATCAGTATCAAGCAATGATATACGTTTAAATGTAGGTCATTTTAACACCAACTGTACCAATGTTACATAAACTAATGTTCAACAAAAATACTGGAACGCTACTGGAGTTGGGGGGTCGTAAAAGATACCACTCTTTATTTTACTTATACACAAAGCAAGTAACAGTACTTACAGGTTACAGACCATGGCTAAGGGTTAATATTAAACAAAGGGAAAGCTACACAAAAGAATTTCGAAAAAAAAATGGATTTTAAATTAATGTTAGGGGTGTCCAGTTTCATTGGTATCATAAAAGACGCCACAACTCCGGTTAAGGGTTAACATATGATGATATTATTTAATACTTTTCAAAAAAATAATAACATATGTGCAATTTTTGCCCATGCTTGATGGTTGTAGGGATAATGAAGATAAGTATTAAAATTTGCAAGGAAGTCTAAAGAAATTTAGAGTAGTTCTATTTAACAATTCTGGGAAGCGTGAATAGGTTCCTGGTTAACAAACGTTATTCAAACGCTGCCCCCTGGTATCTTATTAATACGTAGTAAATATCTATTACCTCGGCGCACTCCATCTACAGCACATATTTGGATATCTCTCTCATTGATTAATCTGCAGCTCTTTTAGCGTCAATTGTTAAATAAAATCCAAGGGATATCTCATCATAGAATCCAAGATGTACACACAATGGACTCATATCGTACATGTTAAGTCCGGTCTCCTGTAAAGGACATAAATGAGACGGTCTTAACATTATATCAAGTTCAGGATTTAGATAAATCTAAAAAGCACAGCAAAAACTAGGTTATTAAAGCAGACATATACATAAATAAAATATATATGAAAACGAAGACATATGTTTAACAAACTAAAATAAGTGGAAAGTGAAACATAATAAAAATATAAGTTATTAATCTACATTCCCTATAAAGTGAGGTGGCGCAACGATATCTTAACTAAGTATTTTTCTCTAGTTAAATTTATTTAATGCGAA
The DNA here is from genome assembly GCA_030220185.1 of Diploptera punctata. NCBI lineage: Eukaryota > Metazoa > Arthropoda > Insecta > Blattodea > Blaberidae > Diploptera > Diploptera punctata. The sequence continues at coordinate 478,606 of JASPKZ010006464.1, forward strand.
GTTCTATGATGAGCTTATTGTCAAACAATGCCAATGAAATACTCAATGGTAGTGACATATAACAAAAGCGGACCCTACACGATAAATATTTACATCAATATTACATAATAATTGACATTTGTACAATAATATTGATCGTCTGTAGATCATATTGAAACGTTGCGCAATATATTGAGTCAATCAGAACAGTTTGATTTTTATTGTGCAATATAGTAAATATTGAATCGTCTGTTTGAAATATTGCGCAATACTATAGTTACACAACTTGCTGTCTTATTATTCTACACGTTGACTGCACATGTATCACACGTGAACTAATTTATTGAGTAATAATATTGCACCATGTGGGTTGGTCAAGTAATAATGTACAAAATATTGTAGAATATATGAACGTAAATATTGATCGTGTAGGGGCCGCTTTATGTCAATATATTGCACAATATTTTGTACAATAGTATTGATTGAACAACCCACATGGTGCAATAATATTACCTAATAAATAGGTTCGCGGGCGATACTTTTGCAGTGAACATGTGGAATAGTAAGAAGACAGCAGTTTGTGTGACTATAGTATTGTCAACAGACAACGCAATATTTTCTAGATTGCACAATAGAAATCAAACTTTTTTGATTGACTCGATATATTGCGCAATTTTTCAATGTAATCTACAGACGCTCAATATTTATGTACAATGTCGATTATTGTGCAATATATTGACGTAAATGTTGATCGTGTAGAGGCCGCTTGAAATTTTGCGCAATATATTGAGTCAATCAAAAAAAGTTTCATTTTTATTGTGCAATATAGTAAATATTGCGTCGTCTGTTGGCAATATTGCGTAATATTATTTCAGTTCTTTGTTCTGCTACTTATTATTCCACATGTTGACTACACATGTAACAACCGCGAACTAATTTACTGAGCAATAATATTGCAACCGTGTGGATTGGCCAAGCAATACTATTGTACAAAATAATGTGCAATATATTGATGTAAATATTGATCATGTAGGGGTCGCTTATGCTGACACAGAAGTCCATCCTAGGGAAGACGAGTCGCTGTGATAACTTACATGGGGGATTAGAGCTCTATCTCCAACCCCCGACGAGATCTCGTTTGAGTAGGAAACTCAGAGTATATATAGACATAAAAAGTATTTGTCGCTTTCACTTCAAGGTATCTGCAAAATGTGTTATCGTGACAATATGTGCCAGGTACGAGGCAACTGGATATATATGCATTTTGTATTTACTAAATTGGCTAAAAGGGCCATAATAACTATATTCATCCAATATTCAGTAAAATAATTTAATAAATTACCTAATTTCTTGATTATCCTAAGATACATTACGGCACAAATAATTGATTCGTTTTATAAAGCTATAATTTGAGGCATAACAGTACATTTAGTGGATGTTGCAGTATTTCCCACTACCACCAACATGAATGCGAGTGTAATCGTGAAACACAATAGGCCTCAGCTCATTTACCTGAGGTCGTTTATGACTAGTGCTGGGCATAAATTATTTTCCAAAGTAGTAGTAGTAGGACTTTATTAGACAAAAAGTAAGATATTTACATTATTATTTACAAATATGGGTCGCACGGGCAATAAGCCGTACGTGCTGTTGACAGTCCGTTACAATAAAGTAATAATTGCTAGTAGTGTGAAGAAAAATAAACAACAACAAAAAAGCAATAACATTACAATTACATAAAGAAAACGCAATAATATTACAATTAAATAATAACACAATAGCATTATACACTAAAAAAGCAATAACATTAAAATTACATAAAGAAAACACAGTAATATTACAATTAAATAATAGCACAATAGCATTATACACTAAAAAAACATATCATTACAATTACATAATAAAACACAGTAACATTGCAATTAAATAATAGCACAATAGCATTATACATTAATTAATTTATATATATAATTATTAAGAATTAATGTTATTGCATTTTGATAACATATATTTATTCATGAATGAGTGTTGTTCTTATTTTCCGTGTTTTGTCCTTTTCCAAAGTAAATAACTGTAATAAGTCCACCTCTGTGGTCTCGAGGTAGCGTGCTGCCTTGTCCCTTTCACCGGTGTGGAAAGCAATGGGAAGCTACCACACCTACAATTCCCTAGTAAATCTTCAAGCATAACATGAAAATGCTGTGATTGCAGTGAAGGACCTGCCTTCGGGCAGAATTAATATGGATGGAACTGTAATAAATTGCATTCACATTATAGGAGGAGGTAAATCATGCTTCAAACTATCGCTTTCACAATAGTAACACACAAAATGGAAAACCTAATTCCAAGGAATTCTATAATGTTGAGAAATTGAGTCCAATCAAGAGTTGGTATTAGACGTTGTCTAGGTGGACCAATGAGATGTCAAGAAATGCTGCAGCAGATTGAGTTTACCGTCTTTAAATGATTTGGCAAAATATTATTGGCATGTACTGTTTATGAAGTGACCACAGTCATAGCTGAGAAGTTTAAGGCATGATTCCTTAGTGCGAGGTGGGGAATTGCGCAGGTTCGATTCTGGTAACTAACTAACTAACTAGCTCTATCGAATCCGTTGGTCCATGGCCGTGCGGACATAATCCCTCCGCATATCCTTATCTTGAGCCAACGTTTTCCAATCATCCCCGTATAATCTGTTTCTCTCAATGGTAATATTATTCTCCCATCTCATTCTTAGTCTACCTACTGGACGTTTTCTCTTTGGTTTTCCTACAACAAACTTCCATGCTCCTCTTTCATTCCCCATTCGTGCCACATGCTCTGCCCATCGCAGTCTAGATGATTTAACTTTTCTTATTAATTCTGGCTTCCTATAAATATAATGTAGCTACTGTTAAGTAGTTTCATCCATTCAACTATCTGTTCATCTATTTTTGGTCCAAAATTTTCCTGAGGAATTTATTCTCAATTCCTCGTTTTTTTTTCTTCTCTTAAAGTAAGAATCCGTGTTTCATATCAATATAATATAGGCCTAACTGGGAGAATAACAGTTTTATATACTTTCAGTTTAACGTTTTTGAAAGGAGATGGGAGGATAAAAGTACATGTAATGCATAATAGCATGCATTTCCAGAATTGATCCTATGTTTAATTTCTTTGTGCATCTCATTCCTTTTTTGAAATTATTGTTCCTAGGTACTTGTATTTGAATTCAGTCACTTCTTCAAAACTATCTTCATTTTTTCATTAGCTGTCCATTTCCAGTATATAACTTAATGTATTTCCATGTGTGACCATATATTTAGTTTTATTGGTATTTACTTCCAGTCCAAATTTCGTTGTGTTACTCAAGAGAGTGTGTGTGTGTTGGCCCTTAGCATCTTCTCGCTCTCGCCCAGTAGTACTGTAGCATCAGCATAGACTATCTGCTTATTAATATAATTGAGTTGTAGGTCTTCTGTACCAACTAAATAATTAATGACACGCTCTAGTACTACATTTAATAGTAGAGGAGATAATGCATATACTTCTTTAATCCATTGTGAATTTCAAAAGTATCCGGAAACTATTTGCCTACACGCACCCTACTCTTTGTGCCATTTAGACATATTCGTGTGAGTCTAACAAACATTTTAGGAATTCCGAACTCCAGATGGATACTATATAACTTTTCCCTCTTAATTGAATCGTATTCCGTTTTGAAATCTTGCATATATTTGATGTACAGTACCATTATATTCCCATTTCTTTTCTAAAATCCCTTATATTAAAAATCTGATCTGTTGGGGACCCGTTTCTTCTAAATTAACATTGATGATCTCCTGAGTCTCATCAATATAGAGAGTAAGTGTGCTTACTAATATATTTGTTTGTTTCTCATAGGAGATTTTATCACGGTATTTTGGCCTTATGGGACCGATGTCCACCCCGAATCGTGAGATTTTGTATAACTAAAATAAGAAGCGTTTCTATGTTTCCAAAAATAGCTATAGTGAATGGGGGACCCGACACTTCGACGTCATTTCATCCTATACTGAACGTCCATCTCTCTAAGTGAAACCAGTAGCCGACCTTCTAGACCTGTCGCGCCATGGATATATATATATATATATTTTACCGATACCGGTATCGAATGTCAAAAGTAACCTAAGTTTATTTATTCTCAAAAAAATATTTTTTGTCATTATTTAATGAATGTCATATTTTCATGGACTAATGTTGTGATTATTACAAATAAAATTACATGTGACTAGGGAATTCCTTGACTAGCTATGAGGGTGTAGAACCCGGATACGCACTGATGCAATAAAATTTCTACAAGCACGTGGACAATCGTCTAGAGCATCCCAGGCGTCTTGAATTTTTGACATCGCATGTTAAATATTGAAAACACCCTAACAGTAATGCACAGAGAAAATAATCCAGCGAAGATAAACGTACTCGAAGAGATAGAAATCATGAAAGCAGCTCACAACGACAGCCTGATAAACGAAAACGAACCAAATACATGCAACCCCCTCTACCAGATCTTCAGTGAAACACCAGTTTTGAATCCTGCCGATGATGGACAAGTCCCGAAAGCGCTACAGTTAAATGATTAATTAAGTTGAGGAGACGGAACTTTCAGGTGAATATTCTATAATTTTATATTAATTTAGTCTTGAATTTGTGCCATAAGCGATCTTTCGTCTTTCGTGCATCTGCAGGCCAATTAGAGTTCATCTCTATTTTCATCTTAGCTCACACATTTCCGATTGGATTCAAATCAGGTGAACAGCGAAATTTGATTTGCCTTCTCCTTTAACAATCAAATCAAATTTAGCTAAACACATTTCAGAAAGCGGTCACAGTTTCAACAATATCGATAATACAATGTCAATTATACGCAGGGAAAACAACAGACACAAAATTAACATTTTAGAAGAAATCGAAATTATCAAGATGGCCATAAATACAAACATTCTCAACGAAAATATGCCTAATGAGCAAAACCCTCTATTAGACATACAGTTAATTCAATACTACCACAACAACTCCAGAAGATGAAGCATGCATCGAAAGACCTAAAGTGAAATCAACGAAAATTTTAAATAGTTGAGGAAGACGGTAGTATACAAATTAAAAATAAATAATAGATTAAAAACTAAAACAACACGCTTTATTAGAAAACTGAACTAAAAATGAAAAATAGCTTTAATTTCCAACACGCTTGGGATAAAATTAAAGTTGTCAACTAAAGATCATCTCCATCATATCTTGAATAAAAGTAGAGTTATTTACAAAAAAACTAATTTTACCATCAAAAGCGTGGGGTGCCCTATATTAATTAATATATTTGATAATAAACATATATTGGTAAAATTAAACTCTCTAAGGAGAAAACGTAAAAGCTATAAAAATCACCACATGCTTATGATGGTAACATTATTTTTTTTGGTAGATATAACTCTAGTTTTATTATAGATGTGTTGGAGATGATTATTTGTTGACCACTTCAATTTTATCCCAAGCGTGTTGGAAATTAAAATGATTTTTCATTTTTTAGTTCGGTTTTCTAATAAAGCGTGTTGTTTTAGTTTTTTAAAATATTATTTATTTTTAATTTGTTAGTATGTTTTTTTAATAAAGCGTGTTGTTTCAGTTTTTTATTTACTTTATTTACTTTTATTTACTTTTTTAATTTTTAGTTTAATTGATTGTCATAAATTGGAATTCCATGACAATTTAATTGCTTAATACCCTTCTTAAAAAATCCTCCGGCCTGGATTTGAATCAGCGGCCTATAGACTACTGAAATTATATACCACTACAATCCACCGCTCTATCAACAGAACTCTTACAACGATTGACTAAATGGTCAATAAGTCCGCAAACTATTACACCGGTTTTTTTTTCTGATGATTCTGGCCAGGATTTAAAAACAGTAATGAAATTATTGTATTTTCATGAGTCCTTTAAAAGTTGTCAAAGAATCAATTCGATCTAATGTTTTTAAGTGGGTGAAAATCGTGTTCAAAAATTCCGTTACATAGATACAGGTCCGTTATATAGACAGATGCAAGTCAAGTTAATGTAAAGCGTATAAAAATATATAATTTAACATTGTTGTAACCTCAACGGTATAGAAAACAATTATGAACTTAAAAAGTATACTTTAATTCAAATGTCGAAATAAATGCATTTAATTCATAAAACTTTTAATACAAATATCACGGGAAAAAATGCGTAATTGAAGACGTGAACATGCGATCTTCGCTAACAGAAACGGTGACCACATGCTTTACAGCTGACCTATCAGGACACGCAGGAAAGTCTTCAGTTTATGCCACATAAAACAGTAGCTCAGAGATTGCACAATTGTGACTAGTTTCCTAGTTTGAACCCAACGCTGTGCCGAGTATGACTTAGAAGAAATGTGCGTTCAAAAGATGACTCATTTTCTTGTCGAAGGGTGTACCTAAACGTCACTGAAAACATATCAATTTTACGTCATATTTCATAATTCTTGAGATCATCGACATCATGGAGGGAAGCTCCACTTCTCCGCAAAGTGATATATTGTGACACATGTGCACATCTGTTGTGTATACTATGTCCTACGGAAAGGAGCGGGGGTAGAAATAAGAAGTCATTCATATTAGTTATTTCTGCATGGTTCGACAGGTCTAGAAAGCCCATGACTCAGCAGCCGGCTGTTGGTCTCACATCAGAAATATGAAATCATATAAGGGGCCCTTGGGATAGTAGGTGGTTTAAGAACCCTCATTTATAGATAGTAGGTAACAAATATAGGCCGATTTGACACTTCTGCGTGACGGACGCCTTTGCCTTTTTAAATGTATGTCTAATACTCAATTCAGTTAGAGGCTGAGTCGAACCCACGAACATAGTGCTACAAGAAGGTTTAGGACAATTTATCCTGATTCAGTCCGAATTTGAATTCGCGTCCTTAACCAAATACACCAAAGTGTCCACTTGTATAATCACAGAGGTGGCCGATTGTCAAGCCAGTAAATGGGTTACATATAGTCAGCATGTCGGGCCCTCCAGCCCTTGTAGCTGGTTTTCTTATCAAGGAAACCGCTACTTATTATAGTTTCCCCAAATATCCCACGATGCCTGGTGGGCAGCGGGTCTATATTGACCAGAATTCCTAAGAGGATATCTTCCCCATGAGGACTCGAACAAGCACAAATCCTCTAGCTTTGCACCTAGAATTATCTCAATACCCTCTGCTAGTTAGCGAGTAAAAATAAGTGGTAACTTGAAAAAAAATCTCCTTGAAGTAAAAAGCAGTCTTAGAAATAATGCTTTGTAAGGCGAATACAAACATTTCATCTCTTTGTGTCAAAGAGAACTAAAGGATAAGAAAGACATAGTAGAAAGTGGATATAGTTACATGGACTGACCGCTGACCACGTTGATTTAAAAAAGAAATTGTTAAGAGGAGTCTTAGTACCTGAATGTTAGTTCTTTCAATGCAATAAGGGCTGTCCGGCCTCGTTTGTCCTGTCCCAAACAGAAACATTTCTAGAGTGTCGGATTTTTTTTTTGTAGAATGCTATAAATCGTTCTTATTTCTTTCTTCACTCATCCTTTCTTCTAGAAACGTTTCCATTTTGAAAACGCATTTGAACTCTTCGGGTTAACTATTCATTCTTACCACAATAGTTTATTCTAAATACATAGTAATATAAAACTGTAAATGTATGATTTTACAGAGTTAAAACATCCTACTATTCAAGCTAGTTGTTGATTATTAAACTGTTACGTCACTTTAAAATGAATTTCTATTCGTTAAACGTAAAATGCAAATATTAAACAACTTGGTCCTTATATTCTTCCCAAAGAGGCGTGTTAAAAGTAAATTTTCTGTTAAAGATAAATTATAATAATAATAATAATAATAATAATAATAATAAAGCTTTATTTTAACCGGCAGAGTTAAGGTCATAATTCCTTCTCTACCACCCAACCATCAAATAGTGAAATCATACAAAAATTACATACTTATTAAAATTTTAATACATTATTAAAATACAGACTAAACAAAAGGCAATGGAGATGTGGTCTAATAATAACAAAATACGGAATAAAAGAAAATTAAAATAAATATAAATATCCTCAATTCGTGTCCAACTCAAGGTCGGGTCGAGGAGTGAGATGAGATGATGCCCCTATATTTATAGAGGTGTGTGTACAAATAATATAAAATTAATAAGTATGTATAGCTTCTTAGTTGAGTATTTGTAGGTATATACAAAATGCTGAATATACAGAGGATCTCCAGAACTACGGCCTGGCTAGCGGGAGAAGCGCATGCGGCCGCTGAGTCCTCTCTCCTTGTCAGGCGGCGTAGCAACTGCTCGGCTCACTGTGAGTCATAAACTTGCGACGCCGAGATATTGAAACTTGACCGCCTGGCGAGGCAGTTGAGTTACATGCTTGTAAGGTGAAACACGCGTTGTGTATTCACGTATTAGTGGATTTACTTCATGGTTATTATGCCTCGTTCTGTGTTTAGAGTACAGCATAGGGTATTTATTTACTATAATTATGTGAAAACAGAGTCTTGTAGAGAAGTCGTTGGACGATTTCGAATACAATTTCCAGATGTAATTCCTCCAAATAGAGATCCCGTTCGACGACTTTTAAGAAAATGCTTACTGAGGAAAAACTAGATAAAATAGGTGAAAGATTAGAACATACACCAACAAAATACCTAAGACGAATTACAAAAGAAACTGGTCTTTCAAAGGCGTCAGCATTGCGAGCTGCGAAATATTTACGTTTGAAACCATACAGAAGAACTGTAATACATGAACTTCAGCCACGTGATCCTGAGATGCGATTACGTTTTTGTAATTGGATGTTGCACAACGTTTATGATGGGATAATTGAAAATGTTCTCAGACGAAACCTGGTTCCATTTAAATAAGTACGTTTCGTCGCTGAATATCATGTATTTGAGTCAGGAAAACCCCCATCGCATCTATGAAATGCCTCTACACGACGAACGTATAGGAGTATGGTGTGAAGTGAATGCTTACAGAATTATAGGACGAATTGCTTTAAGAACGCAATTAATGCACAAATGTAAAGAGATGACATACTGAAACCATTTTTCGAAGAACTGACTGATATTGACTGTCGAAGTGGATATTTCCAGCAAGACTCTGCAACTCCACATACTGCTGACGACTCGTTTAAATTAATTAGTGACATTTTTAAGATCGGGTTATTAGTGCGGGCCTGTGGCCATCACGGCCTCGAGATTTAACTGCTAACTATTTTCATTCGTGAGGTTACTTAAAAATAAAGTTTGTGCAATAAACACCCACAGATTAGACGACCTGAAAGATTATATTAGGACAGAAATAAACTCTATAACAGAAGAGCAACTAATTCACGTGAATGAGGGTTTCGTAGCAAGCTGCCGAAAAAGTATGGAAGTAGGAGGGGAACATTTTCAACATATCCTGTCATAAATAACGTAACTTTTTCCGCTATTTCCATGGCCATGCATAACCAAGTGAAAGAAGTAGAGAAATAGCCGTGCAGTTGCTCTGCCGCGTGACGCGGAGTGAGGTATAAGCGGTCGCATGCGCTTTTCTCGCTAGCCCGGCCGTAGGTCGCGTTATCCTCTCTGAAGTGTATTATACAGTTAATATTTTTATTGTTTGGAACTTAAAATGTCAGTTAATGAAGTTATCTATTGCGAGATATATGTATCGTTACATTCAACAATTACACAGAAGTGTGGTTGTATACTGCATGGTACTTTTAATTGTACTTTATACTAGCTAATGCACGGTGTGCGCTCGTACGCCTAAATCAATTATAATTAATGTGCTTTTATGTTTAGTTGAAGAAGTAAGAGGAAAAATAATTATAAATTTACATTTTTTAGATATCCCGTGCTGATTACCCGGCGTTGGGCGGGAATCCACTTACTCCGATCTTCTTCACATGAATGAACTGAAATGCGAAAAGTAATCTGTTTTATGTTTAGTTAAATAAGTAGAACGAAACATCTATACTGTAATTATTTTTAGAAACCCCGTGCTGTTTGCCCGGCGTTGTACGGGAATCTCCTCATCCCGAAAGTCTTGGCCTAAATGAGCTGAAACACAAACAATAATGAACTTCTTATAATTAGTTGAATATGTAAAATGAAAAATAATTATATATGTTTATCGTAATTATTTTAAGATTCCCCGTGCTGATTACTCGGTGTTGCCCGGGAATCTACTTATCTCCATCTTCTTGGCATAAATGAGCTAAAAGACAAAATTCGTTATTGTGAGTTATCCGTAAAGAATACCCGCCTTGTGTTGCTATACTTGCACAGGAATCTACGAACTTGTCTCGATCTTCTTGGCATCAATGAAAGACAAAAATTGGTTATTGTGAGTTATCTGTAAGAGATTAAACATATGCTGTCGCGGACTTTTTTGTAGAGCGTTTTGAGATATTCAATTCTGTGAACATTAATTTAGTGTATTTGTTATGGTTTTAGGCAGCGTAAGCCGTTTAAGCGTCCAAAGAGCTACTCTTTTCACGTTTTCCACTACAAAGGGCGATTTTTAAGGGTGTAGGAGTTGAGTATCACAACTCTCTTATAGCCTATGTTCATCCCGGGAATCGCCTAGACTTTTTGCAAAGAGCCCATCACAATCGGGTCAACAGTATGACCGCGCATAAAATACGCGCGAACAAACAAAATTCATTTTTATATATTAGATTATCCTTGAATTGCGAATTTATTCGCTATAGAATCTTGAATTATTATATTTAATATTTAAAAAACAATAGAAATATTTTCTCTACTTATCTTTCTTTACTTTAGTTTAACTTCTCACTCTGTGGATACTTTGCCGCCACACGGCACCCGGGCCTTACAGGTACACCAACTGTTGGGAGAGGATTTTAAAATCTGGATCATGCACATCCTTTTTTAACCACTGAATGACTTCCAATGCCAGGGGGTACTCTGATACAAAAAAAACACATTTAAAAGAAGACATGTGATTCAGTTACACATTCATACTAATCAAGAGCAATATGATATTGACGATTGTTTTTGGGGACAACTTGGGCCATGAAGTTTCATGTTATTTGCTTACAGGTTTGAAATACCACTAATAAACCTCACCCAGGAAATTTGTCCAGACCAGAGATCGAATTCAAGCTCGCTGCATCTGAGGCAACGATATTACCACTATATCGTAGAGGTGGACGAGTAGAAAAATAAATTTATAAAAATTGTTTAAATTTTTCTCAAATTAGAGACTAATAAAATTCGCAATATTAGCATTATGGCCAATTATCTAGGTCCATTAGTTCCTTTCATTTCGAAATCATACATTAAAACTGGTATAAGATGCTATTATTAATGTATTAATTAAATAAAAATAAAACTTAGTTTTATTTGATTTTCATGTTTATTAAGATATAATTCAGTGACAGCTATTTCGGTACACAGTACCTTCTTCAGACATGTTTACAAATTATGAATTGTATTAGCATAGTACATATCAACTGATCTAAGAACAATAAAACAGTAATTTATTTAAATTTTAAAATTTAACAAAGGCGATACATTCAAATCAAGTTGAGAATTTAAGTTTATTACTACTATTCAATTTATTTATTTATTTCTACAGCCTCCAAAAGGTCCAACTTCTTACCCTTATCACAATCACGTAAAATTTCAAAATTTGGATCGAAATAATGATTAAATTGGAATAGGTGGGTAGCATATTTTGAATACTCTAAATTTCTGTTATATAATTTAATCATTACTTCGATCCTCCAAATTTTGAAATTTTACATGTTTGTGATAAGGGTAAGAAGTTGGACCTTCTGGAGGTTGTAGAAAAATAAATAAATTGAAAAGTAGTAATCAACTATTAAATTCTCAACTTGATTCGAAGGAATTGCCTTTGTTAAATTTAAAAATTTAATTAAATCATTGTTGTATTGTTGCTTAGATCAGTTGATATGTACTATAATAATACAATTCATAATTTAAAACTAAAATATACATTTATGTCCCGCGCCGTAGCCGAGCGGTTAAGGTAGGAAGCCTTGGCGCAGAGCTACGGGACTTGCGCTGGTTCGAGTCTCCATGGGGGAAGAAATTTTCTCGTGGTATTTCGGCCAGTATGGGACCGGTGCCCACCCAGCATCGTGAGGCAATTGGGTAGCTACATTAAGTAGCGGCTCCAGGTTGAGGAACCAGCTTAACGGCTGGGGGACTCGACATGCTAACCACATGTCACCCCTACATTGGCTGTTGATCATCTACCTCTGTGATTGACACATGTGGATGTGAAGGGCCAGCAGCCGGCTGGTAAAAGGGCAACCGCTGAAAAGTGGAAAGACCCTCAATCGGATCAATCGGATCGGATCGGAAATATACATTTATTATTATTTTGAATAATACCTCAAAGGTACACATCATGAATCTTATAAAAGTTAATTCATCATTTGTTAACATGTCTGAAGAAGGTACTGTGTACCGAAACAGCTGTCACTGAATTATATCTTAATAAATATGAAAATAAAATAAAACTAAGTTTTATTTTTATTTAATTAATAGATATGGATTTTCATCAAGTAAACCCCAACTCAATTGATTATTATTAATTAATTTATTGTTTAACGACAATGTTTAACAACTCTGGTCATTAGCGACGCAATTCGTAACTTAGCATTAAAGAGCCAAATTTAATCAGTGGGTTTTAGGCTTTATATACGAGGACCAGGTTTTCGTTCTTCTTTTCGATGAGATACATAATGAGGATTATTTATATTCTTGAAATATAAGCCATATCCTAATACAAAGACATTGTTTTTATGTGAATTGGTTTACCATTAATTTATGTATTCACGTAGACTTTCACGGCCGGAGTTGCTATGATGATCTTGAAGAAGATTTTCGGGCTGTAGGCCGTGGTCGTGAGGCTTGTAGTTCCCCGACGTTTCGCCAGAGACTGCGTCTGGCGAAAGGTCGGGGACAACCCTTGAGGATGCCAGACGCAGTCTCTGGAGAAACGTCGGGGAACTACAAGCCTCACGACCACCGCCTACAGCCCGAAAGTCTTCTTCAAGATCATCTTACCATTAATTCTTCTCTCTCTCTATATATATTGTGTTAATATTTTGTTTCAAATATAATTCATGTTAGGGTTCTTATTTTATTTACTTAGATTCGGAAGCCAATAAAATAATAATAATCGGAAGCAGCTCATTAGATCTCTCCGAATATTATTCTCCCACCTAGTCTATGTTTTACTAATATTTTTCCGAAATATTTCCGAATAAACAATGGAAATAATTTCTACTTCCCAATCCCCAGATAATCTAGGACCACGAAATAAATACAGCAGTGTTCTGTCCGAATGGTCCAAAGGTTACCATGCTACCTCTTGTTAAAATGTTCGAAGGTTAAAATCCGCTTGTGGTCGATGTGTTATTTAGGACGTACAACTCCTGACAGTGGGTTCATTCTAATAGCAATTAAAGCTGTGAGCCTGTTGTCGTATATTTACACCACGTAAAAGTATCTCAAGCCTGAAAAGAACGATGACTCTGAGCAAAATATTTCGTCATTTTAACTGCCATATTGAATGCCTTAAATGGTTAAACAAAACAATAACCATTATAATAAATGAGATTTCCTCAAAAATTATATAACACTGGTCAACATGATTTTTGTTTCATGAGTACCTATGGTTGTACTTAATGCAGTTTGTATCGTGTTTTCAAATATTTATTCGGAATTTCTCCATCGCCCACAGTTTTTTACTTCAATTTCAATTAATGGATTTAAATAATTATTTTTTTAATACACCATTTTTTCATCCATTTTCCATTGAGCGATGAGCACAGGGAACACTTTGATCAGGAGA